>CM030358.1:287296726-287676726 GCA_017893485.1 Hemerocallis citrina
ATTATTTTGCAAAAGTGGGTAAAACCCTAAACTTCATTCCGAATATTTAAAGGGAAATTTGCAGCCGTCATTCACTGCACAATATATATTTTTGTGATTTGTTTTGGAAGAGCAAGAGGAAGTTTTGGATCTCGCAAAGGAGAGACTTTATCGTTGGATCTCGTCGTTTCCAAGGTGAGTGGTTGTTTTATTTTATTTTGTTTTGTGAGTAATACGAAATTTGTTTTGTGGGTTAATTTATGTGAATGATTGTTGTGTTGTTTGTTGGGCATGTATGTTATTTAGTATTTTGCATGAGAACGATGCAAAGGTTGTTATTTGTACCACGTATGTGAAATCTAAGAATGTTGAGTAGATCTTGGTTCATAAAATTGTATTGCTAGAAAGCATGTTTAAGATTTGAGTATGGTTATGATCGGATGGGTGAGCATCTGGATCTTGTGTTTACAAATCAAATCTTGGTTATGAGTTGTGAAAGAAATTCAGTATTGAGAAATCCTAATGGAAGAATTAGGAATTTAGAACATGAGAACTTGAGTTTTGAGATATTGGATGTTTTGAGTAATGTATCCGATCTGAGAATACTTTGAGACGGTCGTTTTTATTGAAATACAAATTATTTTAGTAAACAATGATTTGTTTTGGTAAACTCTAATTTTGATTATCATGAACAACCAAAACTATGCAGACTGTAGGCCGACAGTCGACTGGCAGACCTATCAGTCGACTGTAAACTCTAATTTTGATTATCATGAACAACCAAAACTATGCAGACTGTAGGCCGACAGTCGACTGCCAGACCGGAAGAATGTGGCATTTTTATGGACTGATAAGTGTGAGGCAAGTTTCCTTGAGTTAAAGGAGAGGTTGACTACTGCACCTATCTTAGCTTTGCCAGAAGCTGGGAAGAATTATGATATCTTCAGTGATGCATCTCTCAGAGGTTTGGGTTGTGTCTTGATGCAAGAAGGCAAGGTTATTGCTTATGGTTCGAGGCAATTGCGTCCGCATGAGAAGAATTATCCGATGCATGATTTGGAGCTAGCAGCTATCATTTATGCCTTGAAGCAGTGGAGGCATTATGTTTATGGTGAGAAGGTCAACATGTACACTGACCACATGAGCTTGAAGTACATTTATCAATAGAAGGATCTAAATCTTCGGCAGAGAAGGTGGTTGGAAGTATTGGAAGACATTCGTCCCGAGATCAAGTATCATCCGGGCAAGGCGAATGTGGTGGCTGATGGACTTAGTAGGAAGAGTAGTTTATCAAGTTTGATCACTACTCGAAGTGAGTTGGCAGTAGAGATCGATCAGGCAGGTATCAAGGTGGTGCTACAGGGTTTAGGGGCGTCTTTGGCTCAGTTGAGGCTGCAGCCGTCCTTGAGAGAGAGGATTGTGGAAGGTCAGAAATCAGACTCAGAAATTCAGAAGATGTTGCAATAGGTTTCAGAAGGCAAGCTATCAGAGTTTCGTGTTCAAGATGGAGTTCTTTGGATGGGTGAGAGGTTGTGTGTTCCGGATAATGCAGATTTGAGAGATAGTATCTTGCAGGAAGCACACAGTACCTTGTTGTCAGTTCATCCTGGAGGCACGAAGATATACAGGGACATCAAACAACACTTTTGGTGGTCTGGTATGAAGAGGGATGGAGCAGATTTCGTGGCAAGATGTCTGACTTGTCAGCAAATCAAAGCAGAAAATCAGAGACCTGGAGGTTTGTTACAGCCGTTGCCCATTCCGGAGTGGAAATGGGAGAATATCAGTATGGATTTCATCACGGGTATGTTAAGGAGTTCTAAGGGCAATGACTCGATTTGGGTTATTGTGGACCGTTTGACTAAGTCGGCTCACTTTCTAGCCATGAAGATTACTTGGTCATTGGAGAAATTGGCTGAGTTGTACATTGGTGAGATTTTGAGACTTCATGGAGTTCCTGTGTCGATTGTATCCGACAGAGATGCAAGGTTCACTTCAAGGTTTTGGAAGAGCCTACAAGCAGCTTTAGGCACCAGAACTGATTTCAGTACCGCGTTTCATCCACAGACCGATGGTCAGACGGAGAGGGTGAATCGAGTGCTGGAAGATATGCTGAGGGCTTGTGTTATGGATTTCGGTGGTAGTTGGGAGAGATACTTGGCATTGGTTGAGTTTGCTTATAACAATAGTTACCATGCGAGTATTGGAATGGCACGGTATGAGGCTTTGTACGGGCGGAGGTGCAGGACACCTGTTTGTTGGTACTAGGTTGGCGAGAGGCAGATGTATGGTCCTGAGATCGTACAACAGACGTCAGAGCAGATTGAGCTGATTCGCAAGAGGTTGTTCGAGGCTCAGAGTCGGCAGAAGAGTTATGCTGATACTCGACAAAGGGACTTGGTGTTTGAGGTTGGGGATGCAGTTTGGTGATACAAATTGTATAGGATATCAAATAAGATTGTGGATTTAATTTGGCTTTGGTGATTCTATTAGGGATCAAACAATTGGATTGGGAATAGGGTGAGCAACCAACACCACCATAAGCACCCAAGAACACAAAATAAAGAAGACAAGAACCAAATGAAAGAAAGAACAATAATAATGAAGAACGAAACAAAAAGACAACCAATCAACCACAAGGGCTAAAAAAATGAAATAAAATGAATATATATTGAAAACAACTCCAATATAAGGTTCAGAAAGAATACAAGAGAGAAAATACACAAAAACGAAAAATACACTCAAAAATACACAAAATGAAAAACAAAGGGTTACAATCTCACAAAATACAAATCGAAATCTAGATCCGTGAAAAGGGTGATAAAATAGATACAGTATGCTAACTTTTATATTCACAAATATTTTACAAACAGCAAGTAGAATTAGCTTGAAAATCAGGTTCTTTACTGAACAGTATGAAAATTTTGTATGTATAGTAATTGTTTGGAAACATAGAACGGTTTGTAAAACTCATCAAATAAATCCAAAAAAAATCAGGGTTAATCCCAATCAAGTCTAGTTGTATTGTGCAAAATATAGGTTCAAAATAATACTTTTAACATCATAATAAAAATAGATTACTCTTCAGTATTCATAGAAAACAATATCTTGAAATCTCTCTACACTTCTGTAGTAAAATATACATAATTCACAAACCAAAAATCAAAACTGAGATCTGTCAAAAGGTTTGTAAAATAGACAGAATTCTCGACAAATCATGTTCAAATTGAGATATTGGTCTTAATAGGGTCTAGAATACTGATCAAAACGGGAAATCAACAAAACTGAAAATATCCTTCATGCACAAAATCAACTAGTACAAATAAAACTCATCCAAATCATTACCAAACATGAAATACAGTGTACTAGATGTCCAAACAACATGGTATAGGGTATTTCACAAGTCCACGACAAGTTATAGCATGAATAACACATAAGGCACACAATCTCATACAAACAACATGCATATATACATCCAAAAAGTGGTCATCCCTAGTTTTTTCATGTCATGTATGTTGTGAGGCAACTATGGTCGAATCAACACAATAGAGAAAATATATAACAGAGGATTCACACACGAATTGTCTCTAGAACCCAACTATACTACAGGCGGTATTTAGTACTTGTATTTGTAAAGGAATTTAATACAAGTTACTTGCCTGAGAGACAACGACAGAATGAAGCAAGCACAAGAATAACGAGAACGGATTTCCGGGCACGAACACAACGAACGACTATGAGCAATGAACCTAACGAACACACGAACTCGAAACGAACCAACGAGAACACACGCACCACAAATACTCGAGATCCAACACACACACACCAAACACACTCGCACACAAGAGAGCATAAGGAAGCGAGAGACGGCAATGGGGAACGGTGAAGTGCAGTGAGGGAAGCTCGCCGCGGCTGTTGTTGGCCGCTGCGCTTGCTGTCGGACGTCTGGAGGGCTTCGCTGGCGTCGCACAGGGAAGACAGCACGGGGGAAGAGCTGTCAACGCTGCCGTCGATGACAGGAGGCAAGGAGGGTGGCGCCGCAGGTGGCTATAGGCGAGGAGGTAGTGGCAGAGATAGGTTGGCGATTGACTTCATGTGGGGCTGCGTCGCCGCTGGTCTGTAGTCGTGCGGTGCTCGGGAGGAGCCCAACACACAGGGACGTCGGGGAGGAGATACGGATGTCATCGGAGGCCACATCACTGCAGCATCATCCAGAGGAGGCTGGTGGAGAGAGGATAGGGGGTTGGCATCTGCCGCTAGCTGTGCTGTCGAATGGCGGCGCCGAAGGAGAAGGGCACGGAGGGGGGGGGGGAGACGAACGGGAGGTGAAGAGGCGGGAGGGTGAAGACGGCTGAAGGGGTGCATAGGGTTAACAGGAGAGGATGGGTGTATATATATATGGGTATATAGTTTTAGGGTTAGAGAGGTAAACGGGTTTTGGGTAATAGGGCTGAAGGGTATAGGGTAAACTGGTGTGGGTTGGTATACGGGTATGAGTTAAAATGGGTATTGGGTTAATATGAACAGGGTAGGGTAATTGGGTTTTGGGGATTATTGGGTTTAAAAAAATCTAATAGAAAATAGTTATAAAAATATTAGATAATTATGGTTTTAAAAACTAATAAAAATATACAATTGAGATTTTATAGAAATGATGATAATAATAATACTGATAACAATAATAATAATAATAGAAATAATAATAATAAAAGTAATAATAACAAAAGAATATGAATTGTGTTACAATATAAAAATCATAAAAATAGTTACAAATAAAATTATTGATCGAAAACATATTTCAATAGGAGATCCAATAGTACAATTTGACAAAAGAATTTGAAAGCGGTAAAAATAATTTATGAAAAATACCGAAAATACACAGAAAATACGTATTTAGGGAAATAGGGGTTACAATATCTCATATTGACTTATTTGAGCACGGCCATGCATTTTGTAGTCTCACTCAATCAAGAGCCCTGATATGGTTAAAAATGGGGTTAAATCGGAACCGTACAAAGTGGGCACGAATCTTATGTCACAGGGGCAAGATGGTAATTTCACCTACAGACGGGTCCAAATTGGGAACCGGGTCTCTCCTTTTAGACCAGCTAACCCATGAACGGATCTGTTCAGTTGAGAATGGGTCTCAACCCGTTAGTGGCCAGCTCAACAGGATTGGAGGAAATCCTGGCTCGCCCTTATCTTGAGAAGGTGGTTATAACCACCCCTATCCAGCTCCACCGGGAAATAAGGATTCACTCTTATCTTGAAAGAGATCCCCATGGCGACTATAAATACCCCCTACCTCTTACTGTCACAGGTGATCTCTCTTTGTGCACTTGAGCTCTTTCCTATTACTTTTTTTGGTATTGACAAGAGGGTCGGAGGGTTCGTCGCCGGGATCCATCTCGGTGTTTCGAACGTTTGTGCAAGTCTGCGAGAGCACCAAGGAGTCAACTTCTCAACAAGGAAGAAGTGAGATCCAGCCCGTTCGAGTCCCTGTGAACCTAGAAATTCTGTCTATTGCCCCTACACCGAATCCAGTGGCAACAGATTGGCGTCATCTGTGGGAAATACTCGACAAGCCACCCCACCATCCTCCTTCAGCCAAAGCTACTCCTAGCCATGCCTCCCAAGAGGAAGCCCGCAAACTCCAACCGAAGAACAACCTTTTCACATCTCCTCCTCTTCCATCGGAGGATCTCTCTCCACCCGGCCAGCAGACCCTACAGCTCGAGCAGCAGGCTCCCCAGTCTATTCAGCAGCCTATAGGGCCCCAGGCATACGTGGGGGATCCCTCTAGAAGGAGCCGCCACAAGCAACCTGTACATCAAGTTCGGGTGTCCATCCACAATGCCTCCATAGATTCTATGGCCTCCTATAGTCCTACGCCAAAGGATCTGCGGGACGTGCTCAATAATCGACAGACCGAGCCAGGGCCCGATCTTCAGACCCATCTAGAGGAGAGGTGGACGCTCGATGGGAGCACCCGAGGGATCGGTCACCACGCCGGTCAGATCGCAGGGGGTCCAACTCTCCCCGGAGGAGGAGGGATTCACCCCCGCATGGCCCAAGATGAAGCCGCTCCCCGGTTGGCCATCCCGCAGCTCAAGACCATCGCGAGCAGGAGGCCCCCATCACAAGGGCGGATTTTCAGCAATTTCAGGAAGCGGTCCTTCGGGTGCTCCATGCCGCCCCCAACAATGGTCCTTGGGCACCCAGCCCTCGGCCAGCTCCTCGTCATCCTTGCCGCTCCCGGAGTCCCAAGCCGGCTCCGAGCCATCACCGCCGCTCCCGAAGTCCCAAGCCAGCTCCGAACCATTGCCATCCTTCTCCAGATCACCACCGCCGCTCCCGAAGTCCGCATCCTACACCGAGTCACCCCCGTCATTCGGTCAGTCCACCACCACATTGAGAGTTTCAAAACTCTAATGATGATCCACCATGCATCCGACGTCCTCCTCTGCAAGACCTTCCCGGCCACACTCAAGGGGCCGACTCGGGAGTGGTATTCTCGACTTGCACCGGCGTCTATCTTCTCCTTCGACCAGTTCAAGGGTCTCTTTCTTACGCACTTCGTGAGCAGTCGCCGCACAAAGAAGACGAGCGCCTCCCTACTGTTCCTCAGCCAAAAGAAGGGCGAACGATTGAGGGACTATGTTAAGCGTTTCACTGCCGAGGCCAGATCCATCGCCTCTTTGGAACCCTCGGTGGCCACGGTCGCCTTCTAGTCCAATGTCCTCAATGTCGATCTCAGGGCGTCCCTCGCCAAGAAGCCCCCTCGGGGCTTCTCAGAGCTCCTACTCCGGAGTGAGAAGTACATCCAAGCGGAAGAAGCTCTCCACCGCCCCACCTTTGAGGCGTCGACTTCCGGGAATAAGCGAAAGGGCGCAGAAGAAGAAGGAGCTAAGAAGCTCCAGAAGGATAATGAGGGTCAGCGGTGTCCTCTCCCCCGCTTTGAGAAATTCACTCTGCTTAACGCAAGTGTGTTTGCCATCCTAATGGAGATCGGGAACGAAGGTTTCCTGCCGCCACCTCCTAAGATGAACACCCCAGGGAAGAAGAGAAACCGGGACAAGTCGTATCGTTTCCACCGGGACCACAGGCACGACAAAGATGATTGTTGGGCCTTGAAGGATGAAATCGAGGCCATCATCCAGAGAGGGAAGCTCACTCGATTTGTGAGAAAGGATCGAGCCGATCCGCCTCCACTGCCTAGGGGGCTAACAGGCGAACTCAACAGCGCACGGAGACTCCGGAGGAAAAAGTAGAAGGCATCTTGCACCTGATACACGGAGGCCCAATGGTGGGAGATTCCAACTCCTCCCGAAAAGCCTTCGTCAGGGAGGTCAACTCCGTGCAGAGCCATCCTTCCCCAAAAGGCCTGGGAGTCCCTGTGACGTTCTCCGATACGGACTTATAGGGCATCCACATGCCTCACTGCGATGCCCTCGTCATCAATCTCTGAATGGCAAACTTCGACGTTCGTCGGGTCTTGGTGGACAATGGCAACTCCGTCAACATCCATTTCTTGGAGGCCTTCAAAGGCCTCCAGCTATCGAGGGACCGACTCAAGCCTATGGGCTACACTCTTCACAGGTTCACTGGGGTCCCGGTTACGATCGAGGGAGTTATAACCCTCGACGTAACGGCTGGAAAGGCCCTGGTAACTCACACGGAGCCGATGGACTTCATGGTGGTGGACGTCAAGGCCGCCTATAATGTCATCCTGGGTCGACCAGGTTTGGCTCCCCCCAAGCTATTCTGTCGGCCTACCACATGAAGTTGAAGTTTCCCATGCCTTCAGGAGTGGGAGAAGTGAAGGGAAGCAAAGAAGCGGCTGGGAAGTGCTACCTGACCTCGATGGGGGGTTCGGTCCTCTCCCTAGAAGCCCTCGAGCTTCCCCAGGAGGGTAGTCAGACTATTTCCGAGCCAGTGGACGAGTTGGAGGAAGTGGCCTTCTCCGAAGAAGATGCCACTAGGACGTTCCGCATCAGCAAGGCTCTCTCCCCCTCCATTAAGCAAGACATCTCCTGATGTATATGAGAGAATCGCGAACTCTTTGCTTGGGCCGCGGCAGAGATGCTAAGGATCTCGGGGGAGCTCTTAATGCACCATCTTAGCATCGCCCCTAGGGTTAAGCCTGTCCAACAGAAGAGGCAGAATTTCGCTCCCGAGCAACCGTAGGCGATCAAAGAGGAGGTTGAGAAGCTCCTCAATGCCCAATTCATCCAGGAGGTGAATTATCCCGAGTGGCTATCCAATGTGGTGATGGTCAAGAAGGCCAACGGGAGCTGGAGGATATGCATAGACTTCACCGATCTCAAGAAGGCACGCTCGAAGGACCTCTTTCCTCTTCCAAGCATCGATGCCCTGATCGATGCAACCTCCGGGCACTAGCTCCTCAGCTTCATGGACACTTTCTCGGGGTACAATCAGATTCGGATGTTCCCTCCCAACATCCCAAAGACCTCCTTCATGAAGGACCAGGGTCTGTACTGCTACAGGGTAATGCCGTTCGGATTGAAGAACGCGGGTGCTACTTATCAGCGCCTCGTGAATTGGTCTTCCAGGCCCAGATTGGCCGAAACATGGAAGTCTACATAGACGACATGTTGGTCAAGAGCACCCGAGGGAAGGAGCACGTCCTCGATCTTCAAGAAGCCTTCGAGGTGCTCCGGAGGCACAATATGAGACTAAACCCGAACAAGTTCTTGGGGTTTATGGTCAACCTGAGGGGCATAGAGGCCAACCCCAAGAAGATCCAGGCCATTTACAAAATGGCCCCTCCCTCCAACGTCAAAGAGGTATAGAGGCTAACGGGATGCCTCGCAGCAATTAGGCGGTTCCTCTCCAAGTCCGGGGAAAAGTGCCTCCCTTTCTTCAAGGCCCTCAGGGGGGCTAAAGGTTTCAAATGGGGGGATCAGCAGCAGAAGTCCTTCGACCAGCTCAAGGCATACCTAGCTAACCCCCCGCTCTTGAGCAAGCCAACGACCGGAGATGTGCTTTACCTATATCTTGCTGCGTCGGAGCAAACCCTCAGCGCGGTCCTTGTAAGAGAAGTGGATAGAATGCAGAGGCCCATTTATTATGTGAGTAAGTTCCTCCGGGATGCTGAGCTCCGTTACCCAAAGCTGGAGAAGATGGTCCTTGCCTTGGTCATGGCGGCCCGGAAACTCCACCTCTACTTCCAATCCCATTCGGTTATCGTTCTAACCGACCAGCCCCTCAAGCAAGTTCTCCACAAGCCCGAGACCTCTGATCACCTAATGAAGTGGTCCATCGAGCTGAGCCAACACGACATCATATACCAGCCCAGAACAATAATCAAGGCTCAAGCTCTGGCCGAATTCATTGTGGTGAGCACCATCCCCGACCCTTGCGAGTCATTGGCCGGCCCCTTCGTCTGGACCATTTATGTAGACGGGTCTTCTTGTGCCGACGGAAGTGGGGCTGGGGTTATCTTAGCCGGCCCAGACGCTTTTGTCTTCCAATACTCCCTCCGCTTAAACTTCCCGGAATCAAACAATGAGGCAGAGTATGAGGCCCTTATAGCGAGGCTCTGTATGGGTCACAAAGCCGGGGCCAAGCAGAATAGAGTCTTCAGTGATTCACAATTGGTTGTCAACAAAGTGTCGGGGGAGTACGAAGCAAAAGACAAGCACATGGCCAGATACTTGGCAAAGGTGAGGGAGCTTCTAGCTCTATTCGAAGATGTTCAACTCCAGCAGGTTCTCTGAGAGGAAAACGCGCAAGCCGACGCCCTCTCTAAGCTCGCCTCTTCATCTCTCCAGGGTCCAGAACGGACCGTCCTGATAAAGGTCCTTCTCAAACTAAGCATTGATGAAGACGGTCCGGAGCCGATGGAAGCTTATCCCCTAACACTTGGGGAAAACTGGATGAAGCCCCTGCTCGAGTACCTTCGAGACGAAGTCCTTCCCGAAGACCCGAAAGAGGCAAGGAGGATCAAGACACGAGCCGAGCGGTGCACACTCCTGGACAGAGTCATGTACAAATGCTCCTACACCCAGATAGATGGTCGACCCTATCTGAGATGCCTCTCCCCGGAGGAAGCGCTCTACGCCCTTAAGGAGGCCCATGATGGCTTATGTGGCGCGCACTTGGGAGCGAGATCCCTCGCCCGGAAACTCTTGAACTACGGCTACTTTTGGCCCACACTACTAAGTGACTCCGAGGAGTACGTCTGCCAGTGCGACTCCTGACAGAAATTTGCCCCAATCCGTTGCCTGCCCCAAGCACAACTCACTTCCTTGGCGAGTCCAATCCCCTTTGCAATGTGGGGAATGGATTTGTTCGGACCCTTCCCTCCAGCACCAGGCCAACTAAAGTTCTTAGTGGTAGAAATAGACTACTTCTCAAAATGGATCGAGGCTGAACCTCTTTCAACAATCACCGAGCACAAGGTCCAGAAGTTCTTTTGGAAGAACATCGTCAATCGGTTCGGGGTACCTCGCATCCTCGCAACCGACAACGGGACCCAATTCGTGGGAGCAACCTTTTGCAACTTTTGCGCTGACCTCGGCATTCAGCAACGGTTCTCCTCGGTAGCTTACCCCCAGTCCAACGGTCAAGCAGAGAATGCAAACCGACAAATTCTCTCTGGCTTGAAGATGAGGCTTGACAAGTCCACTAAGAGGCTATGGGTCGAACAACTTCCCAATATGCTTTGGAACTATCGCACTACCAAAAGAACTCCAATGGGAAATCCCCCATTTAACCTCACGTACAGATCCGAAGCTCTCATCCCTTTGGAGGTGGGCCTGCTTTCACCCCAACTCATAGCTTACAGTGAAGCAGATGCGAACTAGCTTCGCAACTGCCTAGACCTCATTGACGAGGTCCACAAGAGAGCTGTAATTTGGCAAGAGACCTACCGCCGTAGGATCACTCAGGCTTACAACAAGAGGGTACGACCAGCCAACCTAAAGGAGGGAAAGCTAGTGCTCAGAAATTTGTCGATATCCGATCTAAGCAAAAGAGGCAAGTTGGCACCATTTAGGAAGGACCATATATGGTCTCCAGAGTTATTCGCCCGGGCGCGTATGAACTCGAAGACCCGGGGGAAGGAGAATACCGAGGACATGGAACGTGGAGCACTTGATGAAGTACCAAGACGGTGTCTAAGCACCGCTCCAAGCAACTTCCCTAAGAGCGCTCTATAAGACATGCTCGAAGTTCTTACTTGTATTTTCCTTTTATCAAAGTGTAAAGGCGGCTCACAACTTAGAAGCGGCCGCCCAGTTGTTTTCAATAAAAAGATATCTTTCCCCATAACTTTTCTATCTTTTGAGTAGTCTAACTCTACCTTTCAAATTTTCTACTTCCTGAGTAGTCTTACTCTACTTAGCAAATTCTCTATTTTGGGGTAGTCTAACTCTACTTACAAAAATAAAATCTTTCATTAAAACGACGTGCTCGGAGTCCAACACTTGGTCCGACTTCGCCTCAACTACTTGCTTCTAAGCGAGTACGAAGCAGATCACCATTCGGAATTGCTCCTACAGCTGTTGATGCTTTCTAAACGACATGCTCGAAGTCCAACACTTGGTTCGACTCCGCTTCAACTACTTGTTTCTAAGCGAGTACGAAGCGGATCACCATTCGGAATTGCTCCCACGACTTTTGATGCTTTCTAAACGACACGCTTGGAGTCCAACACTTGGTTCGACTCCGCTTCAACTACTTGTTTCTAAGCGAGTACGAAGCGAATCACCATTCGAAATTGCTCCTACAGCTGTTGATGCTTTCTAAACGACACGCTCGGAGTCCAACACTTGGTTCGACTCCGCTTCAACTACTTGTTTCTAAGCGAATATGAAGCGGATCACTATTCGGAATTGCTCCTACAGCTTTTGATATTTTTAGAACGACGTGTTTGGAGTCCAACACTTGGTTCGACTCTGCTTCAACTACTTGCTTCTGAGCGAGTAAAGAGCGGATAACCATTCGATATTGCTCCCACTGTCGTTGGTACTCTCTAAAGGAAAAGTTCGGAGTCCAAAACTTGGTTTGATGCTGTTAGGGTTATATACTGAAAGCATCACTTTTGTATTAACTTTATTTCCTTATTTTTTTTGAATGAGAATCATATGGGCATATGTTTGCATATTGTGTTTATTATAATATTAATGCAAGTATCTGATATTCTATAAGGTTGATAATATGGTGTGAGGTGACACACAGAAGATCATATTATCGGTTCCCTATGGAATATATAAATAGTTCACAACCTAGACGGACTTGGACAATCCATTGGAAAGGTTGTAGTGTAATCTGGTATTAGTTTGTCTTGACTATAGGTTTACACTAGTACACTTTGTGTGTATTGAACAGGACCACTTGAGGTTGTTCTCTTTGTACTGACTACAAAAGAGAACAAACACCTCTGTTATTATGGATGCTTATGCTCTTAATCCAGATATAATAACAAACATGTATATGCAGTGTGCATTACTTTGACTCATAAAAGAGTGAGATTCATTATGGATCAACAACCTCTATGAATTGGGTAATAGCATTGTATGTATGATGGGCTGTTGATTGTAAAAGGAACCCATGTCCCGATACGTCGGGTTGATGATGTCCCCTTAAGGAGCTCATAAGGATTGTCATGTAAACCCTGCAGGTGGATTACATCCGACATGACAAATAAAGTTGAGTGGTACTACTTAAGGATAAAAGATGTTGATCAATATAGTTGTCAGTAACTTAATTTGATCGACGGACATTCGATATCTTAACATGGGGAGTTGAACGAGCATATAATAAAAGGAGCCCATAAATATAATTTGGGATTAGGAAGGTAGTGCAACAATAGCTCCTTAGTGGACCGAGCTATTGTTAATGGGCCTGGGTTGTGTGTTCGGGCTGAACACGGGATACCCAGATTCGTTAGGAGACCTAACCCTAATTTCTCCTCATGGTCCCTGCCGTAGCCTTATATATATCCTCTATTCTCTAGCCGTCATTGACAATCTGAAATATAAGATTTTTTTCTCAAAACTCGTGATTCACGTAAGGAGAGAAAGAGAGGTCAGCCAAGGAGAAGAAAGGTTGGGAGATCGTCGCCCACACGACGTCCAACCCGAGGAAGGAATACGTGCAGAAGATCTTGGGATCGCTGTCGTCTTCTTCTCACCGCAGGTATAATTTGTGAACCCTAGATTCCGCTATATAGGGTTAGATCACATTTTTAATCTGTTTATTTTTAACGATCGATACGCACACCAATCCGTAGTCCTGGGAATCATCTCAGTTCCATCTGATGCAACTTTTGCTACTCGTTAACGAGTATGTACCATGCATCCTACCATTCAGAATTGCTCCTACAACTGTTGACAACTACAAAGGCTAACAAAACACATAAGTGCGAAAAACAAGTATTATTTCATTAAAGTTTGAGGAACAAGTCAAATTACAGGACCAACTACTCATCTTTACAACGAGATACAAAACTGTGAAACCAACACCACAAGATTACAGCGAGCTACTTCAACGCCTCTTAGGTGCGGGGATAATTCGATTGAGAGACACCCGGGGCGACGAATGTTGTACTGCCGATGCCCCACCTCGGCACTTGTCTCTAGGCCGGCAAGCCGAGAAGCATCGTCGGCACCCGTTCTAATGGTGGCCCCAACAGATGCTCGACGAAGCTGCCACCCTACTTTGTGCATCACCTGGGCTTCGACGTATAAGGGGCGAGTGACACGTGAGCTCGTGAAAAGTTATCCCTCTATTACGCTCCTCTCGAGTGCAAGAAGTGGATCTGACATTGCTTCGCTCTGATCGCGCTTGAAGACGAGCGACCTCCGCCTCGAGCTCGACAATTCTCTCTTTAAGAGAGACGTCTTTCACCTTTATCTTCAGATGAGGCAGTCGCATCGAGCCTGCCCCTCGAGAGCCATCAGTGATCGTCCGCTGACGGTGAGCAACCTCCATGCTCTTGTCGAGGGTCACCTTCTTTAGCTCGTCCCTCTCCGCTGTTACCTTGGATAGAGAGTGACGAAGGCGCTTAAGCATCAGGCCAAGGTTGGCTTCCGCCGACGAGCCCACGTCATCACCTTCAGGGGTCTTCTCATTAATCCGCTCCTCTAATTGCCTCCTCTTTATGTCTTGGCAAACTAGGGTCGACCTCAAGTGATTCAGCTCAGCTCATACTTCGCCTTGCGGAGATCCTACTCTGCTTCAAGAAGTTGCTCTTGGTTACTCACGAGCCCGAATCTCGTCGCCCCTAGACTGTCCTTGAGACGAGCCACTTCGGCTATCCGAGGCACTTCGGCGATCTGTAGCGCTTCGACAATCTGAAAAGGGCCAGAGCATGGAGCTATTGAGTTCTCATGACTCGTTCACTTAGACAAAAAAGAGCTCGAAGATTTCTACAACACTCAAACAAAAAGAGCTCGAAGATCACTCCAACACTTAGCAAAAAAGAGCCCGAAGATCTTTCCAACACTAAGCAAAAAAGAGCTCGAAGATCTCTCCAACACTTAGCCAAAAAGAGATCGAATTTTTTTTTCAGCACTTAGATGAAAACAGATAGAATTTCATTCACTTCAAAATTAAAGCGGTGGCTAGTCAGCAGTTCGGCAATACATGAAGAAGCAAAAGAAAAAAAAAAGAAGAAGAAAAAGCGACTAAGTCAAGGAGACACCTCTAGGTGCTACTCCGAGGTGCCCTCGCTCGGCAAAGTGACGAGCACCCCCTCGGGATTCACCTCCTCTTCGCCATCACCCTCGCCTTCATCGCCTTCCCCTTCGGGCTCGACCTCAGCCAGAGGAATGAACTCCTCGCCCTCTACCGGGTCGTAGAAGTAGTACCCCGAGTGTCGAAGTCCGGGAGACGAGTTGCCACGTGCTTCAAAGCCTGAGCATAGGCCTCCTCCATGTTCTTCATCATGTGGGCCTCCGCCTCGTCCTTAACGGCTTTCCTCACCTCCTCCACCTTCACCTCCTGCTCCTTCAGCACCTCCTCAGACGCATTCAGAGCCTTCGCCAGCTCTTCCTCAAGCCGAGCCTTCTCTTTCTCCAGCGCCTCGACCTTGGCTGCCTCGGCCGCTGAGAGCTCGAGCACCTCAGCGAGTTTAGTCTCGAGGGTGCCAACCTCGGCAACTCGCGATGCTGAGAGCCGTTGTTCGGCCTCGAACAACTTCATCACCTTGGCGCGCTCCGCCCACTCGCGGTCGTTCGTCGCCTTCATCTCCTTCTCTTGCTCGGTGAACTGCTCGAGCATATGGGTGAAGTGGCAGACGGTCTGAAAACAAAATAAGAAGAATGTGAAAACCCAAAATCACTTGACTCCAAAACTTAAGAGAGCAGAGTAAGATCACTTATTGACATCGTTGACTGGGCGACCTCCAATGCGTCGTCCCTGACCGTGCTAGCCTTAAGGGCCGCACAATCCTTCGGGGTTGGCAGATGGCATACGGCCTGCATGCACATCGCCGCATCGCCTAAGAAGCCGTCAAGCTTCATCACCCTCCAATCAGGGACGAAGAGCTTCTTGTGCTCTTCGGTGAGGATGGCCTCCGCTTTGGCCGTAAGCGGTGGCACCTCCAATGCGAGGGCGGCACCTACCGAAAACACCCCGCTCGAAGACTCGGGGGCATCGGCCGAGGGGACCATGGCCTATGGAGCCGAGGGGGAGTCGCTGACAAAGTCAATGACAGCTGCAGGAACCGAGGGTGCCTGAACTGCTCGGCTAGAAGGGGGCCCCGTCGTCGTCCTCTTCCTCTTCTTGCTGTCCACACCCTTCGCCGCCGCCACATCCCTCTTTGCCAAAAGAGCTCAGTAGTCCATGCCTGGGGACTTCTGAAAGAGGAAAATCAGAAAAGAGTTAGCGAGATAAAAGCAAATACATATATACTAAACAAAAAGAAGTAAACGGAGCGTACTGGGGTTGATCGGACTGAGACCTCCACCGAACAGGACCTCCTTGGTGATATCTTTCCAACCGAGGGTTGAAAGACGGAGGATTTTCGACACGACCTCCTCTTCTTCCTTGGTGAGCACCGGCTCGGCCTTCGCCCACTTTGAAACCTCCTCCTTCCATGTCGTCAGAAAGCCCAACGGTTCGGGACCTCGGATCAGAAAGTACTTCTCCTTACAATGTTTGATGGAGTCCGGGTTCTCGATCAACTTGACCCCTTCCTCAGCGATAGGTAATACCGGTACTCTATCTTGCTCATTCGACAATCAAGTAGAGACTGCGGAGAATGACGAGCTGGGGCTGCACACCGACCGGTTGACATTGAGGATGAAGGCGATGACGTGCTGCCACATGTTCGGAATGAACTGTATCGGGCTCAAGCTGTACCACTGTAGCACCTCGACCACGAAGGGCGAGAGGAGTAGGCATTGAGTGCATTGTACGGGAAGACGCATGTATCTGGCGAAATCCCCGTGCACGCTCGGAAGCCTGGACCGGGGAGGAGCAGGGCATACTTCTTCGGGATGCAGAACCTCTTCCTGATTCGATGAAGGTCCGCCTCAGTCATGACTGAGAGGATCTCGTCCACCTCGGAAGGATCCCTCGAATTGTTCTCTTCATAGGCCGCGGATATCCCGTGCACCGCCTTGGACAAGATATCCCCAGAGTAGCTTCTGACCATTCCGAGGCTCGACAGTGCACTGGCCCCTCTCACCTTCTCCACTATGGTTTCGGCGACGACTGACTTCGCCACTTCCTTCCCCTTGCTCGAGGGGACCACTAGAGCTCGGACGGTCTCTTGGTCTGAAGTGGAGGTCTCATTCCCCGACAACACTCTAGACATTTCAAGTTAAGTTGAGATAATTTACCTTGAAGTGACGTATATGGTCG
This sequence comes from Hemerocallis citrina, assembly GCA_017893485.1. Lineage (NCBI taxonomy): Eukaryota > Viridiplantae > Streptophyta > Magnoliopsida > Asparagales > Asphodelaceae > Hemerocallis > Hemerocallis citrina. The sequence goes on from CM030358.1 coordinate 287,313,542, forward strand.
GAATAGTTCACCGGAGATTAAAAATGCCTGGCCACGAACGATAGCAGTGCCGCTCGAGAGCAAAAGTGACTTAAGTAAAAAGTGAAGTGAAGATGAAAGAGTAAAAAATGAGGGGAAAGAGAGGCGGTGAAAACTTATAAGTGTTAAGCCGGATTCGGGTGGGCCTTCGAGTACTTTTGGGCCCCAACAACGGCCCACCAGAAGCTTAAACGCCTAAATCAGAAGCCTAAACGCCAAAATCCTCGTAATCCTCGTCTTTAACCTCATGATCCATGCCTAATCTTCATCAGACGGTCTAGACTGTGCCACGTCGCTTGGAAACCAAATCCGAGCAACTTGCATTCCAAGCTGCGAATTGGAGAAAAATGACATTCTTCTCATGATTCGCGCCTGAACTTGATCAGACGGCTCAGATCTCGCCACGTCGACCAAAATCATGTTTTCTCGTGAACCCCGCCATCGTGCCTCGTGATTCGTGCCTGATCTTCATCAGACGGCTCAGATCTCGCCACGTCGACCAAAATCATGTTTTCTCGTGAACCCCACCATCGTGCCTCGTGATTCGTGCCTGATCTTCATCAGACGGCCCAGATCGTGCCACGTCACTCGGAAACCAAATCCAAGCAACTTGCATTCCGAGCTGCGAATTGGAGAAAAATGACTTTCTCCTCAAGATTCATGCCTGAACATGATCAGACAGCTCAGATCGCGCCACGTCGACCAAAATCACGTTTTCTCGTGATCCACGCCTTTGTGCGTTATGATTCGTGCTTGATCTTCATCAGCCGGCCCAGATCGTGCCACATCGCTCGGAAACCAAATTCGAGCAACTTACATTCCGAGCTGCAAATTGGAGAAAAATGACTTTCTCCTCGTGATTCATGCCTGAACTTGATCAGACGGCTCAGAGCGCACCACGTCGACCAGAATCACGTTTTCTTATGATCCACGCATTCGTGCCTTGTGATTCATGCCTGATCTTCATCAGACGGTTCAGATCGTGCCACGCCACTCAGAAATTAAATCTGAGCGACTTACATTCTGAGCTTGGAGAAAATGTCACCGAGCTATGAGAGCCATCCGAACGCCTCGAAATTTGTGCCATGACCTGATGGACGTCCCTGATTCAGCCACATGGCCAAGTGCAAAATCCACCATTAGATCGTCTCAAAATTCGTGCCAAAGCCAGATGGACGTCCCAGATTGCGTCTCGTTGCTCGGAATCCCAATCCGAGCGACAGGCGTTCCAAGCTGCTCATACGGAGAAAAAGTCGTCGAGCTATGAGTGCCGTCTGATTGCCTCGAAATTCGTGTCGCAACTTGATGGATGTCCCTGATACAACCACGTGGCCAAGTGCAAGATCTACCGTTAAATTACCTCGAAACTCGTGCCGCATCCAGATGGACGTCCCAGATTACGCCACGTCGCTCGGAATCCCAATCTGAGCGATAGGCGTTCCGACCTGCTCATGTAGGGAAAACGACACTGAGCAACATGGACCGTCCGATCACCTCTGAATTCGTGCCGCAACTCGATCCAAGCCCCAGATGCGCCCACGTCGCTCAACACCATCCCTCCGTTGGATCATTCAGAATTTCACGCTAAAGGTTGATGGGCGATCCATATTGCACCACGTCGTAAATAGGTGATTAAAATTATTTTTTAATTATTAATTCTAATTATTTATTTAAAAAATTACAAAAAATAATTTAAAATTCAGGAAAATTAATTAAAAATTCTAAAAAATAATTATAAATTCTGGGAAATATTTTTGAGCCCATGGATAAATAATTATTGGTTGGAATAGTTAATCGACGCTCCCGAAAAGTAAATCGTCGCTTTGCAAAATTAAATAAATGATCCGAAAAATAATTAAAAAATATTGTAAAATCCCCAAAAATCTAGAAGGGCCTAAAAGCAGACTTGGGTACATTACTAGCTCAGAAAAGCACGTTCACCCCTTAAACGGGATTCGAACAGCCTTTGAAGACTCCGATAAAGTCCTATAAGCCATTCAAACAACAAAACTACTCCCCCAAAGGCCATAACACACAGTCTTTGGGAGTGGGAGGCTCGTGATATGATTAAAAATGGAGTTAAATCAGAACTGTCCAAAGTGGGCAAGAATCTTAAAGCCACAAGGGCAAGATGGTAATTTCACTTACAGACGAGTCCGAATTGGGAACCGGGTCTCTCCTTTTAGGCCCACTAACCTATGAACGGATCTGTTCAGTTGAGAATGGGTCTTAACCTGTTAGTGACCAGCTTAATAGGATTGGAGAAAATCCTTGCTCGTCCTTATCTTGAGAAGGTGGTTATAACCACCCCTATCTAGCTCCACTGGGAAGTAGGGATTCACTCTTATCCTGAAAGAGATCCCCATGGCAATTATAAGTACCCCCTACCTCCTACTGTCATAGGTGATCAATCTTTGTGCCCTTGAGCTCTTTCCTATTACTTTTTCTAGTATTGACAAGAGCGTCGGAGGGTTCGTCACCGGGATCCATCCCGGTGTTTCGCACGTTTGTGCAGGTCCGCGGGAGCACCAAGGAGTTAACTTGTCAACAAGGAAGAAGTGAGATCCAGCCTGTTCGAGTTTCTACGAACCTACAAATTTTGTCTATTGCCCCCACACCGAATCCAGCGGCAACAGGCCCATAGATATTGCTCCTGTTATGTAAAAGGGACAAATCTTGTCTAAGTCAGTCACATCCCTCCGCATGATTTGTAGTATATCCAATAGCCGACTTTATGATCACCTTATTATAGGCAAAGTTTGACGACATTAAAACATACAACTTCTCATGTAGGAAACCGTAATGACTTCAAGTCAAAGGGCTACATACACCATGGTCACTGTGAGAACCGCTTATGACACTCACGTAACGATCCATACAGTGTTCTCATTATGGGTCAGTCCAGCACATTATTATTCTAATATGTACCCATGTAAAGACTTGATATCTCATATTCATGACCCATAAGCTATGGTCATCAATCTACACACATACTTGTCTCGATGTATTATTGTTGTCCTAATCCACAATAATCATGACTTGAAGTATTCTGATTACAACCAATAGGATCTCACGATCAAGTCATGCACTTGATATCCCATGGTATTGAACCTACAATTCTAAGGACTTTATTATGTTCATTTAGTATTCTGATTACAACCAATAGGATCTCACAATCAAGTCATGCACTTGATATCCCATGGTATTGAACCTACAATTCTAAGGACTTTATTATGTTCATTTAGTCACAAAAAACAACACAATAAACAAAAAGCCTCATATGAAATAAATATCATGATACAATATAAACTAGTAATGTCAATACACAACTGGCCTCTAGGGCAAACACAACTGGCCTCTAGGGCATACACAACTGGCATATAGGGCATACACCAATAATCTCCCACTTGCACTAGAGCCAATCAGACATATATCTAATGCCTATAGATCTAGTATGACCCTCATACTTTCGCTGTGCAAGAGGCTTTGTCAGTGGGTCAGCGATGTTATTATCTATCGGTACTCTGCATATCTTCACATCTCCTCTATCGATGAACTCTCGAACGAGATGGAAGCGCCTAAGTATATGTTTGGATCTCTAGTGAGATCTAGACTCCTTAGTTTGTGCAATGGCCCCATTGTTATCACAATGGATGTCCACCGGGTCCATAATGCTAGGAATTATGTCAAGTTCAGTGCTGAACATTCTCATCCAAATGGCCTCATTTGCTGCATTGAATATAGCAATATACTGGTGGAATTAGCTATTGTCTCTTGCTTCAAACTTTTCCAGCTCATAGCTCCACCATTTAGGCCAAACACCGAACCTGATTGCGATTTAGAGTCGTCCTTATCGGACTGGAAGCAAGCATTTGTGTAACCCTTTCCAACAAACTCTTCCTCGGCTCTATATACCAAAAACGAATCTTTAGTCCTTCTTAAGTACTTAAGGGTGTTCTTGACTGCAGTCCAGTGACTCTCACTGGGATCGGACCGATACCTGCTCGTCATGCTCAAAGCATATGAGACATCTGAATGAGTACATAACATAGTATACATGATAGTTCCAATTGCAGATGCATATGGAATCTTAGTCATGCGGTTTCTTTTATCTTGAGTGGAATGTAACGCTCTAATTTCCTGTAACTGGGAAACCGTGACATAAGCCAGAATCTTTTCTTCAATTAGCCACAATACACAGAAAAACAGGAAAATTTAAAAACTTTTTATTCAACACCAAATGTATTACAAGTCCGAATGTTATAAAACTGCAATACATTACAATAGTGTTACAATAATACCTTTATAATTCCAAGTGTTACACTTTCAACAAATTACATCAGAGTATAATGAACAAGAACAATACTTGGTATTTTACTTGGATGCTTCCCAACAGATAAATGAATTACAACAATTGTTACAAATTGAACAATAGTAACCAATATAAATCACAGCAGAACTAAAATCGACTCTTGCTTCTCTCGCCTTGAGTCATCCTGAATCTTGTACCTGTACTTCTGCAATCCAGTACCTATTGAAATGGGGACGTCAGTACATATACTGACACTTTAAGGCAAATGACTAGCAGCAATTCTCCACTTAAGGCAAACAGATTGATGAAAAAAGAAACATGTATATATAGTTGATGTGTCAGTGTATGCTATGACTTAGACTCTAATGCAAGACTTATTAATGCAAGGATGCTCTTATTCTAATGCAAGTAAGACTATGGGACAGTATGCAGCCCATACTACATACGCTCCATGTTAAGCTGTTTCTTCATATATAGGGATTTGAACCCGCACCATGAATTCTATTCTTGTAATCGACTTGTTTCTGAATATTAGACATGACTGATAAGGTTGCCCTGAAACGGTCTAATCCCCCAGGCGCACCAGACCCCACTCAAATATCTGACGAATCCTTGGAGTTTCCGCGAACGCGGGTTAGCTCAAAGCATCTCCTGCCGCCCCTTAGCTAGACCGTAGTCTATGGCTTCTTGCACTTAGATACAAGACAAGACGGAGTTCCGAAGGGTTCATCCCCCTAGCTCTGACAGGAATCTCTCCCGCCTATCAAGGCACTTCAGAAATTAACAGACGAGGTACGGATCTCGTGCTCCCAACTCGTGAGAAGGCGCAGACCGTATTCCTTTGACAACAAGGATACAACCCAATAACACCGCCTAGTGCCGGCCTATAGGACAGGTCGGATCATAAGAAATCACCCTTAATGCCAACTCTTTCCCTTTGACGAATGATGATAATAAGTAATGGTTAAGTAGTAATATCCATAAGTTACTACCCTAACAATGTCACTAACCCTAAACATTTGAGGGATGACAACAGAACTTACACAACATGCTGAGTCTTAAGTTAGACTTCGCAAGATAACTCTCCTAGGCTGCTCAACCTAAACTTACTAGAATCCCTAAGGATCTGGTCCATGGCCCATTGATCCAAGACCCTGGCAATACGAACGTATTCGCATGCTACTACTCTGAACTTGGATTTCGTCTACGCTCCTGTCCGCGATCAACCTACACCGGTTAAGGTCCGACGGTACAAAGGAGTGACTTGTCCACAGTCCCTTAGGATTAAGGTAAACACACATCTTGATGGTCGATAGCCCTAGGGCAATAATATTGACCTAGACGAGCACAACAAAACTGCGTACTAGCTAATGAGCTACATACGAGTAAACAGAACACATACGAGCCAACAAGCTACATATGAAACTAACAACTACATATGAGCTAGGCGGGCTGTGTATGAGACAACAATATACATACGAGCCAACTAAGTTACGTATGAGACCAACAGCTACATACAGGCTAGTCGAGCCGCGTATGAGATAACAACATACATACGAGCCAAATAAGCTACGTATGAGACCAACAGCTACATATGGGCCAATCGAGCTGCGTATGAAACAACAACATACATACGAGCCAAATAAGCTACGTATGAGACCAACAGCTACATACGGGCCAGGCGAGCAGCGTATGAGCAAGCTACATACAAAAACAGCCATACAGGTAATCAACCTAGAAGCAACCAAACGTGTTTACTAGAAACTCTTGATCTTCTACAATTAGAAGCAACAGAAGAATCTTCTAATTGTCTAATACAAATTTACTACCAAGGAAAAGCCTGAAAGCGACATAAAGACCTCCCGACAGCCTAGAAGCAACCAGTGCTACGCTTGTCAGAATTTAACCCGAGAGGTTAATTCAGAAAGGGTAGAATGTCTACTACAACTCTCTAGTTAGCCCGAATCTCAGATTCTATAGGTAAGACACTCTAAAACACCAAAGAAGCAAAACAATAAGAACCCTGTCAAGACAGCCATTTGCTGTACTTTGCAAACGACATAACTCCTACTTCGCTTGTCGGAATTTAACCCGAAAGGTCAATTCGGAAAGGGGAGAGTCTCTACTACAACTCCCTAGTTGGTCCGAACCTCAGATTCAACAGGTAAGACACTCTAAAACATTAAAGAATCAAAATAGCAAATATTCAGTGAGACAGCTAGTTGCTGTATTTTGCAAGGGCCATAACTCCTACTCCCTTATCGGAATTTAACCCGACAAGTCAATTCGAAAAGGGAAGAGTCTCTACTAAAACTCCCTAGTTGGCCCGGACCTCAGATTCATCTAGCAAGAGGCTCAAAAATGACAACCAAATAGAACAGTGAGCTTCTCAGCCGAACTCGCTGTCTTGATTTGCAATGGCCATAACTTTTGCGTCTTTTATTCGAATTTAACTCGAGAGGTCAATTCGGAAAGGAGAAGATGTCTACTATAACACTCTAGTTAGGCCGAACCTCAAACTCTACAAGGAAACCCAAGTTCTAGCCCCTCGAAGCTACTGCGACACTAACCCCAAAACAGTGAGCTCACTGTTTTGACTTGAGACTCGCTATTTTGGGGGAAACGCTCGTTTCACCCATTAATATAGGTCCTAAAAATCCACCAAAATTCTAGCATGGTAATAACACCCCTAAGAACGTCTCATATAAATTTCGGGTCAAAATTCTACTTTAACACATGTAAATAAATCTAACCGTACAACTATTGAAGCATGGATAATTCCTATAATTTAAGCATGAACTACAACTTAAGCATAAATGTTAGTACAACTCAAGCATGGATATCGACTACCACATGAATGTCTACTATTATCTTGAGCATGAATATCCACTACTACTTAAACATGGATCTTTTCTACAACTCAAGCATGAGTTAATTAGCAACATAAAAGCTTAATCTTTTTCAATCTAGAAGCAACATAAAAACTTAATCTTTTACAATCTAGAAGTAAAAATAGGAGCTTAACACTTCATGAACTAGAAGCGAATAGAAACTTAATCTTCCATGTCCTAGAAGTAAAAATAGAAGCTTAACCTTTTTCAACCTAGAAGCAAAAGAAGCTTGATTTTTAACAAGTATTATAGTAAACATACAACAACTACTAAAACACTTATCTTTTATGATATAGGATTAGAAAGACTTGGTCTTTTGCCTGGTTGGAAAACAACATACAACAAGTTCACTTTTTTATGAATTAGGGTTTGCAAAACTTGATTTTTAATAAGGTAGAGAGCAACATACAATAAAAGACTTATCTTTTATTAGTCTAGATGAGTTCTACAATCCCAAAAATGGGTATGTAAGTTTTCGTTCTACAGTACTCTTTATACACATAGTCTAGGTCCAAGTTGTAGTTTTGTGTTAACAATACAACAATAATAACAATAAAACATAACAGGTTAAAGGTTCAACCTTTATGTGTTATCCTTAAGTTTCACCATCCATGGGATCATTTTGATCCCTATGCTCAAAATAGTCATACAAGTCTCAACGACTGACCTTTATGCCATTGTTTTGAGTTCTACCATCCATATGTCCATGGGATCATTTTGATCCCTACAACCATGTTTATGCTTAAAGTCTTTAGTCCAAGTTGTTAGAAACACACACATACAACAACCATTCACCTTAAAGGTGGGTTCTTTTAACCAACAACCATTTATTTACTTAGAAATTAGTCCAAGTGGTTATTTAAAAACACACATACACAACAAACACATCAAAAGATGGGTTCTTTCCCTCATACAACCAAAATAAAAGAAAACAAGCCAAAAAAAACCAGAAATCATATGAAGGAGAAGTAGAGAACCCCCACATTGTAGTTTCTTTGTAGGAAGAACTAGCCTAGCAAACCTTCTCCTTCCTCCTTAGCTTTCTATTACAACTCTTTAAGAAAACCGACAAGGAAAAACTCTCTTGTTATGGTTTGTTCTCTCTTTCTTTACCTCTCTTTTTTTCTCCTTGTAAAATGAGACAAGAGAAGAGTGAGGGGGGTATTTATAGGATGAATGAGAGGGGAAGAGTGTAAAATACACCACGGCGATTTGCAGAAACCCCCTTGAGCAAATTAGGGGCTGGCCATACCATGGAGAGGTGGAGGTAATGTGGAACGGAGTGAGGGGGGTATTTATAGGATGAATGAGAGGGGAAGAGTGTAAAATACACCACGGGGATTTGCAGAAACCCCCTTGAGCAAATTAGGGGCTGGCCATACCATGGAGAGGTGGAGGTAATGTGGAACGGAGTGAGGTGGAGGGGTGAGGTGAAGGAGAGATAGCTTCTAGAAGAAAAAAATCCCTCAACTCTCTTGTATCTTTAATCTTAGTTTTAATCAAAACTTAGCCATCCTAATTGATCTATCAAGACAAAAAGAGATATTTTTGTCCAAAAATACACACAACATAATTTGTACAAACATATGAATCGATACAATATGCATATGTATGCATATATATATATATATATATATATATATATGTATACCAATAGTTTCCGTTTGTTAAACCGCATAATCCGTATAAAAATAAATAAATTCTGAGAATAATAATAAAATAAATTTTATTACCGGCTCGGAAGATTTCAGTACCAATTTGACACAATATAGATGTATACATACTGATATATTTATACAGATAATGTTATTTAACAAAACGGGGTGACATCCACAAAAATTATTTCAATAAAAATAAAATAATAATAAAATAATAATTATATAAATATAATATCCGTCTGAGATATTACAATACTCCCTCCTTAGAATAGTTCTGTCCTCAGAACTACATTAAGTAAGGAGAATAGAAAAATACACACGCACTAAATAACTCGGGGAAAGAAAGCTTATATGGCTTTCCGGCTCCCATGTGGCTCATCTACGAACTGGTTCTCCAAAGAACCCGACCTCGATCCCAAGCTGCCTGCAAACTCTGCCAACATCGAGATGCAACTCTTGAATCTTGGTCAGAATCGCTGACGTTGGCACTCCATGTTGCTTCCTTACGCCTTCAATGTGGACTTCCGCTAATTTCTCTAGCGACTAAGTCATCTCGATCAGAAAAATGTGTAGACTTCCGTCAACCGGGTCCCCATTAACCCAACTTGAGTCATACATTCCCAAACTTCTGGGTACTCTTGTGACGAACCCATACCGACATTCTGAGGTTTTTCCTTCATCAACTTGCCACTAAAATCTTTTAATCCCTGCATCTTCTGCCTAAGCCTTCTGACTTGCTCACTTAGACCTGGTTGCAGCTTCAATCGTGCGCAAAACTGAGCTCCAATCTTGAGTAATCGCTTTAATACTGGCTTGCCAATCTCATCATCTTGCTTCTTACTTCCTTCACGGTCTTTGGCTAAGGCTAATTCTTCACCTATCTCGATCTTTTGCACTTCGGTAGCCACTCCCTCCTTAGAATTAGGACATGGCCTATGAATATCACTTCTGACTTCCAGGATTCTCTCCTATAATTTGCTCAAAGCTGATGCTCCAGATGGCGTAATCAACAAAACCAATTCTAAAGTCGCCTCCCGCCCTCATCTCAACTTCTTGAAAAATAATTTAGACAAGGAAAAAGATGAACCTTAATTGAACAAAACAGTTGTATGGATTCCATACATATATATATATAAATTCAACTGGTTACAAAAAGTGTTACATCACATATAACTTCTTAGTCCAAAATAAATTTCAAAATACAACTCTTAGACTTAGTTGCAGTTCCATATGCACAACTTGGTATTGGCTCTCCTGCCTTCTGTAGCTTGCTTTTAGTAAGCGCAAACTTTACCCTTGGTGAACCGGCTCCTTTCCTTCGTCGTTCATCTTGGGGACTGATCTACCGTCCTTCTTATGAAACTAGAGACAGTTTGGCTTAATATGACCAATCTCCCCATATTTGTAACAGACACGGGTATCCATATGAGGGTCCTTCCTCGGGCACTGGATCATGAAATGACCTCGCTCCCCACATAGGAAACAACTTTCTGTCTTGGCACCTCTAAGTTTGCTTTCCGTCTTCTGAGTCTTTTGCTCCTGACCTCGGTCCTCGAATCCTGATGCTGGTGCAGATCTTTTCCCTTGACGTCGTGGACAGAATGATTTCTTGTGTCCAACTTCCTCATAGAAATGGCATGTTACAACCTCAGTGGTCCGCTGGACTTGCCCCCATTCATACTGCAGTCGGGCCAATCCGGAATCAAAGTGTTCCTGCTCCTTTGCTATGCTTGCTAATATAGCTTTGCAAGCATCACCCACTTGCTTAGCTTGGCGACCTCTCCTGGTCCTGCACCTCCTCAGCTTCTTCATTTCCTGTCGTATGCTGGCTGCCGCCGCTGTGCATTGATTCACACTTAGCTCCTGCGGTGGTGAAAGCTCCTTCGGCTCCTCGCTCAAGATCATCGGATCATCCCTTGAAATCAGCTCACTCTTTTTCATTAACACCTCCTCAGTTAGGATATCCTCGAACACCATCCTTCAAATGCATATACTGGGATTAGTCCAGATATAGAAAAATTATAAAAACATAAGTTGAAAGAAACAACAATATGAATTATAATTGTCTACAACTAGCTAAAACCCGACTCCTAAAAGGCATCCAAGTTTAATTTGCCTACTGTGTTGGATTGTAAATTGAAGTCGGCTCTGATACCACTTTGTAATGCCCCAATTTCCGGTAAATAGAAAACCGTGACATAAGCCATAATCTTTTCTTCAATTAGCCACAATACACTGAAAAACATGAAAATTTAAAAAGTTTTTATTCAACACTAAATTTATTACAAGTCCGAATGTTATAAAACTGCAATACATTACAACAGTGTTATAATAATACCTTTACAATTTCAGGTGTTACACTTTCAACAAATTACATCAGAGTATAATGAACAAGAACAACACATGGTATTGTACTTGGATGCTTCCCAACAGATAAATGAATTACAACAATTGTTACAAATGGAATAATATTTGTAACAATAGTAACCAATACAAATTACAGCGGAACTAAAATCGACTCTTGCTTCTCTCACCATGAGTCCTCCTGAATCTTGTACCTATACTTCTGCAATCCAGTACCCATTAAAATGGGGATGTCAGTACATATACTGATGCTTTAAGAATGATGACTAACAGCGATTCTCCACTTAAAGAAAACATATTGATGAAAAGAGAAACGTGTATATATAGTTGATGTGTCAGTGTATGCTATGACTTAGACTCTAATGCAAGACTTATTAATGCAAGTATGCTCTTATTCTAATGCAAGCAAGACTCTCGGACAGTATGCAGCCCATACTACATACGCCCCATATCAAACTATTTCTTCATATATAGGGATTTGAAATCGCACCATAAATTCTATTCTTGTACTCGACTTGTTTCTGAAGATTAGACATGATTGATGAGGTTGCCCTGAAACGGTCCAATCCCGCCAGGTGCACCGGACCTCACTCAAATATCTGATGAATCCTTGGAGTTTTCGCGGACGCAGGTTAGCTCGAAGCATCCCCTGCCGCCCCCTAGCCAAACCGTAGTCTATGGTTTCTCGCCCTACAGATACAAGACTAGACGTAGTTCCGGGGGGTTCATCTCCTTAGCTCTGACAGGAATCGCTCCCGCTTATCAAGGCACTTCAGAAATTAACATACGAGATACATATCCCGTGCTCTCAACTCGTGAGAAGGAACAGACCGTATCCCTTTGACAAGAAGGGTACAACCCAATAACACAGCCTAGTGCCGGCCTATAGGACAGGTCGGATCATAAGGAATCACCCTTAACACCAACTCTTTCCCATCGGCAAATAAAGATAATAAATAATGGTTAAGTAGTAATATCCATAAGTTACTACGCTAATAATGTCACTAACCCTAAACAACTGAGGGATGACAACAGAACTTACACAACATGCTGAGTCTTAAGTTAGACTTCACAAGATAACTCTACTAGGCTACTCAACCTAGACTTACCAGAATCCCTAAGGATCTTGTTCATGGCCTATCGATCCAAGACCCTAGCAATACAAACGTATTCGCATGCTACTACCCTGAACTTGGATTTCGTCTACGCTCTGGTCTGTGATCAACCTACACCGGTTAAGGTCCAATGGTACACAAGGAGTGACTCGTCCACAGTCCCTTAGGAGTAAGGTAAACACATATCTTGATGGTTGATAGCCCTATGGCAATAATATTGCCCTAGATGAGCACAACAAAACTGCGTACTAGCTAATGAGCTACGTACGAGTAAAAAGAACACATACGAGCCAGCAAGCTACGTATGAAACCAACAACTACATATGCCAGCTGGGCTGCATATGAGACAACAACATACATACGAGCCAAATAAGCTACGTATGAAACTAACAGCTACATACGGGCTAGTCGAGCCGCGTATGAGACAGCAACATACATACGAGCCAAATAAGCTACGTATGAGACAGACAGCTACATACGGGCCAGTCGAGCCGCGTATGAGACAATAGGGATGGCAACTGGTCCAGGGTCAACCGGCGACCCACCCGCGACCCGGACCGCCAACCCGGCCCGTTAATTTGCTCCGCGGGTTCGGGTCGAACCCGGTGAACAGTACCGGGTCGACCCAGGGTCGCAATTTACGCGAATTGAATTTGCGAAACCCGGCCCACGAACCCGGCCCAATTCGTAAATTGGACCTGCCAACACGCGGGTCGACCCGCGGGTTTCGACCCGTATGGGTTGAACGTTCGACCCGTGACAGGGTCGACCGTTGACCCGCGGTCGAACGGTCGAAATTCGCCCCGTTGTGCTGCCGATGCACTCTGTCTTGGGACAGAGCCATTGTGAACAGCTCTTTGAGCCGTTGCATTTTATTTTATTTTATTTTTTTGTTTTTTCCCACTTATTTAGCCTATAAATATCCCCAAAAAATCTCATAAAAAATCACACCTCACTCTCTTACTCTCTCTACTATTATACATCATTTGTAAAGAATTTTTGAACAATTGTAGTATTCATCAAACAAGTGTACAAGGAGGCATATACACGATCAAATTTCGGTCATATCGGAATAAAAATTCAACGTCTTCAACGTCTTCAACTCTCTTCAACCCTCGTCAAATCTACTTCAACCTCTTCTCAACTCTTCAATTGCGGAATCGGCAAAGGCGCTCCTCCATCTTTTCTATTCTATTCTTATTTTAACAGTTTTTTTAATATACGCGTATTTCACGGTGAACGGTATCAAAATATCTCTATCTCTCTCGTTAACTTTTTTTTTTGCGTTGTAGTTAAAATTATTGTTCGTTTTTTTGAACTTCTCTATCTCAACCCTCGTGTTTTTTAGATTTTTTTTTGTATAATTCACCGCTCCTACATTGTATATTTTTTTTTACATACCACATTACTACATTATGTCTAGATCACGCGGTAGCGGTCGTAGCGGACAAGATTCCTCCTCCTCTTCACGTAGGCCACCAATTGTCCCAACTAGTGAGCCCGCCCAAGATTACATTGATCCTACTATGGAACAATGGGGTACACACGACGATATTGTAGGTGACATACAATTAGAAGAAAAATAACAACAACAACAAACCGAAACTACACAACCCCGTAGTAGTAGGAAAAGTAGAGGAGAAACTAGCGATTGGCATAAGTTTTATGATTATATCCCAGACGAACATACTCCGGGTATAGGTTTGAAAGTGTGTAAAACATGTAGTAAAACATACAAATTCAAGAGGGGTAACGGCACCGGTAAAATTAGTAGGCACATACAACATAATCATAAAGAACTTCTTGATCAAATACAAAGCCAAAAAAAAATCAACCCTAGGACCGGTCAAGTAGATAGCCACCCTTATGATCCCGAACTTGTTCGTCGGGAAATGGCCCGATTAGTCATTAAGGAAGAGTTGCCATTTTCCTATCTCGAGAGTAGGAACTTGGAAAATTTTAATCAAACGGCCTTAAACCCTCATTTTAAAAGAATTCCGAGAAATACTTGCAAATCGGATTGTTTTAAAATGTATGTTGAAATGAAGGACGCGTTGATTGCAATTTTATGGAGTTTAACTTGTAGGGTTAGTTTAACTTCGGATTGTTGGACGGGTGTCAACAATATTCCAACGATGGGAATAACCTGTCATTGGATAGACAATGATTGGATTCTTCAAAAAGGAATCATATCACTTGCGGCATTGCCGTATCCCTATAGTGGCGCTGAAATAGCAAACCGTATTATAGAAATTTGTGATGTTTTTCATATTCGTGATAAAATTATGGCTATTAGTTTTGATAATGCATCTAACAACAATGTAGCAATTACTACTTTAAAATCTGTATTAAACCCTCCATCTGACAATATTTTTCATGTTAGATGTGCATGTCATATTATAAATTTATGTGTTCAAGATGCATTAAGAATAGCTGATCATATATAGTTAAAATTAGAAATTGTGTACATTTCATTGCATTAAGTCCAAGTATTTTACAAGAATGGAAAGCTTGGTGTAGGATTAGAAATGTTCCTTTTAGAAATTTTCCAAAGGATGTTAGACACCGATGGAATTCTACTTTTGATTTACTAAATGTTGTCACCGATTATAAAGCAGTTGTAAATGATTTTTGTATCGCAAAAAATATGCACAATTTTGAAATGACTCCCCCCGATTGGTTTTTTGCCGAATTTTTGTTGAAATTTTTAGAACCTTTTAAAACCGCAACTTTAAAATTTTCAAAAACATATGAATCTACTTCTAGTAGCATTTTTATTGAATTAGTTAGCATGATGCAAATATTTAACGAAATGTTAAATGATCCCTATATTAGTGACATTGTAATACCTGCATTTCAAAAAAATTTGAAGTATTATTTTCCTCCTCCTATGTTGATTTGTGTTGCTACAGTTATGGATCCCCGTATCAAATTAGAAGGTACGAAGAATTTGATAGAAATGTTTTTTGGATATTTAGAGGACAATATAGAATTAACAACTGATTGCGCTACTTTTTTAGTTCAGTTTGAATCTACGTTAAATAACTTGTATGATTATTATGATAGACATTTTGCTTCTAGTAGTATAACTTCTGTAGTTAGTTCTTCTTCTGGTAGTTCTAAAGGTAAGGGTAAAAGTAGAATTGGTGATAGAACATTTAGTTTACTTGAACAAATTCAGTCTAAAAAACCTAGGACTAATCAACCAAATGAATTAAATTGGTATAACCAACAGGATACTGAGCCTACTCTTTCTCCACTAGATATTTTACAATGGTGGAAAGAACATGAACACACTTTTAGTATTCTGTCAATTATGGCTAAAGATTTACTAACTCCTCCTGTCTCTACAGTTGCTTCTGAGAGTGCATTTTCTACAAGTGGCAGGGTTCTATCTGATTACAGGAATCGGTTGAAGCCCGAGGCGTTAGAGATGCTCGTTTGCACAGAAGACTGGCTGAATACTGAAGATAGGACGCAAGGGAAAGCACTATCAAGTTGCACAAGTGGGAGCAACTCGCTCGAAGAAGAAGAAGAAGAAGAAGAAGAACAACAACAACAATAGCTTTGCTTGTTATGTCAAATTAGAAAACTTGTACTCAATTAAAATTGTATATAAGAAATATGTTATTGTATAAAACTTATTTGTGAATTGAATTCTTCATTTCGTTATAAATTGTTCAAATTGTATAACTTAAATTCATATGAATAATATTTCAAAATTTGTTGTCAATTTCACTCTTTCAATCTTATTATTATTATTACGATTTTTATTGTTTATTAGTATTATTACTTACTTAGTATTATAATTAAACATCATTTGGGGATATTTGAAGAATTTTAGTATTATTACTTATTAGTATTATAACTTACTTAGTATTATAATTAAACATCATTTGGGGATATTTGAAGAATTGTTGTATTATTACTTATTAGTATTATTACTTACTTAGTATTATAATTTTTGAAGAATTGTAGTATTCATCAAACAAAGATATGGTTGTTTGTATACATCATTTGTAAAATTATTATTATTATTATTTTAATTTAAGCTACCAAAATAATAATAATAATAATAATATTAAACGGGCCAACCCGCGGGTCGACCCGGCCCAACCGGGGTTGAACCCTAAAGGGTTCACGGGTTGGGCGCGCCACCCAAATGAAAACTTAGCCCGGCCCGGCCCGTATAAGAGTGCAACCCGGCCCGGCCCGACTAAGTATTCGTGCCAACCCGTACGGGTTGGGCCCGGCCCAGCCCACTCGACCCGTTTGCCATCCCTATGAGACAACAACATACATACGAACCAAATAAATTACGTATGAGACCAACAGCTATATACGGGCTAGGCGAGCCGCGTCTGAGCAAGCTACATACAAAAACAGCCATACAGGTAATCAACCTAGAAGCAACCAAACGTGCTTACTAGCAACTCTTGATCTTCTACAATTAGAAGCAACAGAAGAATCTTCTAATTGTCGAATACAAACATATTACCAAGGAAAAGCCTGAAAGCGACATAAAGACCTCCCGACAGCCTAGAAGCAACCAGTGTTATGCTTGTCAGAATTTAACCCGAGAGGTTAATTCGGAAAGGGTAGAATGTCTACAACAACTCTCTAGTTGGCCTGAATCTCAGATTCTACAGGTAAGACACTATAAAACACCAAAGAAGCAAAACAACAAGAATCCTGTCAAGACAACCAGTTGCTGTACTTTGCAAACGAGATAACTCCTACTCCGCTTATCGGAATTTAATCTGAGAGGTCAATTCGGAAAGGGGAGAGTCTCTACTACAACTCCCTAGTTGGTCCGAACCTCAGATTCAACAGGTAAGACACTTTAAAACATTGAAGAAGCAAAATAGCAAGTATTCAATCAGACAGCTAGTTGCTGTACTTTGCAAGGGCCATAACTCCTACTCCCTTTTCGGAATTTAACCCGACAGGTCAATTCGAAAAGGGAAGAGTCTCTACTAAAACTCCTTAATTGGCCCGGACCTCAGATTCATCCAGCAAGAGGCTCAAAAATGACAACCAAATAGAACAGTGAGCTTCTCAGCCGAACTCGCTGTCTTTATTTGCAATGGCCTAACTTTTGCATCTTTTATCTGAATTTAACCCGAGAGGTCAATTCGGAAAGGGAAAGATGTCCACTACAACTCTCTAGTTAGCCCGAACCTCAAACTCTACAAGGAAACCCAAGTTCTAGCCCCTCGAAGCTACTGCGACACTAACCCCAAAACAGTGAGCTCACTGTTTTGACTTGAGACTCGCTATTTTGGGGGAAATGCTCGTTTCTCCCATCAAAATAGGTCCTAAAAATTCACCAAAATTCTAGCATGGTAATAACACCCCTAAGAACGTCTCATATAAATTTCGGGTCAAAATTCTACTTTAACACATGTAAACAAATCTAACCGTACAACTATTTAAGCATGGATAATTCCTATAATTTAAGCATGAACTACAACTTAAGCATAAATGTTAGTACAACTCAAGCATGGATATCTACTACCACATGAATGTCTACTATTATCTTGAGCATGAATATCTACTACTACTTAAACATGGATCTTTTCTACAACTCAAGCATGAGTTAATTAGCAACATAAAAGCTTAATCTTTTTCAATCTAGAAGCAACATAAAAACTTAATCTTTTACAATCTAGAAGTAAAAATAGGAGCTCAACATTTCATGAACTAGAAGCCAAATAGAAATTTAATCTTCCATGTCGTAGAAGTAAAATAGAAGCTTAACCTTTTTCAACCTAGAAGCAAAAGAAGCTTGATTTTTAACAAGTATTAAAGTAAACATAAAACAACTACTAAAAGACTTATCTTTTATGAGCTAGGATTAGAAAGACTTGGTCTTTTGCATGGTTGGAAAACAACATACAACAAGTCCACTTTTTTATGAATTAGAGTTTGTAAAACTTGATTTTTAATAAGGTAGAGAGCAACATACAATAAAAGACTTATCTTTTATTAGTCTAGATGAGTTCTACAACCCCCAAAATGGGTATGTAAGTATTCTTTCTACACTACTCTTTATACACATAGTCTAGGTCCAAGTTGTAGTTTTGTGTTAACAAAACAACAATAATAACAACAATAAAGATACCAAGTTAAAGGTTCAACCTTTATGTGTTATACTTAAGTTCCACCATCCATGGGATCATTTTGATCCCTATGCTTAATAATTAGTCCAAGTAGTTCAAAACAGTCATACAAGTCTCAAAGACTCGATCTTTATGCCATTGTTTTGAGTTCTACCATCCATATGTCCATGGGATCATTTTGATCCCTACAACCATGTTTATGCTTAAAGTCTTTAGTCCAAGTTGTTAGAAACACACACATACAACAACCATTCACCTTAAAGGTGAGTTCTTTTAACCAACAACCATTTATATGCTTAGAAATTAGTCCAAGTGGTTATTTAAAAACACACATACACAACAACACATCAAAAGATGGGATCTTTCCCTCGTACAACCAAAATAAAAGAAAACAAGCTAAAAAGAACAAGAAATCATATGAAGGAGAAGTAGAGAACCCCCACCGTGTAGTTTCTTTGTAGGAAGAACTAGCCTAGCAAACCTTCTCCTTCTTCCTTAGCTTTCTACTACAACTCTTTAAGAAAACCTACAAGGAAAAACTCTCTTGTTAGGGTTTGTTCTCTCTTTCTTTTCCTCTCTTTTTTCTTCTTGTAAAATGAGACAAGAGAAGAGTGAGGGGGGTATTTATAGGATGAATGAGAGGGGAAGAGTGCAAAATGCACTAAGGGGATTTGCAAAAACCCCCTTGAGCAAATTAGGGGCTGGCCAAACCTTGGAGAGGTGGAGGTATGGTGGAATGGGGTGAGGTGGAGGGTAGAGGTGGAGGAGAGAGAGCTTCTAGAAGAAAAAAGTCCCTAAACTCTTATGTATCTTTAATCCTAGTTTTAATCAAAACTTAGCCATCCTAATTGATCTATCATGACAAAAAGAGATATTTTTGTCCAAAAATACACAAAACATAATTTGTACAAACATACGAATCGAGACAATACGCATATGTATGCATATATGTATACCGATAGTTTACGTTTGTTAAACCGCATAATCCGTATAAAAATAAATAAATTCCAAAAATAATAATAAAATAAATTTTATTATCTGCTCAGAAAATTTCAGTACCAATTTGATACAATACAGATGTATACAGACTGGTATATTTATACAGATAATGTTATTTAACAAAACCGGGTGACATCTACCAAAAATATTTCCATAAAAATAAAATAATAATAAAATAATAATTATATAAATATAATATCCGTCAGGGATATTACATGGAAGGACATTGAGCCTTCGACAGGTTTACACCATGCGACATAAAGAGGAATCCTTTCTTGGGCTTTTGCATATTGAAGCGTTTCAATACTTTGTCTATGTATGTACTCTGACTCAGGCCAAGCAGTCTCCTTGATCTATCTCTATAGATATTGATGCCTAATACATAGGTAGCTTCACCTAAGTCCTTCATGGAAAAGCATTTTTCTAGCCAAGTCTTTACAGATTGTAAGGTTGGGATGTCATTCCCGATGAGTAGTATATCATCTACATACAACTCCATAAATACAACTGTGCTTCCACTAACCTTCTTGTAGACACAAGGTTCATCTTCATTCTTGATGAAACCAAACTCTTTGATTGCATCATCGAAACGAAGATTCCAGCTTCTAGAAGCTTACTTTAATCCATAAATGGATCATTGCAGTTTACACACCTTTTCAATATCCTTTGAAGTGCACAGGCTTTGTCATGTACACATCACCGAGAAGATTTCCATTTAGAAAAGCAGTTTTGACATCCATCTGGAAGATTTCATAATCATGATATGCTACAATAGCAAACAAGATCCGAATGGATTTAAGCATGGCAACTAGGAAAAAAGTCTCATCAAAGTCTACACCATGAACTTTCTTGAAACTTTTAGCCACCAACCTCCCTTTAAAGGTATGCACATTACCATCCATGTCAGTTTTCTTTTTGAAAGCTCATTTGCACCTAATAGGTTTTACCTCTTCAGGTGGGTCTACCAAGATCCATACTTGGTTGGAATACATGGATTCCATCTTAAATCTCAAGGTCTCAAGCCGTTTCTTAGAATCTGGACCTTTTACATCTTTCTAATAAATCATAGGCTCATCCTGATCCATGAGTAATATATCATCATGTTGGGTCACGAGAAATTCATATCTTTCGGGTTGATGAGATATCGTACTAGACTTACATAGGCCTTGTGCTACTTGAGATGGTGGTTGTTCCACAACAATGTGTAGAGTCTGCTACCTTTCCACCATTGGTTCGCTGCTACTTTGCGAAGTTTGAATTTCTTCAAGTTCTGTTGTTCTCCCACTGGTTCTTTTGGAGACGAAATCTCTCTCTACGAACACAGCAGTCCGTGCGACAAACACTTTGCCATCGGTTGGATTATAGAAATAGTATCCCTTGGTTTCCTTGGGATATCCTACAAAGAAGCACTTATCAGATTTGGGACCAAGTTAATCAGATATGGGACCAAGTTAATCAGATACTTGGTGCCTTACATAGGCTTCACAACCCCAAATCTTCATAAAAGACACACTAGGATGCCTCCCAGTCCATATCTCATATGGTGCCTCTTGAACCGTTTTAGATAGAACACGGTTAAGTGTGAAAGCAGCTGTTAATAGAGCATGTCCCCAGAAGGAGCTTGTAAGATCTGCATGACTCCTCATGGATCGGACCATGTCTATCAAGATTCAGTTTCTCCTCTCAGAGACACCATTCCATTGCGGTGTTCCAGGGGGAGTGAGTTGATATATTATCCCACACTCTTTTAGATGGTCATCAAATACTTGGCTTAAATACTCACCACCTCGATCAGAACGAAGCTGTCACGTCCCGCTTCCCAAAAGAATACGGAATACGAAGACGTAACAAAAGCCACGTGAATGATTTTCATCATCCATAAGCTGTTCAAGAATCTTTACACAAGATAATCAGAGTCAGAAGCGGAAGATACAACCAAACATGCATAATTGAAACAAGATACCAACAGAAATTACTTGAAACCAAATACAATAATCTCAAATAATCAAGTTCTGAATAAGTCAAATATTCTGGGTCACATTGCCCAAATACAAGAATAAATATCCAAGTAATGAAGTACATCTTATTCAAGTTCAAGCAACAAATAATAATAATAAAAATCATAAAGCAGAGACTCCAGCACTGATACATCATCTCGTCAATACCATCTGGCAGCCGTCCATCCTAATCTGCAATTAGTAAATTTGTAGGAGAAGGAAAGAAAAAAAACAAGTACCCGTCAATTGCAAGTTACGGGTCACATATAATGTAGGATACAAGTACTTGGAAATGGGTGAATCTAAGTAACATATCTAGCATGGTATAATCATGATGTCCAAAATAAACAACTAGCATGGCAAAAGTGAACAAGTGTAAATGGCTTAAATCAAGTGTCAAGAAATCAAGTATCATGTCAACAATCATCAAATGTCAAGTGTCATGTAAACGTGTATCAAGTGTCATGTTTCAAGTGTCATGTAAACAAGTCTCATGTATCATGTAGTCAAATATCAAGAAAGCATGTATCATGTTCAAGTATCATGTTCAAGTAGCATGTATCAAGTCTTGTAGTGATTTACTACCTAGGTAGCACTTCATGCATCCCGGTTTTTACTACATGGTTGCTACAATAAATAGTTCGCTTTAGATTTTGTAGGGGACCATGCAGGGCAGTGTACTCAGGGACAAGCTCCAAGTATCATATAATAATGTATCATGTAAACAAGCTCCAAAACCCAAACAAGCTCCAGTATCATGTGTATACGTGTCATGTATATCGTGTCAAGCTCCACATGTAAACAAGCTCCAATAATCATTAGGTTCTTCCGAGTACACGTTTCTGCACTATCCACTACTAGATCTTACCCTTAATCCTGGCTTGGTTAATTTTATTATTAATGTCAAACAGGCATGTATATGTGCAAAGTATATCAAGAATAGCATGGTATGATCATGTGACAAGTGCAAGTAGCAAACTAAACATGTACGAGTTCAAGATATCTCATTAACGAATAAAATAAACACAACTCAAGTTCAGGACAGTAAGACCATACTGTAGTAAAATAGTGATTCCCAGTATTATAAACAAACAAATCTGGATCAGTCAAAGGATATGGAAAATAGACTTCCACACGAATCCAGCGAATATAAATAATTCATATACTAATTCACAAAATCATAACTCAAAACTGGTTTTAATATAGAAAATAGGTTCAGCCAGAAATCAGGGAAACGAATTCAAGAACAGGAAAACAGCATGCAAACACATTAAATAAATCCACAAAAAATCTCGGGTATTCCCCTATATGTCCAGTATCTAAATATAAAGTTTCAGAATTTTCCAGTAAAAATAGATCAGTCATCAAAAATAAGAAAGCATCAAGAAAACATAGTTTGGCAAATCTGGAATTCCCGACACTGCTATACGAAAACTAAGATATCTCGCAACCAGTGAAACGAAATCCAATTCCGCCAAAGGAATAAGAAAATAGATAGAATATAATAACTTTCACATTTCACAAACATTTTTCATACAGTAAAAGAAATCATAGTGAAAATAGGATTCTTTACAGAACAACGAGCAAAATACAGCTCATATAGATTTTATAAACAAGCTTGGAACATCACATAAAAACTTATCAATAAAATTCACCAAAATTCTAGGTAATCCCTAACTTAATAAAGAAACACAAACCAATGTTTTGAATCAAAATAATATGTATATCATAGTTCTTGAAAATAGTTTGATATCAAAATTTTCGAAAAACAGAATCTGAAAAAGATCGATACCTCTGTACTAAAACAGTCATAACTCAGTCATACAAAATCAAAATCAAGCAAGGTCAGAGGGGTTTGAAAATATACGAAATTATCTAAAACTCATGTTTTATACCGAAATTAAGATACTGACTGTAGCACAGTCGTAAACAGCAAACAAAACAGAACAGTCCCAAAAATACAAATTTTTCCCCTTAAAACAAAAACAACATAGCTTCAAGAAAATTGATCCAAACACATCCAAACTTAAAATCGAGTCTAGCAAAGGTCTAAACATCAAGAATTAGGGTTATTAACATGTCCACACCAAGAATTTCAAATGGGTCTCAACCAAAACACGAGTTTGCATACATGATGTGTCTAATTTATATACAAATATTTGTACTCATTTACCTATTAAAATGGCCTTGTTTTCGTTGATATTGACTATAATTCATCCAATTTCTATAAGATTTCATTTAATTAATTATTTTTGAAGAAATAATATTTTTGATGCAAAAAGTAAAGATTTGTGGAAAAAATCGACAAACAAAGTAAAATAATGGATTTATCAATTTTTATTGTTTTGTTGAGTTAAAAGTGCGACAAATAATTTTTAAAAAGATTTTTATGCGCTAATATGGTTTATAGTTAGTTTAATTAATTTTAAACTAATTAAATTTATTTTATTTAAAAATCCTAATTTGAGGTATTATTTTGTGTATGCAGCAGTAAGTGGTTGGCAGAAAAGGAAAGAAAAGAAGGAAAGATAAACAAATAAAATTCTGGATTGAAAAGGAAGGAAATAAAGGAAGAAGAAGGACTATTCTGTAAAAAGCACAACCCTAATTCTCTTTCCCGTTCTCTATAAGAAGAAGCAAAGAAGAGAAAGAAGAATAGGAGGTGACGGCTAACACAAAATAAAAAATAAAAACAAAAAAACAGAAAAATTTTGCTTTGACTGGTTTTCTTCTCCTTCGGGTTGCACTCCAAGACACAAGGGACAATTCATTTATTGCGCTACAGGACGAAAAGAAAGAGTTTCAAACCATCTGACTGGGCTGCCCTTTCTTCTTCTGTTCTGACATGCGCTGGCGTGGAATACGAAGGCAAAAACGAAGCAACAGGTGAGACGCATGCCTCTTCTCCTGACATGGCACGCACGCATCGTCTTCTTCTTCTTCTGACGTGACGCAGATAGCTCTTGCAGACGTGACAGGTCTGATTGGTGCTAGCGTTCCCTTTGGAGGAGAAATTTTCTTCGTCTGGTTTGCATTAAATTTTGTATTCTTTTTGTATCTCTTCTTCTCTAAATCTTTTAGATGCAATCCAAACACTTTTATTAATTGCAAAATGAATATGAACTGAATTTATTGTTCTAGAGGCTAAGATGTAGCCGAGTTTTGTAGAACACAATTTTTAATTCCTTATTATTACTCTATTTTTCCTGGTTGTGTTTTAATTTTTATTATTTATGAGTACAACATGGTGGATAGACATTTGTATGATTTTTCAAATCATAAAGAGAACCGAACAGGTTATTTGTGATTAATAAAAATTAACACCGTATATTGGAGGACGTGACCGTTAAGAAATCCAATTTCTCAATTAATAATTTGATGGATAGGCGAATGATTAGTTGAGAATAATTTTTAGACTACGTGGATTGAGTGGTTAATATCTTTAGGATTTTGGTCGACAATTGGGAAAGATAATATTTTTATTTATAAGGAATTATAATCTGTGTGTGTGATAAACAAGGTGAAACAAGAGCCCTAGAACTAATTTTACCATTAAACAAAGTACAAGAGCTTCATAGTTTCACAGCCCTCTCCCTCTTCACCAATTTAGTTAGTTTTACGTAGATTAAGTTAATTTAGTTGTTTTATCATATAAAATTTGATCATCCAAATAGTGATTCATCTAGCGATATCGGTACTCAGTAAAATATCTAGTCCATGTGGGTTCGACACTCTACTCACCTATCTATATTACTTGTGCGATTTTGTACACTTGCAAATATCAACATCAAGTTTTTTGCGCCGTTGCCGGGGACTAGTTATTCTTTTATTGATATTGACAATTGCTAGATTTTTGATAATTTGGATTTTTTTGTAATTATTTTTATTTTATTATCATTTTGCATCTTTATTTTCTTTTGACTAACTTTTAACTTTTATTTATTTTTCTTATTTTTTTTATTTTTTTTAGTTTTTCTATTTTTTTTTGCCTTTCTTTTTTTTCAACACTTACATTTCAGGACATACACGTACATTATCATGGCGAACGATGAGAACAGGCCTTTGAGAGACTATGCTATGCCCTCAATTTATGAGTCAAGCATAAAGAAGCCGGTTATTGAAGCTAACAATTTTGAAATTAAACCGGCGATGATTCCAATGATTCAACAGACTGTTCAATTTTGGGGACTACCACACGAGGATCCTTACGCTCACATTGCAGATTTTTAGAAATTTGTGACACTTTCAAGCACAACGGTGTATCAGACGATGCAATTAGACCGAGACTCTTTTCTTTTTCCCTACGAAATAAGGCGAAGGCTTGGCTACATTATCTACCACCCGGTAGTATTACTACTTGGGAGGGACTTGCACAAAAGTTTCTAGCCAAGTATTTTCCACCAGCAAAGACCGCAAGGCTAAGAAATGTTATTTGCACATTTACTCAATTTGAGACCGAGTCTTTGTATGATGCATGGGAAAGGTATAAAGAGTTATTGAGAAAATGTCCTAATCATGAACTACCGAAATGGCTGCAAATGCAAACATTCTATAATGGTTTGGGATTCACACATAGATCTATCGTTGATGCAGCAGCTGGTGGTGCACTTATGAGTAAAACTTACACAGTAGCCTATGATCTTTTAGAGGAGATGGCATCAAATAATTACCAGTGGTCTTCAGAGAGAATAATGCCAAGAAAAGTGGCTGGAGTTTTTGAACTTGATCATTTTTCTACTTTAAATGCAAAAAATGATATTTTATCTAAACAAGTAGAAAATATGAATTTTAATGCTATTCAATCTAATATGATTTGTGATGTTTGTGCAGGAAATCATGCAAGTTCAGATTGTCAAGTGGGGAACCCTTTTGCTCCATCAAATGCCGTACATGAAAATTTTGTGTCAAACTTTCAAATGCAAAACAATCATTATGCAAACACATACAATCAAGAATGGAGAAACACCCCCAATTATCCATGAAACAACAATCAAGGAGCAGTTATACAACCTCAACATTTTTCATAGCAAGAAAAGAAGCCGACACTTGATGACATGTTTATGCACTACATGCAAAGGGCAGAACAATACATACAAAAGACAGATTTGGCAATCTAGAATGTTGCAAATTCAACTTCGGCTTCCATTCATAATCTTGAGGTACAAATTAGTCAATTTTCAAATACTCTTAATGAAAAAACGGCAGGAACATTGCAAAGCAACACAGTTGTAAATCCCAAGGAGCATGTCGAGGCTATAACACTAGGAAGCGGGAGGACAATTGAACAACCACAAGAAGAAAATGGCGAACAGAATGTGGTTGAAAAGCAAAGTGAGATTGAACAAATTGTGGAGGAACAAATTCAGCATGAGCAAGTAACTTTTGATGTTTTTAATTCCATAAATTTCCCTCCTGAAGAACAGTCATCTATTCAAGTAAGTGAAACTGATTTAATTGTGGGCGAGAAACATAAGGCTGAAAATGAAAAATCACCAATTGAAGTATGTCCAACAAATTCAACAAATTTTGAACCTAAAAAAGAAAATATTTTTGAATATGTTATATATTTGGATGCTGAACCTTCTATTTATTCATTTTTGCAGCATAAATTCAAAGAGGTGGGGGAATCAAAGACATCATCATCTAAAAGGAAACGCCTCAAACTAGAGCTTGAAACAGATCCACACAAGAAGAGAAAAATTAGAAAGGATGTTTTAATGTTGTTGGATCTTGGCGTTACATAATCATCTCACCCCCATGTCTGGCTGAAGACTTAAAACATAGCGCTTCTTGGGAGGCAACCCATGTTTTCTTTTATTACATTTAGTTTTGATTTATCTTTTAGTTTAGTTTATTTTAATTTTTGATTTCATTTTGTAGGATTGCATAAATTTTGGAAGTCGCTGGGCGGAGCTATTTTGAACACATGCATTGATGGCTGTTTTTGAGCAGTTTGGAGTCAAAATCTGGAAAACTGATTCCAAGAGAA
The DNA here is from genome assembly GCA_017893485.1 of Hemerocallis citrina. Classification (NCBI taxonomy): domain Eukaryota; kingdom Viridiplantae; phylum Streptophyta; class Magnoliopsida; order Asparagales; family Asphodelaceae; genus Hemerocallis; species Hemerocallis citrina. Next base: position 287,341,007 of record CM030358.1, read on the forward strand.
GTTGTAGCCTATCGTCTTAGCTTTCCAGCAAAAAACAAATTCAGTCCATTTGGACATCTACAGCTCCAGATATCGCCAAAATACTGAACGCTGCGCGTGCTGAAATTTAAAGACGAATCAGGGAAGATATTCTAAACTTTTTGCATTCTTTTTGTTTTTCTTTTCTTTCCCATTGAGGACAATGTGATATTCAAGTTTGGGGGGAAGGTTTACAAATTTATGATTTATTTTTAGAAAAGAAAAACAAAATTTTAGAAGGATTTCAATTAAGCTCACCATTACACTTTTGAGTTCTTCATTGAGATGAGCATTGAAAGAATTTTTTTGGGATAAACAATTTCTTATAAAGCAAGAGTAAGCATACTTATTTACTTCAGAATTATTGAGTTTCAAAATTCCTTACAAAGTTGTGTGAGTCATGCTATTATACATAAAAGACAAATGTGATGCTTTTCTTGTGATTATCCCCTTTGATCTAGTCCTAAACAGAGTTTAAGTAAATAGTGTAATAATGAAAAAAAAAAAATAATTGAATAAAGTCAATCTACTCCAATATTTTGAGTTGCTTAGTAACTAGGGGTATTCATCACCAATGTTTACTTTTACGTAAAACAGCAACTTGAAATATGAGTATGCAAAGAACTGTATGTTTGTGACTTGTTGAGTAACCGGATGAATTCATCACAAATGTTTTGCATTCGCGTCAAAAGGCAAGTGACTACTTAAAGAAGTGACTAAAAAAAAAAAAAAAAAAAAAACTATAGTTTGCTACTCGGTTTGTAGTAGAAAGAAGGGATAATCACAGATTGAGTTGTTGCATACTATAATTACATTAATTGCATGACAAATGCGATTGGGTTGAGAATTATGAATAAATAATTGCACTGGAGAAAGTGGGTATGCTTAGGTTTACTTTATTTGCAATTGTTTATATTTTTAATTGAAAATGTTGATGCTTGCATGATAAGAATTTTTAGTGTGATGTGTTAAGCCTACTATTATTATTCCCTTGTTCATGATTCTGCTTTTTGCTCGAGGACAAGCAAAATCTTAAGTTTGGGGGTATTTGATGTGTCTAATTTATATACAAATATTTGTACTCATTTACCTATTAAAATGACTTGTTTTCGTTGATATTGACTATAATTCATCCAATTTCTATAAGATTTCATTTAATTAATTATTTTTGAACAAATAATATTTTTGATGCAAAAAGTAAAGATTTGTGGAAAAAATCAACAAACAAAGTAAAATAATGGATTTATCAATTTTTATTGTTTTGTTGAGTTAAAAGTGCGACAAATAATTTTTAAAAGGATTTTTATGCGCTAATATGGTTTATAGTTAGTTTAATTAATTTTAAACTAATTAAATTTATTTTATTTAAAAATCCTAATTTGAGGTATTATTTTGTGTATGCAGCAGTAAGTGGTTGGCAGAAAAGGAAAGAAAAGAAGGAAAGATAAACAAATAAAATACTGGATTAAAAAGGAAGGAAATAAAGGAAGAAGAAGGACTATTCTGTAAAAAGCACAACCCTAATTCTCTTTCCCGTTCTCTATATGAAGAAGCAAAGAAGAGAAAGAAGAATAGGAGGTGACGGCTAACACAAAATAATAAAAAAAAACAATAAAACAGAAAATTTTTGCTTTGACTGGTTTTCTTCTCCTTCGGGTTGCACTCCAAGACACAAGGGACAATTCATTTATTGTGCTACAGGACAAAAAAAAAGAGTTTCAAACCATCTGACTGGGCTGCCCTTTCTTCTTCTGTTCTGACATGCGCTGGCGTGGAATACGAAGCCAAAAACAAAGCAACAGGTGAGACGCATGCCTCTTCTCCTGACGTGGCACGCACGCGTCGTCTTCTTCTTCTTCTGACGTGACGCAGATAGCTCTTGCAGACGTGACAGGTCTGATTGGTGCTAGCGTTCCCTTTGGAGGAGAAATTTTCTTCGTCTGGTTTGCATTAAATTTTGTATTCTTTTTGTATCTCTTCTTCTCTAAATCTTTTAGATGCAATCCAAACACTTTTATTAATTGCAAAATGAATATGAACTGAATTTATTGTTCTAGAGGCTAAGATGTAGCCGAGTTTTGTAGAACACAATTTTTAATTCCTTATTATTACTCTATTTTTCCTGGTTGTGTTTTAATTTTTATTATTTATGAGTACAACATGGTGGATAGACATTTGTATGATTTTTCAAATCATAAAGAGAACCGAACAGGTTATTTGTGATTAATAAAAATTAACACCGTATATTGGAGGACGTGACCGTTAAGAAATCCAATTTCTCAATTAATAATTTGATGGATAGGCGAATGATTAGTTGAGAATAATTTTTAGACTACGTGGATAGAGTGGTTAATATCTTTAGGATTTTGGTCGACAATTGGGAAAGATAATATTTTTATTTATAAGGAATTATAATCTGTGTGTGTGATAAACAAGGTGAAACAAGAGCCCTAGAACTAATTTTACCATTAAACAAAGTACAAGAGCTTCATAGTTTCACAGCCCTCTCCCTCTTCACCAATTTAGTTAGTTTTACGTAGATTAAGTTAATTTAGTTGTTTTATCATATAAAATTTGATCATCCAAATAGTGATTCATCTAGCGATATCGGTACTCAGTAAAATATCTAGTCCATGTGGGTTCGACACTCTACTCACCTATCTATATTACTTGTGCGATTTTGTACACTTGCAAATATCAACATCAAGTTTTTTGCGCCGTTGCCGGGGACTAGTTATTCTTTTATTGATATTGACAATTGCTAGATTTTTGATAATTTGGATTTTTTTGTAATTATTTTTATTTTATTATCATTTTGCATCTTTATTTTCTTTTGACTAACTTTTAACTTTTATTTATTTTTCTTATTTTTTTTTATTTTTTTTAGTTTTTCTATTTTTTTTTGCCTTTCTTTTTTTTCAACACTTACATTTCAGGACATACACGTACATTATCATGGCGAACGATGAGAACAGGCCTTTGAGAGACTATGCTATGCCCTCAATTTATGAGTCAAGCATAAAGAAGCCGGTTATTGAAGCTAACAATTTTGAAATTAAACCGGCGATGATTCCAATGATTCAACAGACTGTTCAATTTTGGGGACTACCACACGAGGATCCTTACGCTCACATTGCAGATTTTTTAGAAATTTGTGACACTTTCAAGCACAACGGTGTATCAGACGATGCAATTAGACCGAGACTCTTTTCTTTTTCCCTACGAAATAAGGCGAAGGCTTGGCTACATTATCTACCACCCGGTAGTATTACTACTTGGGAGGGACTTGCACAAAAGTTTCTAGCCAAGTATTTTCCACCAGCAAAGACCGCAAGGCTAAGAAATGTTATTTGCACATTTACTCAATTTGAGACCGAGTCTTTGTATGATGCATGGGAAAGGTATAAAAAGTTATTGAGAAAATGTCCTAATCATGAACTACCGAAATGGCTGCAAATGCAAACATTCTATAATGGTTTGGGATTCACACATAGATCTATCGTTGATGCAGCAACTGGTGGTGCACTTATGAGTAAAACTTACACAGTAGCCTATGATCTTTTAGAGGAGATGGCATCAAATAATTACCAGTGGTCTTCAGAGAGAATAATGCCAAGAAAAGTGGCTGGAGTTTTTGAACTTGATCATTTTTCTACTTTAAATGCAAAAAATGATATTTTATCTAAACAAGTAGAAAATATGAATTTTAATGCTATTCAATCTAATATGATTTGTGATGTTTGTGCAGGAAATCATGCAAGTTCAGATTGTCAAGTGGGGAACCCTTTTGCTCCATCAAATGCCGTACATGAAAATTTTGTGTCAAACTTTCAAATGCAAAACAATCATTATGCAAACACATACAATCAAGAATGGAGAAACACCCCCAATTATCCATGAAACAACAATCAAGGAGCAGTTATACAACCTCAACATTTTTCATAGCAAGAAAAGAAGCCGACACTTGATGACATGTTTATGCACTACATGCAAAGGGCAGAACAATACATACAAAAGACAGATTTGGCAATCTAGAATGTTGCAAATTCAACTTCGGCTTCCATTCATAATCTTGAGGTACAAATTAGTCAATTTTCAAATACTCTTAATGAAAAAACGGCAGGAACATTGCAAAGCAACACAGTTGTAAATCCCAAGGAGCATGTCGAGGCTATAACACTAGGAAGCGGGAGGACAATTGAACAACCACAAGAAGAAAATGGCGAACAGAATGTGGTTGAAAAGCAAAGTGAGATTGAACAAATTGTGGAGGAACAAATTCAGCATGAGCAAGTAACTTTTGATGTTTTTAATTCCATAAATTTCCCTCCTGAAGAACAGTCATCTATTCAAGTAAGTGAAACTGATTTAATTGTGGGCGAGAAACATAAGGCTGAAAATGAAAAATCACCAATTGAAGTATGTCCAACAAATTCAACAAATTTTGAACCTAAAAAAGAAAATATTTTTGAATATGTTATATATTTGGATGCTGAACCTTCTATTTATTCATTTTTGCAGCATAAATTCAAAGAGGTGGGGGAATCAAAGACATCATCATCTAAAAGGAAACGCCTCAAACTAGAGCTTGAAACAGATCCACACAAGAAGAGAAAAATTAGAAAGGATGTTTTAATGTTGTTGGATCTTGGCGTTACATAATCATCTCACCCCCATGTCTGGCTGAAGACTTAAAACTTAGCGCTTCTTGGGAGGCAACCCATGTTTTCTTTTATTACATTTAGTTTTGATTTATCTTTTAGTTTAGTTTATTTTAATTTTTGATTTCATTTTGTAGGATTGCATAAATTTTGGAAGTCGCCGGGCGGAGCTATTTTGAACACATGCATTGATGGCTGTTTTTGAGCAGTTTGGAGTCAAAATTTGGAAAACTGATTCAAAGAGAAGTTGTAGCCTATCGTCTTAGCTTTCCAGCAAAAAACAAATTCAGTCCATTTGGACATCTACAGCTCCAGATATCGCCAAAATACTGAACGCTGCGCGTGCTGAAATTTAAAGACGAATCAGGGGAGATATTCTAAACTTTTTGCATTCTTTTTGTTTTTCTTTTCTTTCCCATTGAGGACAATGTGATATTCAAGTTTGGGGGGAAGGTTTACAAATTTATGATTTATTTTTAGAAAAGAAAAACAAAATTTTAGAAGGATTTCAATTAAGCTCACCATTACACTTTTGAGTTCTTCATTGAGATGAGCATTGAAATAATTTTTTTGGGATAAACAATTTCTTATAAAGCAAGAGTAAGCATACTTATTTACTTTAGAATTATTGAGTTTCAAAATTCCTTACAAAGTTGTGTGAGTCATGCTATTATACATAAAAGACAAATGTGATGCTTTTCTTGTGATTATCCCCTTTGATCTAGTCCTAAACAGAGTTTAAGTAAATAGTGTAATAATGAAAAAAAAAAATTTGAATAAAGTCAATCTACTCCAATATTTTGAGTTGCTTAGTAACTAGGGGTATTCATCACCAATGTTTACTTTTACGTAAAACAGCAACTTGAAATATGAGTATGCAAAGAACTGTATGTTTGTGACTTGTTGAGTAACCGGATGAATTCATCACAAATGTTTTGCATTCGCGTCAAAAGGCAAGTGACTACTTAAAGAAGTGACTAAAAAAAAAAAAAAAAAAAACTATAGTTTGCTACTCGGTTTGTAGTAGAAAGAAGGGATAATCACAGATTGAGTTGTTGCATACTATAATTACATTAATTGCATGACAAATGCGATTGGGTTGAGAATTATGAATAAATAATTGCACTGGAGAAAGTGGGTATGCTTAGGTTTACTTTATTTGCAATTGTTTATATTTTTAATTGAAAATGTTGATGCTTGCATGATAAGAATTTTTGGTGTGATGTGTTAAGCCTACTATTATTATTCCCTTGTTCATGATACTGCTTTTTGCTCGAGGACAAGCAAAATCTTAAGTTTGGGGTTATTTGATGTGTCTAATTTATATACAAATATTTGTACTCATTTACCTATTAAAATGACTTGTTTTCGTTGATATTGACTATAATTCATCCAATTTCTATAAGATTTCATTTAATTAATTATTTTTGAACAAATAATATTTTTGATGCAAAAAGTAAAGATTTGTGGAAAAAATCAACAAACAAAGTAAAATAATGGATTTATCAATTTTTATTGTTTTGTTGAGTTAAAAGTGCGACAAATAATTTTTAAAAGGATTTTTATGCGCTAATATGGTTTATAGTTAGTTTAATTAATTTTAAACTAATTAAATTTATTTTATTTAAAAATCCTAATTTGAGGTATTATTTTGTGTATGCAGCAGTAAGTGGTTGGCAGAAAAGGAAAGAAAAGAAGGAAAGATAAACAAATAAAATACTGGATTAAAAAGGAAGGAAATAAAGGAAGAAGAAGGACTATTCTGTAAAAAGCACAACCCTAATTCTCTTTCCCGTTCTCTATATGAAGAAGCAAAGAAGAGAAAGAAGAATAGGAGGTGACGGCTAACACAAAATAAAAAAAAAAAACAATAAAACAGAAAAATTTTGCTTTGACTGGTTTTCTTCTCCTTCGGGTTGCACTCCAAGACACAAGGGACAATTCATTTATTGTGCTACAGGACAAAAAAAAAGAGTTTCAAACCATCTGACTGGGCTGCCCTTTCTTCTTCTATTCTGACATGCGCTGGCGTGGAATACGAAGCCAAAAACAAAGCAACAGGTGAGACGCATGCCTCTTCTCCTGACGTGGCACGCACGCGTCGCCTTCTTCTTCTTCTGACGTGATGCAGATAGCTCTTGCAGACGTGACAGGTCTGATTGGTGCTAGCGTTCCCTTTGGAGGAGAAATTTTCTTCGTCTGGTTTGCATTAAATTTTGTATTCTTTTTGTATCTCTTCTTCTCTAAATCTTTTAGATGCAATCCAAACACTTTTATTAATTGCAAAATGAATATGAACTGAATTTATTGTTCTAGAGGCTAAGATGTAGCCGAGTTTTGTAGAACACAATTTTTAATTCCTTATTATTACTCTATTTTTCCTGGTTGTGTTTTAATTTTTATTATTTATGAGTACAACATGGTGGATAGACATTTGTATGATTTTTCAAATCATAAAGAGAACCGAACAGGTTATTTGTGATTAATAAAAATAAACACCGTATATTGGAGGACGTGACCGTTAAGAAATCCAATTTCTCAATTAATAATTTGATGGATAGGCGAATGATTAGTTGAGAATAATTTTTAGACTACGTGGATTGAGTGGTTAATATCTTTAGGATTTTGGTCGACAATTGGGAAAGATAATATTTTTATTTATAAGGAATTATAATCTGTGTGTGTGATAAACAAGGTGAAACAAGAGCCCTAGAACTAATTTTACCATTAAACAAAGTACAAGAGCTTCATAGTTTCACAGCCCTCTCCCTCTTCACCAATTTAGTTAGTTTTACGTAGATTAAGTTAATTTAGTTGTTTTATCATATAAAATTTGATCATCCAAATAGTGATTCATCTAGCGATATCGGTACTCAGTAAAATATCTAGTCCATGTGGGTTCGACACTCTACTCACCTATCTATATTACTTGTGCGATTTTGTACACTTGCAAATATCAACATCAAGTTTTTTGCGCCGTTGCCGGGGACTAGTTATTCTTTTATTGATATTGACAATTGCTAGATTTTTGATAATTTGGATTTTTTTGTAATTATTTTTATTTTATTATCATTTTGCATCTTTATTTTCTTTTGACTAACTTTTAACTTTTATTTATTTTTCTTATTTTTTTTATTTTTTTTAGTTTTTCTATTTTTTTTTGCCTTTCTTTTTTTTCAACACTTACATTTCAGGACATACACGTACATTATCATGGCGAACGATGAGAACAGGCCTTTGAGAGACTATGCTATGCCCTCAATTTATGAGTCAAGCATAAAGAAGCCGGTTATTGAAGCTAACAATTTTGAAATTAAACCAGCGATGATTCCAATGATTCAACAGACTGTTCAATTTTGGGGACTACCACACGAGGATCCTTACGCTCACATTGCAGATTTTTTAGAAATTTGTGACACTTTCAAGCACAACGGTGTATCAGACGATGCAATTAGACCGAGACTCTTTTCTTTTTCCCTACGATATAAGGCGAAGGCTTGGCTACATTATCTACCACCCGGTAGTATTACTACTTGGGAGGGACTTGCACAAAAGTTTCTAGCCAAGTATTTTCCACCAGCAAAGACCGCAAGGCTAAGAAATGTTATTTGCACATTTACTCAATTTGAGACCGAGTCTTTGTATGATGCATGGGAAAGGTATAAAAGTTATTGAGAAAATGTCCTAATCATGAACTACCGAAATGGCTGCAAATGCAAACATTCTATAATGGTTTGGGATTCACACATAGATCTATCGTTGATGCAGCAACTGGTGGTGCACTTATGAGTAAAACTTACACAGTAGCCTATGATCTTTTAGAGGAGATGGCATCAAATAATTACCAGTGGTCTTCAGAGAGAATAATGCCAAGAAAAGTGGCTGGAGTTTTTGAACTTGATCATTTTTCTACTTTAAATGCAAAAAATGATATTTTATCTAAACAAGTAGAAAATATGAATTTTAATGCTATTCAATCTAATATGATTTGTGATGTTTGTGCAGGAAATCATGCAAGTTCAGATTGTCAAGTGGGGAACCCTTTTGCTCCATCAAATGCCGTACATGAAAATTTTGTGTCAAACTTTCAAATGCAAAACAATCATTATGCAAACACATACAATCAAGAATGGAGAAACACCCCCAATTATCCATGAAACAACAATCAAGGAGCAGTTATACAACCTCAACATTTTTCACAGCAAGAAAAGAAGCCGACACTTGATGACATGTTTATGCACTACATGCAAAGGGCAGAACAATACATACAAAAGACAGATTTGGCAATCCAGAATGTTGCAAATTCAACTTCGACTTCCATTCATAATCTTGAGGTACAAATTAGTCAATTTTCAAATACTCTTAATGAAAAAACTGCAGGAACATTGCAAAGCAACACAGTTGTAAATCCCAAGGAGCATGTCGAGGCTATAACACTAGGAAGCGGGAGGACAATTGAACAACCACAAGAAGAAAATGGCGAACAGAATGTGGTTGAAAAGCAAAGTGAGATTGAACAAATTGTGGAGGAACAAATTCAGCATGAGCAAGTAACTTTTGATGTTTTTAATTCCATAAATTTCCCTCCTGAAGAACAGTCATCTATTCAAGTAAGTGAAACTGATTTAATTGTGGGCGAGAAACATAAGGCTGAAAATGAAAAATCACCAATTGAAGTATGTCCAACAAATTCAACAAATTTTGAACCTAAAAAAGAAAATATTTTTGAATATGTTATATATTTGGATGCTGAACCTTCTATTTATTCATTTTTGCAGCATAAATTCAAAGAGGTGGGGGAATCAAAGACATCATCATCTAAAAGGAAACGCCTCAAACTAGAGCTTGAAACAGATCCACACAAGAAGAAAAAAATTAGAAAGGATGTTTTAATGTTGTTGGATCTTGGCGTTACATAATCATCTCACCCCCATGTCTTGCTGAAGACTTAAAACTTAGCGCTTCTTGGGAGGCAACCCATGTTTTCTTTTATTACATTTAGTTTTGATTTATCTTTTAGTTTAGTTTATTTTAATTTTTGATTTCATTTTGTAGGATTGCATAAATTTTGGAAGTCGCCGGGCGGAGCTATTTTGAACACATGCATTGATGGCTGTTTTTGAGCAGTTTGGAGTCAAAATCTGGAAAACTGATTCAAAGAGAAGTTGTAGCCTATCGTCTTACCTTTCCAGCAAAAAACAAATTCAGCCCATTTGGACATCTACAGCTCCAGATATCGCCAAAATACTGAACGCTGCGCGTGCTGAAATTTAAAGACGAATCAGGGGAGATATTCTAAACTTTTTGCATTCTTTTTGTTTTTCTTTTCTTTCCCATTGAGGACAATGTGATATTCAAGTTTGGGGGGAAGGTTTACAAATTTATGATTTATTTTTAGAAAAGAAAAACAAAATTTTAGAAGGATTTCAATTAAGCTCACCATTACACTTTTGAGTTCTTCATTGAGATGAGTATTGAAATAATTTTTTGGGATAAACAATTTCTAATAAAGCAAGAGTAAGCATACTTATTTACTTTAGAATTATTGAGTTTCAAAATTCCTTACAAAGTTGTGTGAGTCATGCTATTATACATAAAAGACAAATGTGATGCTTTTCTTGTGATTATCCCCTTTGATCTAGTCCTAAACAGAGTTTAAGTAAATAGTGTAATAATGAAAAAAAAAAAAATTGAATAAAGTCAATCTACTCCAATGTTTTGAGTTGCTTAGTAACTAGGGGTATTCATCACCAATGTTTACTTTTACGTAAAACAGCAACTTGAAATATGAGTATGCAAAGAACTTTATGTTTGTGACTTGTTGAGTAACCGGATGAATTCATCACAAATGTTTTGCATTCGCGTCAAAAGGCAAGTGACTACTTAAAGAAGTGACTAAAAAAAAAAAAAAAAAAAAAACTATAGTTTGCTACTCGGTTTGTAGTAGAAAGAAGGGATAATCACAGATTGAGTTGTTGCATACTATAATTACATTAATTGCATGACAAATGCGATTGGGTTGAGAATTATGAATAAATAATTGCACTGGAGAAAGTGGGTATGCTTAGGTTTACTTTATTTGCAATTGTTTATATTTTTAATTGAAAATGTTGATGCTTGCATGATAAGAATTTTTAGTGTGATGTGTTAAGCCTACTATTATTATTCCCTTGTTCATGATTCTGCTTTTTGCTCGAGGACAAGCAAAATCTTAAGTTTGGGGGTATTTGATGTGTCTAATTTATATACAAATATTTGTACTCATTTACCTATTAAAATGGCTTGTTTTCGTTGATATTGACTATAATTCATCCAATTTCTATAAGATTTCATTTAATTAATTATTTTTGAACAAATAATATTTTTGATGCAAAACGTAAAGATTTGTGGAAAAAATCAACAAACAAAGTAAAATAATGGATTTATCAATTTTTATTGTTTTGTTGAGTTAAAAGTGCGACAAATAATTTTTAAAAGGATTTTTATGCGCTAATATGGTTTATAGTTAGTTTAATTAATTTTAAACTAATTAAATTTATTTTATTTAAAAATCCTAATTTGAGGTATTATTTTGTGTATGCAGCAGTAAGTGGTTGGCAGAAAAGGAAAGAAAAGAAGGAAAGATAAACAAATAAAATACTGGATTAAAAAGGAAGGAAATAAAGGAAGAAGAAGGACTATTCTGTAAAAAGCACAACCCTAATTCTCTTTCCCGTTCTCTATATGAAGAAGCAAAGAAGAGAAAGAAGAATAGGAGGTGACGGCTAACACAAAATAATAAAAAAAAACAATAAAACAGAAAAATTTTGCTTTGACTGGTTTTCTTCTCCTTCGGGTTGCACTCCAAGACACAAGGGACAATTCATTTATTGTGCTACAGGACAAAAAAAAAGAGTTTCAAACCATCTGACTGGGCTGCCCTTTCTTCTTCTGTTCTGACATGCGCTGGCGTGGAATACGAAGCCAAAAACAAAGCAACAGGTGAGACGCATGCCTCTTCTCCTGACGTGGCACGCACGCGTCGTCTTCTTCTTCTTCTGACGTGACGCAGATAGCTCTTGCAGACGTGACAGGTCTGATTGGTGCTAGCGTTCCCTTTGGAGGAGAAATTTTCTTCGTCTGGTTTGCATTAAATTTTGTATTCTTTTTGTATCTCTTCTTCTCTAAATCTTTTAGATGCAATCCAAACACTTTTATTAATTGCAAAATGAATATGAACTGAATTTATTGTTCTAGAGGCTAAGATGTAGCCGAGTTTTGTAGAACACAATTTTTAATTCCTTATTATTACTCTATTTTTCCTGGTTGTGTTTTAATTTTTATTATTTATGAGTACAACATGGTGGATAGACATTTGTATGATTTTTCAAATCATAAAGAGAACCGAACATGTTATTTGTGATTAATAAAAATTAACACCGTATATTGGAGGACGTGACTGTTAAGAAATCCAATTTCTCAATTAATAATTTGATGGATAGGCGAATGATTAGTTGAGAATAATTTTTGGACTACGTGGATAGAGTGGTTAATATCTTTAGGATTTTGGTCGACAATTAGGAAAGATAATATTTTTATTTATAAGGAATTATAATCTGTGTGTGTGATAAACAAGGTGAACCAAGAGCCCTAGAACTAATTTAACCATTAAACAAAGTACAAGAGCTTCATAATTTCACAGCCCTCTCCCTCTTCACCAATTTAGTTAGTTTTAAGTAGATTAAGTTAATTTCGTTGTTTTATCATATAAAATTCGATCATCCAAATAGTGATTCATCAAGCGATATCGGTACTCAGTAAAATATCTAGTCCCTGTGGGTTCGACACTGTACTCACCTAACTATATTACTTGTGTGATTTTGTACACTTGTAAATATCAACATCAATACAAGTCTCACATACATGCTCAAAAATCAAGAATTGGATGAATCCTAGGTTAATTCATGTCCATATGGTGTCGTGAGTCACCTATGGCCAAATTATCACAATAAAGACTGTTGCCGCTAAATTTGGTGTGGGGGCAAACAGATAGTATTTGTGGATTCTTAGGGAAACTGAATAGTAAACCTGTATACCTGTTCCGTCGGGGTCTGATCGTCGCTCCCACCGTACACCTGCAAAAGTGCGAGACACCGGGGTTGTTCCCGGCAACGCACCCTCCGACGCTCAAGTCAGTAATCTAGGAAGACTATGAAAGAGCGCAAAAACTGGAGAAAGATTGATTACCTCTTAATGGAGATGGATGGGGGGTATTTATTGGCGTCTTAGGAAACAGATTAGGCATGTAATTCCTGTATATAGATAAGGAATGTAATCCCTAATTCCCAGTGAAAGGATAGATATGAATCAGGGCCGTTGATTAATATTAATCAGAAACCCTAATTCTATCCTACTGGACCGGGTTTGTTGCGGACGGAGACCCGCACCCAATTGAGGTGGATCCGTTCATGGGTTAATGGTTCTTTGGGGAGGAGAACCAGTACCCGCTTCAGACCCGTTTGTAGGTGAAATTACCGTTTTACCCCTGGGCTTCAGGATTCGTGCCCAATTTGGACGGTCTCGATTAAACCCCCATTTTTAGCCACATTACGAGCCCCCCACTCCTTAAAGGCTGGGGGTGATCAGTCTTTGAGGAGTAGTTTGACTGTTTCAGTGGCTAGTGGAGTTGTATCGGAGTCCGAATGGGGATTTTGAGTCTTGAAGTGGGTAGTAAGGTAACTTCTTCTTTGAAGCCATATGATGTTCTGAAACCGTATCGAGTATTTGACAGCTTTTATCTATTTTTTCGGGCTATTTATTTAATTTTGTGATGCGTTAACTAATCGTTCGGGGGCTTAACAATATATTCTAGGCAATAATTGTTCATTCATGGGCTCAAAAATATCCCCCCGAATTTTTAATTATTTTCTAGAATTTTTAGTTAATTTTCCCTGAATTTTTAGCAATTTTTCGCAATTTTTAAATAAATAAAACGATTTAAATAAATAAAAATTGGTTTTTAAATACCGATTAATGACGTGGCGCAATCTGGACCCCTGATCAGTGCGGAGCGCGAATTTCTGAGTGATCAGACGATCCCTGTTCCTCGGCAGTCTGTTTCGCCGTAAACGAGGGTCGGCTCCTCGGTGCCTCGGCTCGGAACCCTTCGAGGTACGTGGCGTCATCTGGGCCGTTCATCTCAGCGCGGATCCCCAAAAAACGCTATCTTGTCATTTAGTGGACGTGGCAAGATCTGAACCGTCCATCATGACGAGCGCGCTTTTCGACAAGATCCAACGGCTGATATGGGTCGGAGCGTTTTTTTGCCATATACGAGGGTCGGTTCCTCGTCCTCTCGGCTCGGCAGGCTCTTCCGCGGCATAAGAGGGTCGGTTCCTCGTCCTTTCGACTCGGCAGGCTTTTTCGCGGCACAAGAGGATCGGTTTTCGTCCTCTCGGCTCGGCAGACTCTGCCGCAGCGCATGAGGATCGGTTCCTCGTCCTCTCGGCTCGGCAAACTCTGCCGCGGCACAAGAGGATCGGTTCCTCATCCTCTCGGCTCGGCAGACTCTTCCGCGGCATAAGAGGATATGTTCCTCGTCCTCTCGGCTTGACACATGTAGCTAGGAATAAGCCGAAGTACGTGGCATGATCCTGAGCATCCATCTCAGCGCAGATCACCAAAAAATACTATCTTGTCGTTTAGTGGACGTGGCGAGATCTGAACCATCCATCATGACGAGTGCGCTTTTCGACAAGATCCAACGGCTGATATGGGTCGGCGAGTTTTTTCGCCATATACGAGGGTCGGTCCCTCATCCTCTCGGCTCGGAAGCTCGGTACCGTTGGCCGAGGCACTGAGTTGGAGATCTTAAAGGATGTCATTGACGGTTTGCTATATTCCGAGCCCAGTAGCTCGGCTGCTCGGCCAAACTGTTCGGTAGCTTAGTTAAGCAGGCCGGTGGCAGGCAGTTCGGAAGGTGCACGTGGTCGCATCTGGTTCGTTCATCATGGTGCGAATCTCGAGGATGGGGTTCAGATCACGAAAAAACGGTATCTTGTTGTTTTGTGGGCGTGGCGCAATCTGAACCGTCTATCGCATTCTGACGCGAATTTTGGGGAGATCCGACGGCAAACTCGCCCCGGAAGGATTTTTCTCCATATACGAGGGTCGGTTCCTCGTCACCTCGGCTCGGGGGCTCAGTGACGTCGGCCGAGGTGTGGAGACTTTGAAGGATGTCTTCTATCGGTTCTTTTCTTCCGGGCCCAGTAGCTCGGCTACTCGGCCAAGCTGTTCGGTAGCTCGGTTGAGCAGGCCGATGGCAGGCAGTTTGGAAGGACGACGTGGCCGGATCTGGTGCGTCCATCATGGTGCGGATCACAAGGACGGGGTTCAGATCACGAGAAAATGCTATCTTGTCGTTTTGTGGGTGTGGCGCAATCTGAACCGTCCATCGAATCCTGACGTGAATTTTGGAGAGATCCGACGGCAAACTCGCCTCGGAAGGATTTTTCTCCATATATGAGGGTCGGTTCCTCGTCATCTCGGCTCGGGGGCTCAGTGACGTTGGCCGAGGTATGGAGTTAAATGTTTTGGAGGGACTCAGTAGCTCGGTTGCTTTGCCAGGCTGTTTGATAGCTCGGCTTGGCAGACCGGTGGCCGAGTCGTGGACTTAAGTGATTTGAAGAGTTTTTACTTTTCGAAACGTCGCAACTCTCCGCTTGACGCTTTGTCTTCTTCGTGGGCTTTTTGTGTTCCCAAGGAGGCCCAACATCACCTTTGGGGTTATAAGTTTCCACTCTCCCACCCCCAAGCTCATTTCTCACTTTTCACTCCAAGATTTCACTTTTACTCTCTGCGCTCTCTGCTAGCGGTGAATTTTGCTCCAAGGTGGTGACGCTAGCTGTCGCGTGGGCCAGGCAATTTCCGGCGAGCACATTCCGACCGTGAACGTCACTTCAAAGGTCAGTCTACTACCCTTAGCTTTTTTTTCCTAGAGATGTCAAGAGTGAACTCGGGGAGTGGGGCCTCGTCTTCGGGCGATGATGGCGCCGAGGAGAGGAGAAGGGCAGAGATCCAAAGGAAGGGAAAACAAGTCACCGAGCCGTTTGCGACCGAGGTGAGGAAGGAGAAGAAGAAGTGGAGGAGGGTGGCGGCCCAATCTGTCGTGGTCGAGGAGATCGTGGAAAATCCGAAGCAAGCACCCGAGATGGGACGATATCCTTCTGTATTGTCTGGGCATTCGGGGGTCAGGCAGTACGAAGGCGACCTCTTGGAGAAAGCGATCTACGGAAAGTCGATAGTCCTCGAAGAACCCAACCCGGCTCTTCCTACCAAAGCCGACGAGATTACTTCGGTGCTATCCGAGAGGGATCTCCTTCGGATCCGAAAGGGATTCGCCATCCCTCCGGAGTACAAGCTGATGATCCCCGGCACCGGGATGCGAGCGAATTCCAAGCTGGCATCGTCGGACATGTGCATGTTCGACTTCGACTCCTTGAATGCCGGGCTGTGTTTTCCGTTGCATCCCTTCATTCTCCAGATCCTCGGGTGGTTCTGCCTCGCGCCGACCCAATTTATGCCGAACACATGGTGTCACGTGAATACTTTCCTGCTTTAGTGCCGCAAAGCTGAAGTCGAGCCGGACCTAACGGTCTTCCAAGGCCTGTATCGGATAAACCGGATGCACAAGACGGAGCATCGGTACTACTTGGGGCCGAGGAAGGGTGTTAGGATCATAGAAAACCCGGACTCAATCAAGGGCTGGAAAGAGAAATTCTTCATATTAAGGGGGGAACCAATATTGCAAATTCCGACTCGATGGAAACCGGAGGTGCCCAAGTTTGCGAGAGCCGACCCCGTGCTGTCTGCGGCCGAGGAGGAGGTAGCGAGGAAGATCATGGCCCTCCCATTGTTGAGTTGGAGGGAGTTGACGGAGGAGGTGCTGTTCGGGTCCAGCCTTAGCCCCATCGACCCGAGTATGCTCCTGACATCTCATTTATTTTCGTTTTTCTTTCAAGTTTTTAGCTCGTCTTGCTGACAGTTTTTATTTTGTTTGGTACAGAAGCGATGAAGATCGACTTCAATGCCATGATGGCCGATAGGTCCAAATTGGTCGGGGGTAGGAAGAGGAAGAGGGCGAGCGTGGCTGCCTCGTCAGCTCCGCAGCCCAAGGCCGCTTCAGCTTCCGCTCCGGCTCCTCCGTCTACCGAGGCGCCTTTGGAGGTGGTTGTTGCCGAGGAACCCTCGGTGCCTGAGGCCCCGGCCCCTATTGACGGGGCCTTTGATGTTAACGTGGCGCTGTCGCTCGAGGCTCCGCCATTGACCGAAGCGGCTGAGGAGTTCCTGACCGAGCAGCACAAGTAGTTGTTTGTGCCGAACTGGCGGGTGAAGAATCACGACGGATTCCTCGGAAACTCGCAGATGTCGGTGCAGGTCGTCAAGCACTTGGAGACCCCGAAGGACAGAGCCGCACTGAAGGGGGGGACGGTCGGCGATGACACTTACGAAGTGGCTCGGTCGCTCGTATCGGTAAGTTTCTTATTGCGAATTTCATCAAGTTTACTGCCCGGCTTGTATATTCACTTATCGTTGTCTTCACAGGCCACCTGCCACTTCGGCCACCTTCTCGAGACGTTCGCCGAGCAGGAGAAGGAGCTGAAGGCCGCCAGTGACAAAGACAGGGCGGAGAAGGTCAAGGCGGTTCGGTAACTCGAGGCCGAGCAGAGGCGAGTAAAGGCCCTGGAAGTCCGGGTCGCCGATCTTGTGGCCGACCTGGAGAGAGTCAAGGGGCGACTTGATGCGGAGTCCGCCAAGGCTACGAAGGCTGCCGAGGAGCTGGCCGCATCGGCGAAGTCTCTGGCCGACCTGAAGGCGGAGAAGGAGGTGCTGGCCGCGAAGATTAGGGCCGAGGTAGAGGCCGAGGCCGAGGCTGAGGCAAAGAAACACATGGCCAAGAACATGGAGATGTCCTATCAGAGGGCACTCGACCATGTTCAAGAACGTGTCCCCGGTTTCGAGCGGGTCGGCTACAGACTATGGCCAGGGTCGCCTTCAGGTGGTGAGGAGGAGGGGGCCGAAGATGACGAGGGGGAAGGCGATGACGAGGAGGTGGAGGCCGACCCTCCTGTGGCGACGCAGGTGGATCCCCAGGTCGAGGGGAGGAACGAGGGGCCATCTGGCGACGTGCCCGTGGTCGAAGTGGCGACGCAGGTGGACCCCTGATCCCCTCGTAAATTTTTGTAGTTTTTGTTGTTTTGTTTTTTTTCTTTTACAAACAGTGTAATGCCTTTTGCGGACTGGCCACCGCTTTTGATGAATGAAAAAGGTGTTTTGATTTTAGACTTGTCTGTCCAAGTGTTTGGTTCGGCCAAGTAGTTCTTCAATGTTGTCCCTCTTTCATTTCAGATTGCCGAGCAAACTCCTATCACCGCGGCGGCTCGGCGCCGCGCGGAGTTATTTCAGCAGTCCCGGGAGGATTGCCTCGAGGGCGAGGTCCATCTGACGAGGAGAATACTTCATAATGTAGAGAGGAGGAACAGTGAGTTGTTGGTCGAGCTGCACCATCTGCGGATAGTCGAGGCCAAACTATCTGCGAAGGAGGAAGAGTTGGTCCGGGTTTCGGCCGAACGAGATGACTTCGCAAGGAAGGTAGAACAGGTGCAAAGGGTGATGGTCGACAAGAGCATCGAGGTGACCCACTTGCACCGCGTTATATCTGATAGCGCCGAGTATCCTGGTTCGGCGAAACTTCCTTGATTCAAAGTGATTGTGAAGGACGACAGGTTGAAGGACCGGATCGTCGAACTGGAGGAAGAGGTCGCTCGGCTCAAACCTCAGCCGGTGAGGGCTAATTTTCGGAGCACTTCGTGCACTCGCGAAGAGATTGAGCAAGGGATTACGTTCTATCAACTCGCGAGCCGAACCCCCATCGTCGGTCGGACAGCAGCCGACGCCCAAAGTGGAGTAGCGGAGTCCTCGAGTGGTGCTTCGGTTGGAGCGACCGTTGGGGCCAGCGGTGAGGGGGCGTCTCGATTCGTTGGCCTAGAGACGAGCTCGGAGGTCAAGAAGCGCCGACCCAAGGTATCGCTGAACCGGAGCGTCCCCCTTCCACGGAGGCAGTAAACGGGTTGTGTCGTGTCTTTGGGCTTCCGAACTCTTTTGTTGTAATCTTTTTGTAAATTTATCCAAGTTATATTAATAAAATTGGAGTTGGCTGGCTTCTTGTTGTGCTGTAATTGCTTTAGCTAGTTTGTTTGAGATGAACCGCAAGAAGTGTCTGCTTCGTCGAGCGCCTTGGCTACGACTTTTTCGCCTAAGCCGTGGTCCTGACTGTTGCTCGGTATATACCGGTGCGTCTCGGTGCCGCGGCTGAGGTGTAGCTGTTTCGAAGCTGCGGCCACGTGGCCTGATTTGGGGTGTGGGCGCTCGGCCGTTCGAGCATCGTTCTGAAAAGATGGGACCAGTTCCCTAACAGCATTAATGGTGCTCCGGGATCTGTGGGGGTGTTCCACCTTCCCGAGGGCGTTGAGAGTGGTGCCCTTTAATAAATACGCGGCGCTTCAGCTCCCTAGGCGTGACTGTTGGACTCCCGGGGGTCATAATGACAGTCTCTTGGGGGAAGGCTATAAGTACCACACCCCCCTTGTAGTTTTAGTCACTGCAGTCTTGAACTTTAGTGGCATCGATGGTGTCTGCCCTTGGGCGGATGCCAGCCTTGTGAAAAATTTTGACCTCGAGAGGTTCGGAGGGGTGGTCACTCTTCTGTCTTGTTCTTCTCCCGCTCCTGACAGCCACGATGTGGGTGTCAAGGTCGGGGGAGGACAGGGCAGAAGAGTTGGCGACCGTAGTCCGGACCCGAGGGAAAAGCTCTTCGGGAGGATGGGTTGTCGTTCTTCCACCATGATCGTCTCCTGACTCTGACGGCTCCGACGTGGGTGTCAGGGTCAGGGAAGATCATGGTGGATGAGGTGATGACCAATGTCCGGAACCGAGGGAAGGTTCCCTAAAACCTTAACCCAAACTTTCTTTCGAGGCTCGGCTGGACACTCGCTCGGCACGGATCGACTGCGCTCATGTAGCTTGGTGGCCAGAGTGACTGTTGCCGAAGGTTGGTTCTGATTGCATGTCGCTCGGCATTTGGTGCCGAGCGAAGTGAGGTGATCAGAGCCGTTGGATGGTGGCACGAATCTCGAGGCAGGTCCAGTTCCCAAGAAAATGCTATCTTGTCGTTTTGTGAACACGTGGCACAGTCAGGCCCGTTCATCACACCCTAGCACGTATTTTGAGATGATCCAATGGTGACTTTGCCTCGGAAGGATTTTCCGCCATATACGAGGGTCGGTCCCTCGTCCGCTCGGCTCGAGGATTTGAATGGATGTGTTCCTATCCGAACAATGTAATCGAACCAGCGCTAGCGTTGCTCGACGGTTGTGGGAGCAGTTCCGAACGGCGATCCACTTCTGGCTCGCCTAAGGGCGAGCTAGGGAAGTAAAGTCGAGCCGAATGTTGGACTCCGAACCATCGGTGTAGTTCAACGGTTATGGGAGCAGTTCCGAACGGCGATCTACTTCTGGCTCGCCTATGGGCGAGCCGGGGAAGTAAAGTCGAGCCGAGTGTTGGAATCCAAACCATTGGTGTAGTTCAACGGTTGTGGGAGCAATTCCGAATGGCGAACTACTTCTAGCTCGCTTAGAAGCGAACTTGCAAAGCAGAATCGAGCCGGACTCCGAACCATCGGTGTAGTTCAACGGTTGTGGGAGCAATTCCGAATGGCGAACTACTTCTAGCTCGCTTTAGAAGCGAACTTGCGAAGCAGAATCGAGCCAAGTGTTGGACTCCGAACCATCGTTAGGTTAGTTCAACGGTTGTGGGAGCAATTCCGAATGGCGAACTACTTCTAGCTCGCTTAAAAGCGAACTTGCGAAGCAGAATCGAGCCAAGTGTTGGACTCCGAACCATCGTTAGGTTAGTTCAACGGTTGTGGGAGCAATTCCGAATGGCGAACTACTTCTAGCTCGCTTAAAAGCGAACTTGCGAAGCAGAATCGAACCAAGTGTTGGACTCCGAACCATCGTTAGATTGAAGAGTTAAAAGCAGAGATGTAAAAGTAGCAAAAATATGAAAAAACTTTATTTATTAATAAGCAATGATCGGCTGCTTCTAAAGTTGCTAGCCGTAATTTACAAGGAAAAATGAAAGAAAATCACTACAAGTAACAGGAAAGGAACGGTTCGTCATCTCGAAGTACTTAGAGAGGCGTTGCTGTTCTCTCTTGGTATTTTAAGAGATGGTCGGCATTCCAAGTCCCGGGAATCTCCCTGCCTTCGAGATCTTCTAGTCTGTATGTGCCGGGGCGGATTACTTTAGAGATCTTGTAAGGTCCCTCCCAATTCGGGGCCAATTTGCTTTTCTGACCTGGGAACTAGATGGCCAACTTTCGGAGGACCAGGTCCTCTTCTTTGAGGTCCGTTGGGCGGACTCTTTTGTTGTATGCTAGCTCGATCCTTCTTTGGTAGCTTTGTTGACGTATGGCAGCTCTTTCTCGGATTTCGTCTATCAGGTCTAGACTTGCTCTGAGCTCTCTAGCGTTCTGCTCTTCTTCATAAGCTATCAAATGAGGAGAGGGTATTCCGACTTCTAGGGGGATGATGGCCTCGGACCCATAGGTGAGATTGAATGGGCTCTCACCCGTTGGGGACCGCTTCGTGGTGCGGTAGTTCCAGAGCACGTTGGGAAGCTGATCGACCCACAAGCCTTTGGAACACTTGTCTAACCTCTTCTTAATGCCGGAGAGGATCTGTCGGTTGGCATTTTCGGCCTGACCATTTGACTGAGGATGAGAGACGGAGGAGAACCGGTGTTGTATGGCGAGGTCTTCACATAAAGCTTGGAAGCCAGCCCCAGTGAATTGCGTTCCGTTGTCCGTAATCAGGACCCTGGGGACGCCAAATCGGCAGATCACGCTCTTCCAAAAGAATTGAACGACCTTGTTTTCGGTGATCGTGGCCAGGGGCTCGGCCTCTATCCATTTCGAGAAATAGTCGATTGCCACGACTAGGAACTTAAGCTGTCCGGGGGCTGGCGGAAATGGCCCTAGTAAATCCATCCCCCACATTGCGAAGGGGATCGGACTTGATAGGGAAGTGAGTGGTGCTTGTGGAAGGCGTCGGATGTCGGAGTATTTCTGACAGGAGCTGCATTGCCGAACGTGTCGTTCAGCATCCCGTAGGAGAGTGGGCCAGAAATACCCGTAGTTCAACACTTTGTGCGCCAGGGCTCTGGAACCAGAATGGGACCCGCCGATGCCCTCGTGAAGTTCTTGTAGGGCGTAGTCGGCTTGCCCGGGGGAGAGGCACCTCAGGTAGGGCCGACCGTCCACCTGGGTGAAGGAGCGTTTATATAGGATGCCTCCGATTAGTGTGTAACGCTCGGCTCGGGTTCTTACTCTTCGTGCTTCCTTGGGATCCTGGGGGAGGAGTCCGTCCCTTAAGAATTCGATGAGGGGTTTCATCCAATTGTCTTCGAGGAGGACAGGCAATGTTTCTACGGAGTTGGGTGTTTCGTCCTCTATGCTGGGCTTAAGGAGGACTTCTATCAAAACAGTCTGTTTGAGGCCTTGAAGGGAAGAGGAGGCTAATTTGGATAGGGCGTCGACCTGAGTATTTTCTTCTCGGGGGATTCTTTGGATGAGAGCCTCTTCAAACAGTGCCATGAGACTCTTGACTTTGGCTAAGTATTTAACCATCCTGTCATCGCGTGCTTCATACTCGCCGAGGACCTGATTGACGACTAGCTGGGAGTCGCTAAAGATCCGGAGGCATTGCACCCCTGTATTTCGGGCCATCCCAAGGCCGGCTATGAGCGCCTCGTATTCAGCTTTGTTGTTCGAGGCTTTGAAGTTTATACGGAGGGAGTATTGGAGGATGAAGTCATCTGGGCCTGCCAGGATGATCCCTGCCCCGCTTCCCTCATTGCAGGAGGATCCGTCAACATAAACCGACCAGACGGGTGGTCCCTTCACTGCTTGGCTGGACTCGGGGATAGTACTCTCAACTATGAATTCGGCTAGCGCCTGAGCCTTGATCGCGGTCCGAGGCTGATAAGTTATATCATGTTGGCTTAGCTCGATAGACCATTTCATAAGGCGACCCGAAGTCTCGGGCTTGTGGAGGACCTGCTTCAGCGGCTGGTCGGTAAGAACGACCACCGAATGGGACTAAAAATACGGGCGAAGCTTTCTCGCGGCCATAACCAGGGCATAGGCCATCTTTTCTATCTTCGGGTATCGGAGCTCAGCATCCCGAAGCACCTTGCTGACATAGTAGATGGGCTTCTGAGCCCGGTCTTCTTCCCTCACTAAGACTGCACTGAGGGTCTGCTCGGAGGCTGCCAGCCAGAGGTAGAGGGGTTCACCAGGGATCGGTTTGCTGAGGAGAAGGGGATTGACGAGGTAAGCCTTGAGCTGGTCGAAGGACTCCTGTTGATGCTGCCCCCATTCGAAACCTTTAGCCCCTCTGAGGGCCTTGAAGAAAGGGAGGCATTTCTCCCCGGACTTTGAGAGAAAGCGCCCGATGGCGGCTAAGCGGCCTGTTAATCTCTGAACTTCTTTTACACTTTTGGGAGGGGCCATGTCTAATATGGCTTTGATTTTCTCCGGGTTTGCTTCAATTCCTCGTTGGCTAACCATGAAGCTGAGGAACTTCCTGATGAGACGCCGAACGCACACTTGTTCGGGTTGAGTCTCATATTGTGCTTTCTCAAAATGTCAAACGCTTCTTGGAGGTCGGTCACATGATCAACGCCCCGGATGCTTTTCACAAGCATGTCGTCAACATACACCTCCATGTTCCGGCCGATCTGAGCCTGGAAAACCTTGTTGACGAGGCGTTGGTATGTTGCACCTGCATTCTTTAGACCGAACGGCATGACTCTGTAGCAATAGAGGCCTTGGTCGGTCACAAACGAGGTCTTCGGGATATCCGGAGGGAACATCCGGATCTGATTGTAGCCTGAAAAGGCATCCATGAATCTGAGGAGCTCATGTCCCGAGGTTGCATCGATCAGGGTGTCAATGCTCGGAAGAGGGAATGGGTCCTTGGTGCAAGCCTTGTTGAGGTCGGTAAAATCAATGCAAATCCTCCAAGTCCCATTGGACTTCTTCACCATCACTACATTCGACAACCACTCAGAATAGTTCACCTCCTGTATGAACCGGGCCTTCAAGAGCTTGTCCACCTCCTCTTTAATAGCGAGCTGACGCTCGGGGGCGAACTTGCGCCTCTTCTGCTGAACCGGTTTGGACCCCAGAACAACGCTCAGGTGGTGGACCAGGAGCTCTTCGGAGATCCCGGGCATATCTGCGGCTGACCAAGCGAAGAGGTCTTCGTTCCTTCGGATGCATTGTACAATATCTGAGCATAGGGCGGACGGGAGGGTCTTGCTAACAAAGAATTTGCGGGTCGGGTCCTGCTCAGAGAAGAGCACTTCCTCTAATTCGTCCACCGGCTCAGAGGTCGGCTGAGCAGTGTCTTGGGGGATATCCAGAGTTTCTAGGGAGAGGACAGGTCCGAGGGTAGAGGTCATGTAGCACTTTCTGGCCGTTTCCTGATTGCCCCTTACTTTCCCTACTCCGGCCCGAGTGGAAAACTTCATTTTGAGATGGTAGGCAGAAGGGACGGCTTCAAGGGCAGCTAGGCCGGGCCGGCCCAGAATGACATTGTAGGCTGCTGGGACATCTACGACCATGAAGTCCATCGACTCCGTTCGGGTAGTAGGAGTTTTGCCAGCGGTTACGTCGAGGGTAATCACCCCCTCAATAGTCACTGGCACTCCCGTGAACCCATGGAGCGTGTAACCGGTGGGCTTGAGTCTATCTCGGGAGAGCTTTAGGCCTTTGAAAGCGGCGAGGAAGAGGATGTTTACGGAACTGCCATTATCCACTAGGATCCTATCCACTTTGAAATTCGCCATGTGAAGGCTAATGACGAGTGCGTCACAATGTGGGGTGCGAACTCCTTCAAGATCTTCGTCGGAGAATGTGACAGGCACTCCAAGGCCTTTGGGAGGAGGGGTGATTCGGACCGAGTTGACTTCTCTTATAAATGCCTTCCGAGAGGAATTTGAGGTGCCCCCCATTGGGCCCCCATGAATGAGGTGGAGGACTCGCTCTTCCTCGAAGTCAGGCGTCTCTTCTCGTTCCGGACGCTTGTTAGCCCCCCGAGGTGGGGGAGGAAGTTCGGCTGGGTCCTTTCTTACAAACCTGGTCATCTGCCCCCTCTGGATAAGGGCTTCCATCTCATTCTTTGAGGCGCGACAATCGTTGGTGTCATGCCCGTGGTCCCGGTGATAACGGCACCATTTCTCTTAATCTCTTTTCTTGGCGGGGGTGTTCATCCTCGGAGCAGGAGGTAAGATCCCTTCCTTTTCGACTTCCATCAGAATGGTTGAGACGTTAGTGGTGAGGGGAGTGAACTTCTCGAATCTGGGGGGAGGTCGGCGCTGGCCGGCATTATCCTTCTGGAGCTTCTTGGCTCCTTCCTCTTCTGTTCCCTTTCTCTTAAACCCGGAGGAAGACCCCTCCCAGTTGGGTCGATGCTCGGCCTCTTCGGCCCGGATGTACTTTTCACTGCGAAGGAGGAGGTCGGAAAAGTTCTGTGGAGGCTTCTTGGCGAGGGAGGAGTGGAGGTTAGAATTGAGGACATTAGATTGAAATGCTGCCGCAGCGACCGACTGGTCGAGGGATGCTATGGACCTGGCTTCAGCTGTGAACCTCTTCACATAGTCTCTCAATTTCTCCCCCTTCTTCTGGTGGAGGTGCAATAGTGAGATGCTGGTCTTCTCAGCTCTACGGCTGCTTACGAAATGGGTGACGAAAAGGGTCTCGAACTGCTCGAAAGAGAATATTGAGGAGGGGGCAAGGCGAGAGTACCATTCTCGAGCTGGGCCCTTGAGAGTTGCGGGGAAGGTTTTGTAGAGGAGGGCATCGGAAGCTTGATGGAGGAGCATCAGGGTCTTAAAGCTTTCGATGTGATCAACGGGATCGGTCTCCCCGGAGTAAGTCTCAAATTGGGGAGGTTTGAAACCGATCGGCACAGGTGCATCCATTATGGTTCGGGAGAAAGGGGGTCTGCTAGGACGTAGGGTCCTCCCCCTAAGCTCTTCTTCTCGGTCTATCTGGCCCAGGCGCCTCTCTACCTCATGAAGACGGCGGTACATAGTGTCGTCCCTCCGACGGCAATCAGCCGAGCCTGTAGACTTGTCTTCGTACGAGGGAGAGCGAGGGCTACGGCGACGGTAACTTCGGGAGCGACGAGGACTTGGGGTACGCCGGGAGTAGCTAGGAGTGGGATGAGGAGATGGGGATCGTCGGCGAGGGCTTCGGACCGGAGGAGGAGATGGAATCTTGGGTGCGTTGGTGTTGGGACGGAGATTGAGAGCTTGTAGGACGGTCGCTTGGAACTGCTGGAACTCGGCACGTGTGATGGGTGCCTCATTGTTCCTAGGTTGTTGCCGACCTGCAGGGGAGTGCGGCCTTCTTCGGTAGTGCTCGGGGGACTCTTTGCGACCCCTTTGGTTAGGGGACCTTCTATATTCTCGGTGGCGAGGAGACCGCTCGTCCGGACGGTGTTGGCGGGAGGTTCCCTCTCGGGCCCGCTTCTCATCCAGATGGCGGCGAAGGTCATCATCTTTCTGGCGATTGGGGGCGGTATTGTGGAGACCAGAGGCTCGGGGATGATGGGAGGCCATAGAGTCCGAAGAGGCATTGTGGATGGAGACGTGGTCCTGGTGAAGAGGCTGTTTTTAAGGGGTAGGACCCTTTGGAGGTGGCTGATTTGGAGGAGGAAGGTCCTGTTGGAGCGGGTCCTTCGCTTGAGGAGGAAGCTGTCCCTGCTGTTGGGTAGGCTGGATGGGAACTTCTTGCTGCTGATCGGGGTTGGGTCCTCTGTTAGATCCTCTTGATCTGACTTTCCTAGGAGGCTTGGCTGGAGAAGATCTATTCACCGGGAAGAGGAGAGGTTTCTATTCGTTAGTTTCCCACAGACGGCGCCAATCTGTTGCCGCTAAATTTGGTGTGGGGGCAAACAGATAGTATTTGTGGATTCTTAGGAAAACTGAATAGTAAACCTGTATACCTGTTCCATCGGGGTCTGATCGTCGCTCCTGCCGTACACCTGCAAAAAGTGCGAGACACCGGGGTTGTTCCCGGCGACGCACCCTCCGACGCTCAAGTCAGTAATCTAGGAAGACTATGAAAGAGCGAAAAAACTGGAGAAAGATTGATTACCTTTTAATGGAGATGGATGGGGGGTATTTATAGGCATCTTAGGGAACAGATTAGGCATGTAATTCCTGTGTATAGATAAGGAATGTAATCCCTAATTCCCAGTGAAAGGATAGATATGAATCAGGGTCGTTGATTAATATTAATCAGAAACCCTAATTCTATCCTGCTGGACCGGGTTTGTTGCGGGCGGAGACCCGCACCCAGTTGAGGTGGATCCGTTCGCGGGTTAATGGTTCTTTGGGGAGGAGAACCAGTACCCGCTTCAGACCCGTTTGTAGGTGAAATTACCGTTTTACCCCTGGGCTTCAGGATTCGTGTCCAATTTGGACGGTCTCGATTAAACCCCCATTTTTAGCCACATCAAAGACAAAACCCATCAAGGAAAACACAATCAAGAGTTGTCTCTAGACCCAACTATACTATACGTGAACTTTGGGACTTGTATCAAACAAATGAATTGGAGTACAAGTTACTTGCCTTAATTTGGGGATGAAGAACGATGCAACCAAGACTAGAAGCAAAACCCACGAACGAAAATCCGCTAATCCGTGAATCCAAGCAATCACAAACAAATATCTCCTCACGAACAAACTTCCACAAGCGCACGACGATCAAAGTGGCTGGCGGCCACTCGAGAACACCACAAAGAGAACTCGGGATTATATGGTGCAAGAGTTGATGATGGTGGTGTGGTGAGAGGTCGGCAAGGGATGGAGAAAGGGGGTTTGGGTTTTGATGGGTGGCCGGAGGTGGAGTGTGCCGGAGGTCGGTGGTCGGCCTGGGTAGGGGATGGCCGGGCTGGTGCTGGTCGGAATGGGTGTGCAGCCGGTTAAGGAGAGGGAGAGAGAGAGAGATTGGGGGCCGGTTGTGAGGGAGAGAGAATATTAGGGTTAGGGTTAGGGTTCGTAAGGGGTGTGTTTATATATAGGGTTTAGATGTGTTTAATGGGTTGATGGGTATTAGGAATTTGTAGTAGGTTTACAATTGGGTTTTGAATTTTGGGTCAAATAAAAATAGGAATGCAAATAGGATTGGGAGTTCTTTGGCTTTAAAAATCTTATTAGGAATCAAAATAATGGGAGTGGAAAAAAGACAACCAAAATACCACCACAACACCAAGAAAAATAAAATTAAAGATAACGAGACCAAAAATGAGGGAAAGATCAAAATAACGAAAAATGAACAAAAGAGACAATCAATCAAACACAAGGAGCTCAAAAATGAAATAAAATGAATATATATTTAAAACAAATCCAATATACGGTTCAAAAAAAAAATACAAGGGAGTAAAATACACCAAAACGAAAAATACAGTAAAAAATACCCAAAATGAAAAACAGGGGTTACAGAAGCGCGTAATACTTTTACCAAGTTGATTTGGTACCTCATTATTGAATACTTTGAACTTTTCAAATGATTCTGATTTACTTTTCATCAGATTCTACTGAAATCATCAGTGAATGTAATGAAGTACTGAAAACCTCCTCTATCCAACGTGTTGAAAGGTCCGCAGAAATCACTATGTATGAGACCTAAAAGATCACTTGCCCTTTCACCTTTTCCAATGAATGAAGCTCTTGTCATCTTACCTAACAAACAAGGTTTACATACCTCATATGATTCAAAATCAAATGAGTCCAAGAATCCATCTTTATGGAGTTTGGATATGTGGTTCTCATTTATTTGGCTCAAACGACAGTGCCAGAGATAAGTTGGGTTCGTATCATTTGATTTGAACCTCTTAGTATTTATATTATAGACAGACATTTCGAGGTCGAGAATATAGAATCCATTACTCAATTGTGTACTACCATATCAGATATCATTCAAATAAATAAAACAACTTTTATTCTTTATTATAAATGAAAAACACTAAACAAGAAATAGAAATAATATTCTTACTAATAGTAGGCACAAAATAATGTTCTCTAACTCAATGATAAGCCCAGTGGGCAATGATAAATGACAAGTCTCTATAGCTAAAGCAACAACTTTTGCTCCATTTCCAACTCGTAAGTTAACTTCGCCCTTAGCCAATGGTCCACTCCTTTTGAGATCCTGCACATTTACACAAATGTGAGACCCACATCCAGTATCTAATAACCATGATGCAGAAGTAGATAAATTGACTTCTATAACAAAAATACCTGTAATAGAAGTCTCACTTCCTTTTTTCTTCTTAAGCTCCTTCAAGTACTTATGGCAATTCCTCTTCCAATGTTCAGTCTCACCACAGTGGAAGCATGTGCCCTCCTTGGCCATCCCACCATTATGTTTGAAGGTAGAAGTGCTGGGCTTGAAATTGCCCTTACCCCTCCTTTTGCCCTTGAATTTCTTAATCTATTTTTTGCCATTGCCCTTACCTTTGGCCTGTTGGACCATCATAATGGTCTTTCTCGTACTAATGTTCTGTTCAGTAGTTCTCAACATGCTTAGCAGTTCTGGCAGAGATTTTGTCAATTTCATTCATGTTGTAGTTCATGACGAATTGACTATAACTTTCTGGCAACGATTGCAGGACCAAGTTAGTGGCAAACTCTTGACCCAAAAGGAAATCAAGCCTTTCAAGGTTCTTTATGTACCTAATCATCTTGAGCACATGAGTTCCATAAGGCTTCCTTCTACCAGTTTGCACTGAAACAATGCCTTAGAGACTTAAAACCTCTCATTCCTAGCCTGCTCTTGATAGAGCCTCTTGAGGTGTACGATCATATCGTAGGCATCCACGTTCTCATGTTGCTTTTGATGCTCAGAGTTCATGGTGGCTAGCATGAGACAACCAACGTCCAAGGCATCATCTTGATGCTTCTTATGAGCATCCTTTTTGGTGCGAGGGGCACTTGCTGCAGATGAGTCAGGAATAGGCTGCTCTCGAACATAAAACTTTTTCTCATGCCTGAGGACTATCCTCAGATTCCTATACCAGTTTAGAAAATTTGTCCTAGACAGTTTGTCCTTCTCAAGGACAAATCGCAATGATAGGTTATTTGATGTGTTGGATGACATGGTAATCTATCAACAGAAATATGCAAAGTAAATATCATTTCACAGAAATATGCAAAGAAAGAAATATTTAACCATCAACAAAAATATGCAAAGTATGCATCATGACATTGAAATATTTAATAAGGTCTTTTATTAAATGTACCTCTTACTATTTTTATTCAAATCAACGACCCTCATCACTGACTCGAAAAATCCCATCGTAGGATTTTCTAGTAGGCCAAGATCCATATTTCACCTAGTTTTAAGTCAACTTGGGCTGATCACCCAAAATTCAATTATTTAGGTAGGGAACATTTTCCAATTACATCATATGCAACTCTTGGATTGTTAGGTGAGTAACACTTACTCTAATCTATCTCATAGACTAAAGCCCAACTTTATTCCGTTAACCTTCAATCTTATTGAAATAGTCTAGTTTAGTCAGACTCAATGGTTGGCAATTGAATATTACTTTTATCCCATCGCGTCTTACTAGGATAGATAAAGGCACCCTGCTTTGGCAAACCTACACTTAATCGATCCTGGCCTAGATGAGTGCCACGCATTGGAAGGCATCTTATTGCTACTTAATATTTACTTTGAGGGATTTTGTTATTTTATTAATTGATCTCACCATTCATCATCCATTAGCATACAACAATGCATCTCATATTAAATTAAAAGCATAAAATTTATGTGACATGGTTGTGGCCCTAACACACTGATTCTCTCAAGCCAATGAGAATATCAAAAACTAAACAAAGGGATTACACCGTCTTCTCCAAGCAGCTTCCCAATATTGTCTTTGTATAGTTGCTAATTCCTTGCCTCCTCAGTGAGATTACATTTACATATGAAGAAAGAATGTACAATTGGAGTTTAGAGAGAAATGATTACATTGAGAATGTAGAGAGAAAGATACGACATGCAGGCTGTAATCAAAAATACCAAAATATAAATAATATATCACAGAACATAAACCATGCATCACAGAACTAAACCATGCATCACAGAATTAAGGCCACAACCATGCACTATGCATCACATAACATAATAATCAAAGAATATGATGTTACGATTTTATTTAGTTTATTTAAAAAGGACTGGTTCTGGGAATCATTATTGCCCTACGCAGAGCTGGCACGGGGGTCCCAAAAAATTTGCCTCATCATCCCTTACCATCGCCAGAGCATGAACCCTTCATGTTTTAAGAAACCTTAACGGCACTGCAAATCATATCTTTCCAAGGTTTTCAATGGTTCCAAACCGATGGCTACCATAGTGTGGCATCTGTGTTAACAACCAACAAATAAACGAATCCTTATATTGTAACTGTTGCAAAAATTATATCACATATGAATCTTTCTACCAAAAGTGCAAACATATCATGAATAATCACATATCATACATAACCGAATTATCATTTCGCAAGTGGCTCTGATACCACTGTTAGTGTTCGAAGGCAATCATAGATTAAATATATAGCAGAAAAATTACCAAAATTATTGAAACCTAGCCATGGATCCATGCAAAAACAATAAATTGTTTTTAGGAGTTATACCTTGAAGATGAATTTGCTGTCTCCACAGTATGCCGATCACAGAACTATAATATGGCGGTGCCTCTTCGGTATCCACACGAACGGATCAAATCAAGCTTTTCCTTATGCCGCGGTGCTAGCTGCGGGAAGTGGATGTTCGTCACAATCTTTCTCTCTCACAAATGGCTTGGGTTTTCTCATATGTGTCTTTTCCACAGATACGTATCATATATATATGTGCAGAAAATCAACTCTAAGAGAGTAATGAGGCTGTTGGGCTCACAATCTGACCTGAGTCAAATTCGTGTGTGGGCCTTTGAACTTTAGTCAGCTCATTTAATCTAATTAAATGTCCAACCAATGTTAGAAGTCCAAGTCTTACTTGGATACCTAATTAAATTCATCTTATGAATTTAAATTCCTATTTTGATCCATTCTAAGTGTGTGACCCTATACGTTCCCATTATATTGACAGTAATACTAAAATTATATTCTAGTGGCAATACATCACTGCTGCTCAAGTAATGGGAATGTCAGTGATTTGACATAACTTATCCATGACCAATGTTTTTTTTTTAGGGGAAAGGTGGAATAAGGCCACCCTGTTTCATTAAAAAAGTTTAACGAAACAAACCCAGAGTACTTGGCTCAAGTACAACCTACTAACAGAAAATAAAACATACATGAAGCAACATGATGCGTACAAATAATAACTCCCTCCAACAACCCTGGAGGATGGGCCGACAAACCATCTTGACCAGCTAAATGTAAGTACGTCAGTTAGCTTCGTACAGTGCCTCCACGGCACATGCACACCCACTTGAAACACGTCTGGCAGGATTTTCACCCGTTGATCCCTGCCTTCACCTCGCTGGGGGGACCCCATCTTTGGGCCCAAGCCCCGCAGGTCGAAAACTGACCCCACGACACCTGCACTGCGATCGCACCCACCCACCATCTCCACCACTCATCCTACAAACGTGTCGGTCGCTCCCACAGCCACTACCAGAGAGAAAGCTGTGAAGAGGATACCTTTACCTCTCACACGATTGTGCTTTCTCAGGCGATTTCTTACCAAACAACTATTTCGCTCACCCCACCAAACACCACAATTCAGGAAAGAGTCGTGGAGAGGATACCTTCACCTCTCTCACTATCCGTGACCAATGTTACCATGTAGTCTAGTCCATTTGTCTAGATATCTTAATTGGCGATAAGGCATAGAGCGTGTCACACTTGTATAGTTCAATCTTTGGTTTCTTGATATCTGATTAGACTTACTAAAATAAATGAGCTCAATATCTCATATTGACTCATTTGAGTACGGCCATGCATTTTGCAGTCCTACCCAATCAAGGGGCCCATAGATATTACTCTTATTATGTAAGAGGGACAAATTCTATCTAAGTCACTCACATCGCTCTGCATGATTTGTAGTATATCCAATAGTCGACTTTATAATCACCTTATTACAGGGAACATTTGACGATATTAAAACATACAACTTCATATGTAGGAAACCATAGTGACTTCAAGTCAAAGTACTACGTACACCACGGTCACAGTGAGAATCGCTTATGACACCCACGTAACGATCCATGTAGCATTCTCATGGTGGGTCAGTCCAGTACATTATTACTTTAATATGTACCCATGTGAAGACTTGATATCTCATATCCATGACCTGTGAGATATGGTCATCAGTCTACACACATACTTGTCTCTATGTATTATTGTTTATCTAATTCACAATAATACTTGACTAGAGACATTTAAGAATAGTGTTCTGATTACAACCAATAGGATCTCACAATCAAGTCATGCACTTGATATCCCTTGGTATTGAACCTACTATTCTAAGGACTTTATTATGTTCATTTAATCACAATAAACAACACAATAAATGAAATACCTCATATATGAAATAAATATCATGATACAATGTAAAATAGTAATGTCAATACACAACTGGCCTCTAGGGTATACACTAACATTATACACTGCTCACTACTAGCACTGCACTTCCTTCTCACTCTACATCCCTACTCACTATTGATGACTCACAAATTCTCACTACACACTCAGGGTCAATTAGCTGTCCCACTCTCACATTGCCTTAAGTTCTTTATGCTTCTCATTTATCCATGAATCTTATTTTCTTTAGTGCGCTATGTGATAGTGGTATTGTCGTTACGTTTGATTCTTTAGGTTGTTCTATCCCTGATTCACACACTGGTCAGGAGTTTGGGTGTGCTAGTCAACAGGGTCATCTATATCATCTAGATTTTCTTCATCACATAATTCTCATCATCATTTTGCTGGTGCTGTGTTCTCTAATGCTGATATGTGGCACAGATGTTTAGGACATGTTAGTGAGTCTCGACTCACGGCTTTAGCCCGTAGTGGTGCCCTTAGTCCTCCTTTTTTACTCATTTGTCTGATTGTCAGGGTTGTCAATTGGCCAAACAAATAGCACTCCCTTTTAATCACAAAAGCACTTCTCAAACCATCCACCCTTTTCAACTTATTCACTCTGACATATGGGGACCATCTCCTACACCTTCTCAAAAAGGTTATCTCTATTATGTTAGTTTCATCGATGACTTCACTAGATTCACATGTGTGTTTCTTATGCGCCAATGCTCTGAGATACTTGACATTTACCAGTTCTTTATGAACATAGTTCACACTCAGTTTGGTGTCCGTATCCAAACATTTCGATCAGACAGTGCTCGTGAGAACACTTACGCTGCTATGAGATTGATCCTTTAATCTCATGGTACACTCTTTCAGCAATCATGCCCAAACACACATGAGCAGAATGATGTAACTGAACGCAAGCATCGTCACTTCCTTGAGACGGTTCGTGCTTTTCTACTCTCCTCTCCTATTCCCCGTTCTTTCTAGGTTGAAGATGCCATGACGTCTGTCAGTCTCATTAATATCACTCCCTCATCTGCCATATCTGACACATCACCTTATCAGGCTCTTCGTCACTCACCACCAGACTACAATGTGCTACGTACTTTTGGGTGCACCTATTATGTTCTCCTCCCTCCCACTGAGTGCACGAAGCTCACCGCTCAAGCCACTAGGTGTGTTCACCTAGGTCTTAGTCTAGAACATAAAGGATATCGTTATTTTGATCCTATGGTAGGTCATGTTTGTATTTCCCTCCATTTCTTCTTTGTAGAAGACTCTCTCTACTACTTGACCTCTGATGAGGATACTAGTTTTCTCGATTCCTCAGTTGTTGGGCCTATCTCCCCGGCCATACCTTCACGCATTCCATATTATCCCACTCCTTTGCCCCTTTCCCATCCCTACTAATGTTACACCTATTGTTCCACTTACGGAGACACCACCTGCATCCCCACACCATCCTACACCTTCACCACCTACATCCCCATAGCTGCATTCACCCACTTTACATATCTCACCCCCACACTGCCCATCCACCACTGGTTCGTCAGTCTACACGTTCTACCTCAGGCTTCCAACCAACACGTTACACACCTGATGCCACTGGTCCTTCTGAACAGTTTGTCTTTGCCACCCTTGCCTTCTACTCACCATGGTTTCATGCATACCTCACTGCTATACACTCCACACGTGAGCCGAGAACCTATCAAGCTATTCAATTTTCTGAGTGGCGGAAAGCTATTGCAGAGAAATTTTGTGCATTTGATCAGACTGGCACTTGAGATATTGTTCCACTACCTGTGGACGTCCAACCTGTTAGCTGCAAGTGGATCTTCAAGATCAAATATCGATCTGATGGCTCCATTGAGCGGCACAAGTCTCGTCTAATTTGCTGAGATTTTACTCAGTAACATGACATTAATTATGATGAGACTTTTGCCCCAGTTGCACAGATGACAGTAGTTCGCACTCTCTGTAGAACCCTGTATTTTCAAATATTATTTTTTATATTTGAAAATGAATTTAAATTTATTTTTGGAGATTTAATGAATATCTTCAGAAAATTTATCGTTTGTACACTTGCAAAACACGTGCAAACGCTTTCATGAGAAGTGTGAAAATTTAGTTTTCTATATGAAAAATCTTTATTTAATAATTGAGATTTAATTAGTATTTTTTCAGATTTTTCTGAAATTTATTGGAGCTATTTGCAATTTTTGAGAAAAGAAGGACCTTTTTGTAAATTTGACATTTTTGGGGATTTAAGTGCAAAATGTGATTTCTGGATGTTTTGAACAGTATAAATGCAGATTTAGAATGTATATTTTCTTATAAATCCAAATTTAATTGAGTTTTGATGGAATTTCCAAAGAATAATCTATATATGTGAATTGATTTTGGAAAGGGGGTGTTTGCAAAGTTGCGGGTAAAACCCTAATAATCAACCCGACATATTTAAGGGATTTTTCCCAGGCGTCATTACTGATAATATACAGAATTTTGGAGATCTTTTGGTGGAGCAAAGAGCTTTGGATCTAGCAAAAAAGAGGATTTCTTTGTGGACTATTCTCAATTCTAAGGTGAGTAATATAAAAATTTGTTGTGTTGTTTTGATATATGTGAGAGATATCGAAATTGTTTTGTTTGTTTGATTGTGTGAGAATCTTAATTCGTCTTGATTGATTGATCCATGTGAACAAATATCATGATGTAATGATTGGTTGTTGTGAATAATTTAGATCTCGTAAAGTGGTATGAATCATGTGGAATTGGTGGATGAACTAGTAGATCCTTATTATTGAAAATTGTTTGCTAAAAGCATGTTGAGATTTGTGTATGAACACCTGGACATTAGAAGTAATAATCAGATTTCTATTGGTTTTGTGAAAGAAACTTAGATCTTGTAAAACCCTAACGAAAGGATTTGTGATTTAGAATATGAAAATTTAGATCTTGACATATTGATGTTTTGAGTAATTTATACATATACCTGATGAAACTTCGTTGAGATTCATTATTCTTCCTGAATACGAACTATTTTTATAACATTGATCATTAGAAAGCTTCAGAAATTGATTTTGGTAATCAGACCAAATTTTGAAATCTGTAGGCCGACAGTCGACTGGCCTACGGTGCAGTCGACTGGTACGCGCCTGATACTTTATTTGAATTTGTTGAAATAGTTGCTCTGGACAGTCGACCTAGCCCCTAGGCAGTCGACTGGTCTACTGTAGAAGTTATTTTCGTAAGAATTATTTGTCCTTCTGGACAGTCGACCTATAACCCAGTTAAGTCGACTTAAACACTTAGAATAATTTTGAGAGGATTACTGGAATTTCCCTCGGGTAAGTCGACTGACCCCTCTTGTAAGTCGACTGATATGAGACTTAGTTTATTTCCGTAAACTCTTGAATTTGGTCCTCTGGACAGTCGACTTACCACAGTATAAGTCGACTGGTACTGAAGGATATTTGTAAACTTCAGTGTTAATTCGAATGATTAGTTTCTATATATATTTGTTATTCAGTTCAGTATATAATTAAGCAATTGGCCTTG
This sequence comes from Hemerocallis citrina, assembly GCA_017893485.1. Lineage (NCBI taxonomy): Eukaryota > Viridiplantae > Streptophyta > Magnoliopsida > Asparagales > Asphodelaceae > Hemerocallis > Hemerocallis citrina. Next base: position 287,377,953 of record CM030358.1, read on the forward strand.
AGATATTCAGTTTAGTATATCATTGAGACATTTAGTTGAGCCACTTTGTTTAGTGGGACTTTAGTTTAGACTTTTGAGTTTGAGTCTCTAGAGGCGTATGACCCTAGTATACCGGTGTTGAGTTATTTGTTGAGGCCCAGTGAGGCATTTCAGTTATTTAAATTTGAATTTAGGCCGGTAGGGTACATCACTCTAGGAGATTCGTTAAGCAATCATTTAACCAAAATTATAAGGACAGGCACTAGTGGTGATATGATGAACGAAACATGAGTCACGAACCTCAGTATGGCTTTCGGTGTGGGATTTAATCTCCGAAATTATCACAGTAGATTATTAGTGGTGTGGGATATGTCTCCGGAATTATCACAGTCTTGTGGTGTGGGACAATCTCCGGAATTATCACGGTAACTATTGTGGTGTGGGATTGATCTCCGGAATTATCGGAGTCGAGGTGAAGCACATGTGGTATATTGTGGTGACGTGTCAATGTTTCGGTGTGGGATGATCTCCAGAATTATTCAAGTGAAATATCTTGGGTGTGGGATCCATCTCCGGAATTATCGGGCATGTGATACTATCCATGGTTTATCTTTATCTCGTAGTAGTCATTGTGTTAAGATTAGTTCATAACGCGGGGATTGAACCCTATGAAGTGAAGACGTTAAGGGCTTGCACCGAACCTATGTAGAATGGGATGCATAGACTTCGACAAGTACGCATTAGAGAGTCTGCATTTAGAACTTGTGTTTTCTTGGCTTGGTTTTATGCATGTGGTTTTCCTGTTTTCTACACATGACACTTAGCTTAGTATCACTTGATGTTTTATGTTACCTTTCATTTCGTACTTTCCATATTCCTTTGGTACTTGTTGTTTAAGAATTTATGAGGTATGAGCTTTATGTTCTTGTTTGTTCATTTTTATATTTCTCACACTATTTATGGCTGACCCCGTTAGTTTGGGGGTTAGGGATCATCTCTAGCCTTACATGTTGCAGGTAGATGCTTAGAGTTGGAGATGGAATGCTTAAGTTGGTTTGAGAATTAATTGACATATAAGAGATTGTGTAAATTTGTAATATCAGTTTTTGAGATAAATTAGTGTTGTAAATGAAGAGAATATCGAGTTGAGTTGTTTTGAGTTCCGCTGTGCATTGTAAATGATTTGTTGTAATAAAATGTTGAAAAATTTAGTGGTGTTGTTGATGTTTAATATTATGTTGAAGTGGATCACTAGGAATGTGCCACGTAATTTCTATGTTATTAATCTGGAAATTCGGGGCGCTACAGAGATTGGTATCAAAGCGACGCTTCAATAGTAATACTAAACATAACATAAAAATAACCTAGGTGTGGACACTAGAGTGTGAGTACCTAGGTGTGGACATTAAAGAGTGAGTATCACATAGAATTGAATAAGATGTTTTACCTTTGGGATTCAATTGAGGTTTTGCCAAAGGATATTGATGTGAATTTGAATTGTGTGTGTGATGCTCTAACTTTATCTTCGTTTTGCAGTATTCAAAATGGTTGCACCCAGGGGCAGGAATGGTGGCAACAATGAGGATGGATCTGGTAGTTCCCGAGGAAATGGGATCGATCTTGAGGCTGAGTTTGCCAAAGTGTATCAGACGTTGAACACGTTGTTGGCATTCAATGTGGCGCAAGCTCAGAATCAGCAGCAGAATCTGCAGCCGAATCATGGAGCTGGACATGGATTGGTGAACGCTGATCCTATTAAGCAGATCGAATCCTTTAAGAGGATGAGGCCGCCAGTCTTTGAGGGCCAAGCTGATCCGACCGCAGCAGATGATTGGATTCGGAAGATGGAGACGATCTTCGAGGTATCGGAGACTCCAGTAGCCAGCAAGGTGAAGTTAGCATCGATGCAGCTTGAGAAGGACGCTAGTGTCTGGTGGGAGTCGCTCAAAAGGACTTTGGGAGATCAGCAGTTGACTTGGGAAGCTTTTCTGGAGGAGTTCAGAGATCGCTTCTTTCCCCTAGATGTTCAGGAGAAGAAGGCGACTGAGTTCTTGAACCTTCAGCAGGGTAGCATGACCGTGCGGGAGTATGCGACCAAGTTTGCTCAGCATTCGCGGTATGCGCCAGAGTTGGTTGTTGACGAGGCAAAGAAGGCCAAAAAGTTTGAGCAGGGCTTGAGGCCAAGCTTGAGGTCGAGGATGATTCCGTTGGGTATCAGACGGTTCGACAAGCTGGTCAGGAGAGCAGCGATGACTGAGGAGGATATGGACCAGTTCCAGAAGAAGCAAGATACATGGAACCGGAACAAGAGGCCAGCATCAGGCCAGAGTGGGAAGGGATTCCCTGCGAAGCAAGCCAAATTCAATGATCCAGTGCAGAAGGCACCTACAGCTCAAGGAGTGACCTGTTATTACTGCAAGGAGGCAGGACATTACAGGTCAGCATGTCCAATGGGCAGGCAGGACATACTCAGCCACATTGTCCACAACAGAAGAAGGATGGTTCTGGTGGGAGAAAATTTCAGAAGAGGCAAGGGCGAGTATTTGCATTAACCGAGGAAGATGCTGGTAACTCGGAAAATGTAATACAGGGTATGCAAGAATTTTGAATTTTATTTGAATCAATGTAATAAATGAAACCTTTATTTGAGAACAATTTAAGATTGAGTATCATTCTTATTGTAACAGGAGTTGTTTTAATTAATGGAATAAAGGCCAAGGTTTTATTTGACACTGGTTCATCGCATACATTTGTATCGCCAAGTTTTGTAAAGATCTTAGGTGTGGAACATAAGTTGTTCCCAGACAGGGTTTTGTCGGTGGCAACGCCGTCAGGTGAAGAGCTGATAGCGGATCGATATTACGAAGGCTGTGATATCGAGATTGGTGGGAGGTTGTTCGGCATTGATATGATCGAGCTGAAAGTATTGGTGTGGATGTCATCGTGGGCATTGTTTGGATGGCAATATATGATGCCACAATCGAATGCAAGCAGAAGGAGGTGTTGGTGAAAGCACCAGGTGGACCTGTAGTGACTTTTCAAGGGAAGAAGAAGATTCCGAAGGTGGCTGCAATGGTATCTAAGATGGCAGTTCCAGTTGAAGTCAAGGGCATTCTGGTTGTTCGAGATTTTCCTAAGGTGTTCTTGGATGATTTTCCAGGATTACCGTCGCAGAGAGACGTGGAGTTCTGCATTAATGTTCAGCCGGGGAGTGCGCCGATTTCCAAGGCTCCGTACAGGATGGCACCTGTAGAGCAAGATGAAGTGAAGAAGCAGATTGAGGAACTGTTGAGCAAAGGACTTATCAGGCCGAGTTCGTCTCCGTGGGGAGCGCCAATGCTGTTAGTCAAGAAGAAGGATGGGTCAATGAGGATGTGCATTGACTATCGGGAGTTGAATAGGGTGACTATTCAGAACAAGTATCCACTGCCGCGGATTGATGATTTGTTCGACAGGCTTCGAGGAGCAGCTGTGTTTTCGAAGATTGACTTGAGGTCAGGGTATCATCAGGTACGAGTCAAGGAGGAAGATGTGAGTAAGACAGCTTTCAGGACTCGTCATGGGCTCTATGAGTTTTTGGTAATGCCATTCGGGTTGACGAATGCGCCAGCAGTTTTCATGGATATGATGAATCGGGTTTTGAGGCCGTTTATTGACTCCTTCGTGGTGGTTTTCATTGACGACATTTTGGTGTATTCGAAGTCGGAGGAGGAGCATTCTACGCACTTGACAGCGGTATTGCAGAAATTGCAGGAGCATAGCTTGTATGCCAAGTTGTCGAAGTGTGAGTTTTGGAAGTCTGAGGTAGCTTTCCTTGGTCATATACTTTCTAAGGAGGGAGTAGCTACTGATCCTCAGAAAGTGGAAGCAGTGAAGGATTGGCCCAGGCCAACATCGGTGAAGGAAGTCAGGAGTTTCTTGGGATTAGCTGGATACTACAGGAGATTTATTCAGGGTTATTCTCAGATTGCAGTTCCTTTGACAGGATTGACCCGGAAGAGTGTGGCATTTGTGTGGACAGATAAGTGCGAGGAGAGTTTCCTTGAGTTAAAGGAAAGGTTGACTACTGCACCTATCTTAGCTTTGCCGCAAGCAGGGAAGGATTATGATATCTACAGTGATGCGTCTCTCAGAAGTTTGGGTTGTGTCTTGATGCAGGAAGGCAAGGTTATTGCTTATGACTCAAGGCAATTGCGTCCGCATGAGAAGAATTGTCCGACGCATGATTTAGAGCTAGCAGCTATCATTTATGCCTTGAAGTTGTGGAGGCATTATGTCTATGGTGAGAAGGTTAATATGTACACCGACCACAAGAGTCTGAAGTACATTTATCAGCAGAGGGATCTAAATCTTCGGCAGAAAAGGTGGTTGGAGGTATTGGAAGACATTCGTCCCAAGATCAAGTATCACCCGGGCAAAGCGAATGTGGTGGCTGATGGACTTAGCAGGAAGAGTAGTTTATCGAGTTTGATCACTACTCGCAGTGAGTTGGCAGCAGAGATCGATCAGGCAGGTATCGAGGTGGTACTGCAAGGTTTGGGGGCATATTTGGCTCAGTTGAGGTTGTAGCCGTCCTTAAGAGAGAGGATTGTGGAAGGTCAGAGATCGGATTCAGAGATTCTGAAGATGCTGCAACAGGTTTCAGAAGGCAAGCTATCAGAGTTTCGTGTCCAAGATGGAGTTCTTTGGATGGGTGAGAGGTTGTGTGTTCCAGATAATGCAAATTTGAGAGAGAGTATCTTGCAGGAAGCATACAATACATTGTTGTCAGTTCATCCAGGAGGCACGAAGATGTACAGGGACATCAAACAGCACTTTTGGTGGTCGGGTATGAAGCGAGATGTAGCAGATTTTGTGGCAAGGTGTCTGACTTGTCAGCAGATCAAAGCAGAAAATCAGAGACCTGGAGGTTTGTTACAGCCGTTACCCATTCCGGAGTGGAAGTGGGTGAATATCAGCATGGATTTCATCACAGGTTTGCCGAGGAGTTCGAAGGGCAATGACTCGATTTGGGTTGTTGTGGACCGCTTGACTAAGTCGGCTCGCTTTCTAGCCATGAAGATTACTTGGTCGATGGAGAAATTGGCTGAGTTGTACATTGGTGAAACTGTGAGACTTCATGGAGTTCCTGTGTCGATTGTTTCCGACAGAGATGCAAGGTTTACTTCAATGTTTTGGAAGAGCCTACAAGCAGCTTTAGGCACCAGAACTGATTTCAGTACTGCGTTTCATCCACAGACCGATGGTCAGACTGAGAGGGTGAATCGAGTGCTGGAAGATATGTTGAGGGCTTGTGTTATGGATTTCGGTGGTAGTTGGGAGAGATACTTGGCATTGGTTGATTTTGCTTATAACAACAGTTACCATGCGAGTATTGGGATGGCACCGTATGAGGCTTTGTACGGGCGGAGGTGTAGGACACCTGTTTGTTGGTATGAGGTTGGCGAGAGGCAGATGTATGGTCCTGAGATCGTACAGCAGACATCCGAGCAGATTGAGTTGATTCGCAAAAGGTTGGTTGAGGCTCAGAGTCGTCAGAAGAGTTATGCTGATACTCGACGAAGAGATTTGGAGTTTGAGGTTGGGGATGCAGTTTTTCTCAAGGTTTCTCCGGCCAAGGGAGTGATCAGGTTTGGTAAGGGAGGCAAGTTGGCGCCACTGTACATTGGTCCATTCAGGATCTTGGAGCGGATTGGCAAGACCGCTTATAGATTGAGGCTTCCAGAAGAGTTGCACAAGTGCATGATGTATTCCATGTGTCATTATTGAGGAAGTATGTGCCAGATCAGAGTCATCAGTTGGTAGAGATTCCTGAAGGATTACAGGTGAACTTGAGTTACAAGGAACAGCCTGTTGAGATTGTTGACCGTAGAGAGAAAGTTCTGAGAAGGAAAGTGATACCTATGGTCAAGGTGTTGTGGAGGAATCAGCAGTTTGAGAAGGCTTGTAGCGCCCCGAATTTCTAAATACGAAACTTTAGAAAATACGTGGCACTCTCCCAGCGATCCACTTCAATGTAACAATATACATAGACCAAAAACTCAAGTCATTTTATTCCAAATCTTTATTACAATAATCTTTTACAATGGCAGCGGAAATACAAAACACCTTAAAATACATTTAACTGTTACAACCCTTTTCCTTTACAAATTTACCCAAGGCTCTATTATATCACTCTCTAAAATCCAAAGCTAATCCAAGCCTCCAACTCTAAGCAATCTGCATCACATGAGGCTAGAGTTGAACCCTAACCCCCAAAACTACGGGGTCAGCCATAAATGGTGTGAGTGATATAAACAACAAACATAAACAAAACAACTAAACATAAGCAACATGTACTGAACAAAAATACATAAACTGAACATGTAATCTGAAACAAGAACGATAGGCCAGTACATGAGTGAAGCCAAGTCAAGAATCAATACCAACAATCAAGTATCCATCAATCAATCTCTCTCAAAATGTGTACAGTTCAACTGTACGGTACAGTCGACTGTCTTAGGAACCAGTCGGCTGTTCTGAACAAACAATAATCCTCACATTTCTGAACATGCCCAACTATCAATAAATCTCAATACCACGATGTATGTCCAACAATCAATCACCAACAATGCCATAGATCGGATACCCATATATCCATCTACAAACAAACTAAAGATGGTATAGATAGAATACATACCCGGCATGCAATCACCCATAGTGACTCTTACACCGACGAACATATTCATCTACAAACAAACTAAAGATGGTATAGATAGAATACATACCCGGCATGCAATCACCCATAGTGACTCTTACACCGACGAACATATTCATCTACAAACAAACTAAAGATGGTATAGATAGAATACATACCCGGCATGCAATCACCCATAGTGACTCTTACACCGACGAACATATTCATCTACAAACAAACTAAAGATGGTATAGATAGAATACATACCCGGCATGCAATCACCCATAGTGACTCTTACACCGACGAACATATTCATCTACAAACAAACTAAAGATGGTATAGATAGAATACATACCCAGCATGCAATCACCCATAGTGACTCTTACACCGACGAACATATTCATCTACAAACAAACTAAAGATGGTATAGATAGAATACATACCCGGCATGCAATCACCCATAGTGACTCTTACACTGACGAACATATTCATCTACAAACAAACTAAAGATGGTATAGATAGAATACATACCCGGCATGCAATCACCCATAGTGACTCTTACACCGACGAACATATTCATCTACAAACAAACTAAAGATGGTATAGATAGAATACATACCCGGCATGCAATCACCCATAGTGACTCTTACACCGACGAACATATTCATCTACAAACAAACTAAAGATGGTATAGATAGAATACATACCCGGCATGCAATCACCCATAGTGACTCTTACACCGACGAACATATTCATCTACAAACAAACTAAAGATGGTATAGATAGAATACATACCCGGCATGCAATCACCCATAGTGACTCTTACACCGACGAACATATTCATCTACAAACAAACTAAAGACTGAAGGAACACTCAAGATTATGAAAACTCATCAGAACCAGTCGACTTATGCGATAGTAAGTCGACTGCCCCGAGAACCAATATCCAAGATTATAACAAGTGCAGTAAGTCGACTCAAGAAAACCATCAGTCGACTTATCCGAGACAATTATCAACAATTCTCAAGAAACGTTCCAAGTGCTAACAGTATAAGATGACTTATAAAAATCATAAGTAGACTTATCAAAAGTATAAGATGACTTATAAAGATCATAAGTAGACTTATCAAAAGTATAAGATGACTTATAAAGATCATAAGTAGACTTATCAAAGTATAAGATGACTTATAAAGATCATAAGTAGACTTATCAAAAGTATAAGATGACTTATAAAGATCATAAGTAGACTTATCAAAAGTATAAGATGACTTATAAAGATCATAAGTAGACTTATCAAAGTATAAGATGACTTATAAAGATCATAAGTAGACTTATCAAAGTATAAGATGACTTATAAAGATCATAAGTAGACTTATCAAAACATAAGATGACTTATAAAAACATAAGTAGACTTATCAAAACATAAGATGACTTATAAAAATCATAAGTTGACTTACCAGATCATAAGTCGACTTATAGAAAACATAAGTCGACTTAAAGGAGACATAAGTCGACTCATAAGAACATAAGTCGACTTATAAAAACATAAGTAGACTTACCCGAGAGAAATTCTACAATAACTTTGAAAAATAAATTCTAAGTGTACCAGTCGACTGAGAAGGGTCTAAGTCGACTGTCCAGAACGGATTTTCGAGAAAAACTAAAGATATAGCAGCTGGGTCGTACCAGTCGACTGATACATAGTCCCAGTCGACTGTCGGCCTACAGATCTCACAAATTAGGTCTGAAATCAATACTTAATACTGGAGTTTTCTAAAGGTTCTTGTTCATGAAAATAATTTTTAATCATGTAAAATGACAATCTCGATTACTTCTTCATTGCCGATCCATTATTCAACCATTCAATAACTCAAAACTCAATTCCCTTGTTCTCAAATTCCTAAATCTTACATTAGGGTTTCCTTAATACTTAATTCTTCCACCAATAATAACCAAGATCTGATTATATACGCAAGATCCAGATGTTCATACATCCGATCAAACCATACTTGAATCTTAACATGTTTTCGATCAATAAAGAATTGTTAAACTAGATCTACTAAACATTCGTGGATTTCTCATGCATAATACGAATAACGACTATTGCATCGATCACATACAAGATACGGATACATCAAACAAAACAGCACACCATCATACACACTAACAAAACTAAGTTCATATCACTCACCTTTAGAAGCAAGAAGATCCACAAAAGCCTTCCTTTACCATGCGAGTATTGGGATGGCACCGTATGAGGCTTTGTACGGGCGGAGGTGTAGGACACCTGTTTGTTGGTATGAGGTTGGCGAGAGGCAGATGTATGGTCCTAAGATCGTACAGCAGACATCCGAGCAGATTGAGTTGATTCGCAAAAGGTTGGTTGAGGCTCAGAGTCGTCAGAAGAGTTATGCTGATACTCGACGAAGAGATTTGGAGTTTGAGGTTGGGGATGCAGTTTTTCTCAAGGTTTCTCCGGCCAAGGGAGTGATCAGGTTTGGTAAGGGAGGCAAGTTGGCGCCACTGTACATTGGTCCATTCAGGATCTTGGAGCGGATTGGCAAGACCGCTTATAGATTGAGGCTTCCAGAAGAGTTGCACAAGTGCATGATGTATTCCATGTGTCATTATTGAGGAAGTATGTGCCAGATCAGAGTCATCAGTTGGCAGAGATTCCTGAAGGATTACAGGTGAACTTGAGTTACAAGAAACAGCCTGTTGAGATTGTTGACCGTAGAGAGAAAGTTCTGAGAAGGAAAGTGATACCTATGGTCAAGGTGTTGTGGAGGAATCAGCAGTTTGAGAAGGCAACTTGGGAGCCTGAGGATCGCATGCAGAAGGATTTTCCTGAGCTGTTTGTATGAGTGTATTTCTGTGATTGTAATTCTTTGAATGATTATACTTTGAATTGAGTTGTATTTCCTGTATTTGATTGAGTTGTTTTATACAATTGTTTGAATTATGTTTCCATTTATGAGATGTTGATTCTTTGATGATATGTGTTTGAACTCATTAGTAGTAGTTCTGAGGACAGAACTCTTCTAAGGAGGGAGTGATGTAGAACCCCGTATTTTCAAATATTATTTTTTATATTTGAAAATGAATTTAAATTTATTTTTTGAGATTTAATGAATATCTTCAGAAAATTTATCGTTTGTACACGTGCAAAACACGTGCAAATGCTTTCATGAGAAGTGTGAAAAATTAGTTTTCTTTATGAAAAATCTTTATTTAATAATTGAGATTTAATTAGTATTTTTTCAGATTTTTCTGAAATTTATTGGAGCTATTTGCAATTTTGAGAAAATAAGGACCTTTTTGCAAATTTGACATTTTTGGGGATTTAAGTGCAAAATGTGATTTCTGGACGTTTTGAACAGTATAAATGGAGATTTAGAATGTATATTTTCTTATAAATCCAAATTTAATTGAGTTTTGATGGAATTTCCAAAGAATAATCTATATATGTGAATTGTATTTTGGAAAGCGGGTGTTTTGCAAAGTTGCGGGTAAAACCCTAATAATCAACCCGGCATATTTAAGGAATTTTTCCCAGCCGTCATTACTGATAATATACAGAATTTTGGAGATCTTTTGGTGGAGCAAAGAGCTTTGGATCTATGAGGATTTCTTTGTGGACTATTCTCAATTCTAAGGTGAGTAATATAAAAATTTGTTGTGTTGTTTTGATATATGTGAGAGATATCGAAATTGTTTTGTTTGTTTGATTGTGTGAGAATCTTAATTCGTCTTGATTGATTGATCCATGTGAACAAATATCATGATGTAATGATTGGTTGTTGTGAATAATTTAGATCTCGTAAAGTGGTATGAATCATGTGGAATTGGTGGATGAACTAGTAGATCCTTATTATTGAAAATTGTTTGCTAAAAGCATGTTGAGATTTGTGTATGAACACCTGGACATTAGAAGTAATAATCAGATTTCTATTGGTTTTGTGAAAGAAACTTAGATCTTGTAAAACCCTAACGAAAGGATTTGTGATTTAGAATATGAAAATTTAGATCTTGACATATTGATGTTTTGAGTAATTTATACATATACCTGATGAAACTTCGTTGAGATTCATTATTCTTCCTGAATACGAGCTATTTTTATAACATTGATCATTAGAAAGCTTCAGAAATTGATTTTGGTAATCAGACCAAATTTTGAAATCTGTAGGCCGACAGTCGACTAGGCCTACGGTGCAGTCGACTGGTACGCGCCTGATACTTTATTTGAATTTGTTGAAATAGTTGCTCTGGACAGTCGACCTAGCCCCTAGGCAGTCGACTGGTCCACTGTAGAAGTTATTTTCGTAAGAATTATTTGTCCTTCTGGACAGTCGACCTATAACCCAGTTAAGTCGACTTAAACACTTAGAATAATTTTGAGAGGATTACTGGAATTTCCCTCGGGTAAGTCGACTGACCCCTCTTGTAAGTCGACTGATATGAGACTTAGTTTATTTTCGTAAACTCTTGAATTTGGTCCTCTGGACAGTCGACTTACCACAGTATAAGTCGACTGGTACTGAAGGATATTTGTAAACTTCAGTGTTAATTCGAATGATTAGTTTCTGTATATATTTGTTATTCAGTTCAGTATATAATTAAGCAATTGGCCTTGAGATATTCAGTTTAGTATGTCATTGAGACATTTAGTTGAGCCACTTTGTTTAGTGGGACTTTAGTTTAGACTTTTGAGTTTGAGTCTCTAGAGGCGTATGACCCTAGTATACCGGTGTTGAGTTATTTGTTGAGGCCCAGTGAGGCATTTCAGTTATTTAAATTTGAATTTAGGCCGGTAGGGTACATCACTCTAGGAGATTCGTTAAGCAATCATTTAACCAAAATTATAAGGACAGGCACTAGTGGTGATATGATGAACGGGAACATGAGTCACGAACCTCAGTATGGCTTTCGGTGTGGGATTTAATCTCCGAAATTATCACAGTAGATTATTAGTGGTGTGGGATATGTCTCCGGAATTATCACAGTCTTGTGGTGTGGGACAATCTCCAGAATTATTACGGTAACTATTGTGGTGTGGGATTGATCTCCGGAATTATCGGAGTCGAGGTGAAGTACATGTGGTATATTGTGGTGACGTGTCAATGTTTCGGTGTGGGATGATCTCCAGAATTATTCAAGTGAAATATCTTGGGTGTGGGATCCATCTCCGGAATTATCGGGCATGTGATACTATCCATGGTTTATCTTTATCTCGTAGTAGTCATTGTGTTAAGATTAGTTCATAACGCGGGGATTGAACCCTATGAAGTGAAGACGTTAAGGGCTTGCACCGAACCTATGTAGAATGGGATGCATAGACTTCGACAAGTACGCATTAGAGAGTCTGCATTTAGAACTTGTGTTTTCTTGGCTTGGTTTTATGCATGTGGTTTTCCTGTTTTCTACACATGACACTTAGCTTAGTATCACTTGATGTTTTATGTTACCTTTCATTTCGTACTTTCCATATTCCTTTGGTACTTGTTGTTTAAGAATTTATGAGGTATGAGCTTTATGTTGTTGTTTGTTCATTTTTATATTTCTCACACCATTTATGGCTGACCCCGTTAGTTTGGGGGTTAGGGATCATCTCTAGCCTCACATGTTGCAGGTAGATGCTTAGAGTTGGAGATAGAATGCTTAAGTTGGTTTGAGAATTAATTGACATATAAGAGATTGTGTAAATTTGTAATATCAGTTTTTGAGATAAATTAGTGTTGTAAATGAAGAGAATATCGAGTTGAGTTGTTTTGAGTTCCGCTGTGCATTGTAAATGATTTGTTGTAATAAAATGTTGAAAAATTTAGTGGTGTTGTTGATGTTTAATATTATGTTGAAGTGGATCACTGGGAATGTGCCACGTAATTTCTATGTTATTAATCTGGAAATTCGGGCCGCTACACTCTCCTTGTTGTTACCTCTTCACAGCAAACAAAAGACTTCTTCACCAAGCTTACACTGTTCAGAGATTTCGTTACTTGGTGGGCAAACTCACACTGTTCGACCCACTATGAGTTTGAGAGGGGGTATTAGATATTGTATTATATAGTCCCATATCAGGTTATGTATCAGTTTAGTATTTGGTTCCCTCTTATATATAGGAGACATTGTAATCACTTATAAACAATTCAAATAAATATTTTCAATCTCTCTGTTAAACTTTATTAACTATATTTATTCATGATTGTCAGCCATGTATCTATTTATATTGCTAGCCAATTTGTTTCAGTAGCAATTACCGTTTTTTTAACAAAATTCGGGTAATAATTTACTGGATTGAAATAGATTAGTTCATCTTCATAAGTATCATGAAATTTAAGAGCACTACGTGAACAAATTACTAATTGAATTTTTATGTTAGGATGCGAGACGGAATATTTTGTTTTAAGTTTGATAATTTGTTAATAATGAATAGAACATTTCATAATGAAGTTTTTTCGATTGACTTATCTAGTGACTTACACACTTTAATGAGATAACAAAAAAGAAATTTTAATTGATGAAATTTAATTTTCAGATTGAGTTATATTATTCAAACGGATAAAAGTTGGATGAGTAAGTCATGATTATCGAAGGAGTATTGGGAAGGTGTAAAATTTTTTATTATCTTCGCCAAGCAACATTCCCTTGAACCCAACTTTATCTGTGTCCATGCCGATGCGTAAACTGTCATTTGCTTCCCTGCCCGAAGTGCAAACACATTTGGTGATTAATGATTTCCTGCAAGGGTACACATAATGGTTTTGTCAAGGAGAATGTGCCACATCGATTCTGGTTTGACCGGCTGTGTTAGAAGATGAAGATGAACCGTTAGTGAATGACAATGACTGTGTTGCTGATGAGATGCAAACTTTAGTGCGGGATGCTTTAGAATTCATAACAATTCAATGCACACAAATAGTCCAACAACCCGGGTCCGAACTGTCTTTTTGCACATACGAAACCCCACACACTAGTGGTGGAGTGAAGGAGGGAAGGCAAGACCCAGAGTTAACAAAGAATTTGAAGCATTCACTAAGCTTTTGGAAGATGCTAGTACACCATTGTATCATGATTGCATCAAAATATTTGAAGTTCTCATTCATCGTGAGGTTATTTTAGATCAAATGTTTGAACAGTTGGTCTGCCAAGTCCTTTACCATGCTACTTAAATTATTGAAGGAAGCATTTCTTGAAATCTGTCTCCCAAATCCAGCCCATGGAATAAAACAATTCCTTAAATATTTAGATTTAGGTTATGAAAAGATAGTAGCATGCCGATATGATTGTATGTTATTTAGGGGATATAAGGACAGTCTCGAGAACTGTGAAATCTACGGTACTTCGAAATGGAAAGGAAAATCGAATGAAGACCAAGATGCAAGTGGGGCAGTTAAATCAAGGCAGAAAAAGAAGCTGACAAAATAGAAGTGTTACTTTCCTTCGATTCATAGGCTACAAAGATTGTTTATGTCATCCAAGACTTCTTCTTATATGAGATTTCATGCTAAAGGTCGTAAGAATGATGGGGTTCTCAGACATCCGGCAGATTCTGCCTTATGGAAAAAATTTGATGAAAGATACCCTGATTTTGCTGAGGATACTCATAACGTGCGACTTGGATTAGCTAGTTATTGTTTTAACCCATTTAGGCAAACGAGCAGTAAATACAGCATATGGCATGTAGTGTTGATCCCGTATAATCTACCCCCTTGGAAGTGCATGAAGCCATCATCGTTTATTTTGTCCACGATCGCTTCTGGACCAAAAAGCCTGGGAAATGATATTAATGTCTATCTTCAGCCTTTAATAGATGAGCTCCAACAATTATGGGAGGGTGTTCCAACATATGATGCGACAACTAAGAAATCATTCTGTCTCCAAGTTGCATTGACCTGGACAATCAATGATTTCTTGCATATGCAAATTTATCCGGTTATAGAACCAAAGGGCGTAATGATATCCTTGTTGTGTGGATCAAACTACTTCACGGTGGCTATATAATGGGAGAAAGTTCTGCTACATGGGTCATAGGAGATGGTTACCTAACACATACAGTTTTAGGGTAAAAACTGCGACATTTGATGGGGAGGAGGAGTGGGAACGTGCTCCTATAATTTCGTCTGGGTCCGATGTATTAAGGCGGCTACATGGTCATAATTTCAGTCATATTAAGGAACCAGAAGCCATAAAAATTGGCAAGAAAAGAGCAAGGGATGAGGACAGTGATGCAGATGAATGTGAAGATATTGTTGATTTAGGTTCATGGAAGAAGAAGAAAATTTTCTTTACACTACCGTACTGGAAATTCAACTTATTGCGCCATATTATAGATGTGCTGCATATCGGAGAAAGTATCGGTGAAAATTGTCTAGGTACAGTTATGGGAGATGACAGGAAGACAAAAGACAATCTTAAGTGTTGTCTTGATTTAGCTGCGTTGGACATACGACGTGAGTTGCACCTCGAATATTTACAGAATGGCAGAGTGCGCCTTCCTCTTATATTGTACTGCATGTCTAAAAAGAAGTTAGAATCGTTTTGCAAAGTTCTACAGGAGCTTAAAGTTCCTGATGACTATTCATCTAACATAGCAAAGTGTGTCAACGATAAAGAGAAGAGGCTTCAGGGTATAAAGTCACACAACTACCACATCTTAATATAGGATCTTCCTGTGGCTCTAAGGTTTTCAATGTGCGAGCAAGTCACTGCCGTCATCAAGGATCTGTATAGCATTTATAAAGGACTTTGCTCGAGGGTTTTGTGTGTTGAAGACATTGACCTATTGGAGCAACGTGTTGCAGTGGTACTTTGTCAAATTGAGAGAATATTTCTCCCCTTATTCTTCACTATAATGATTCACTTGGTAATCCATCTAGCAGGTGAAGCAAGACTTGGTAGGCCGGTACATTATCGGTGGATGTATCCCATTGAGAGGTAGTTATTTATATTTGTTAATTATCTACTTCTCATTTGAATTATTCACATACTTTTTTTAATCTAACTATTTACATGTATAGGTACCTTTATCGACTTATGGGATATATTAAAAATAGAGCACATCCAGAAGGCTCAATAGCAAAAGGCTATCTCTCGGGGGAGTGCTCCAATTTTTGTTCACGATATCTTCAAAGTGTCGAGACATGTCTTACTAGACCAACGAGAAACCCAGTCAGGTCAAATCTTGGTGAGGCACATTATCTCTTCCAGACTGCTGGCAATACTATCGGTAAAGTTGGTGCATTTGAGTTAGATAACTTAACATGGGAATAAACACATTAATATGTGCTAGATCATCATGCAACTGTGAGCCATTTCGAAAGTAAGTCGGAATTGGGTTGGTTTATATTTAATTAAATTGAATTAGAACAATGTTAACCTAATAAAATTTTGTTGTTTTAAATATTTATAGAGAATTTATTTGTGAAATGAAAAGAAATTCTAGAACGAGAAAATTGAGACCACGTGACCAAAATAAGATGATGAATAAAAATTTTCATATGTGGCTTAAAGAATATGTAAGTGTCTTTCAAATTATCAAACGCTAGTTTTCTAACTACATTATTAACTTGACTAATACGATTTATCGTCACATACTATAGGTTCCGAAGTTGCATGATGATTTGGAATCATTGGAAATCCAGATTCTTGCTAGAGGTCCCCATAAGATGGTTAGAAGATTTAGGGGATATATATAATGACTTCAGATTTCATTCTAAGGATCATGAACGGTATTTGAAGTTCCAAAATGGTGGAATTGTAGTAACGTCAAAGACAAGAAGTTATGCTTCTAAGAACGACACAAATCTATGTAGATGAGGATGTTGACTATTATGGGATGTTTACAGATATCATCGAGTTGGACTATTACAGTCATTTTTGAGTGGCCTTATTTCACAGGGATTGGACATGTATCGATAAGAATAATGATACATTTGGTTTCAAAATTATAAACTTCTCAAATTTGATTCATATTGGCACCCACATTCGCCACGAACTATTTGTGTTCTCATCCCAAGTCCTCCAAGTGTTCTATGTTGAAGATCCACTTATTATGCAATCAAGAGATGTATATCAGTTGGGAGACACAGTAGATGATGAGGACGAAGATGTCACTAACAATTTTGCTGCAGCCGAATTTTCGAGATTTGGTGTAAACATATCAAATGACAACAGTAGCCTTACTTGGCTAGCACGGATGGAGAGCCAAGAGATTTATTGGATAATATTGAAATAATAACTTCAACATTTAGTTTACCCTATATTTTTTATAACTTCTGCAAAGATTTTTTGTTAATGATGTGTTTATTGTATAGCCCATTTGCATCTATATTTAATTTTGTCTTTTTATGTGCCGGTTTGTATCTTATCTACGCAAATTTTTATATATCGATCATTTTGCCTTGTAATGTGAATTAAATTTTGTTTTGTTATGTGAATTAAATTTTATGTTGTTATACTAATTTGTATCTACCTGCTTTTTGTTAACAGGTCTGAAAAATGCCGCGAAGGAATAGGGCACCTAGTCATTGGGTTGGGGAGCCTCTCAATGAGGGCAGTAGTGAAGGGGATGGGGAGCCTCTCAACTAGTGGGGTAGTCAAGTAGAGGTGGGTGAGGGGAGCCCCCCCCCCCCCAAGAAGATATGGGGAGCGACGAAGATGATTGATGTTTGGAAGCTACCGGCGGGCCAACGAATCCACATGGTGGTGAATGCGGATAATCAGCCCGTGGGAAAAAAATGTCATAACATTCGCATCGTTTATAGGGTTAATCGCTAGGAATTCGGAGTACCTTCCTCATTCTTATCATCGATGGACAAAGATTCCAGCTGCAACATGGGCACGAGCCATTGAAGTTCTTAAGGTAATACTTTATTAGTTCTTTTTAAATATCTAAGTAAATGGCATGTGATTCTCCCCACATGAAAGAATTAGAGACTTAATGTTGCAATAAGAAGATGTTTCTAAATAGATATTTTTCTGGTTTCTGGGTTCCTGTTTATCATTGTTTGCTCTTCATATGGCTTTGAATTCATTCATTGTTTGCTCTATTTATTTGGCATAGTCTTATATAGAACTTTTTACAAATTAGTGTTTATTTTGATTACCTCAAGATGGAGTGATTAATAGAAATCTCAAACGTTTTCCCTGAAAATTAAGAAATCTCCCAATATCAAATTTTAATTAAGAAACCCTACATACTAAACGATTTGCACCTTCCTCTGTTAACGAACTTGTCTTCTTTATCCCAATTCTATATCTTTTTCAAATAACCCGTAAATATAACATCAAACCTATGTTAATCACTTAACTCCATGTTCTATGTAAGTTTAAGTTGCACTTAAAGATTTTCTCTTTCATCTTTGTCAGCAGCCGAATGGGCAAATTGATCAATATGATGGTTTCTTAATTAAATTCCACGTTGAAAATTTTCGTAATTATCAGGGAAAACATTAGGTGGTTTAATAACTTTTTCCATTTATAATATGGTTTACATAATTCTTTCTAATTTTCACTACTAGACTGGTTCGAGAATATGTCCCTAACAGGTTCTCTAGGATTACCAG
Source organism: Hemerocallis citrina (assembly GCA_017893485.1). NCBI lineage: Eukaryota > Viridiplantae > Streptophyta > Magnoliopsida > Asparagales > Asphodelaceae > Hemerocallis > Hemerocallis citrina. Next base: position 287,396,172 of record CM030358.1, read on the forward strand.
GAAATCATGTAAAAAGGTACATATATCTTAAGGAAATTCAATTATGTCTCATCATTTGTTCAAAGGGTATTATGTATGCTAGGGTTTAGAGGGACTTTTGTCCTTAATTAATAAGTCATTTCTGCGTGCTTTTTTTCCCTTCTATGTTTCTTGTATAAGAAGGGGAAAAGGAAATTTGGGTACAATCAAAAATGAAAACAAAGAAACTATCACAGAGCTCATCATGCATGTGATTACAATCACATGCAGGGATTCCTATATATTTTCTGCTCTTCAATGAAGCATTTTAAGTAAAAGGTATGTAAGTAATAGTTGAATATCGCAGGATAATGCTGAATATAGATTATATTTAGTTATATCGATATGTGAATATAGAGTTCAATTGTTAAGAGTTCGATGAACTTTACAATGTATCGATTTCTTCTATAGGGATAGTCTAATTTGAAATGTACTACCTATATGATACAACTAGAAATGTACTATCTAGACTAGGCCAATGGAAGAATGAAGAACAGGTTAGACACTTCGTGGATATGTCTCCAAGTGGAAGATTGTTGGGGTTTGTGGATCCAATACACGATAATGGGTTGAAGAAGATAGGTGAGAAGGAGAGTCGAAGTGGGAGCAAGAGGTCAAGAGTAATTGGAGGCTACAGCAGAGTTGTGGTCAACCGTCCCGCTCCTAGGAACCCCGACCGTACCCAGGCAAGACGACCGGTCGACCGCACAGTCGATCGTCCCGCTCTCTAATTCAACCTGTATCTTGAAATGATGATCGGTCGACCGCACAGTTGACCGACTTGCTCTCTGTTGGAACTCGTGCAGTCGAAGGAGAAGACCAGTTGACCGTCATGATGTTGCAGTCGACCGTCCCGACGCTGGTTGATGAGCGGATGAGATGGAAAGTTGTGTAATCATATATATATATTATTGTGTACGATTTTAGGGTTAAGTGAAAAGAAAATAGAGATCTACCAGCCGTCATTAAGAGAGAGGGAGATAGAGAGAAATCCTACACCTTGGCAGTGAGTTCTTGAAAGGTTTGTAAACCTAATCTTATATTTCTAATGGAAATCGCAGGAGTGCCTCTACGCGGGGAAGTAACCATTATTTGGGTGAACCTCGATAAAAATCTTGTGTGTTCTTGTGTGTTACTTTTGGTTGTTCTTTCTTCTCTTGTTTTGATTCTATAGTTCTTACATCTCATCGTCGTTGTTGAGTTTATTCCGCAGTTAGAATTCAAAAAACTGGTATCAGAGCTACAGGTTGATAGTATTGATTGAGATGGGGGACAAGAGTAGAGAAAAGGAGTTTGATGGAATGGATTTCACAATGTGGAAGATCCAAATGATTGCGTATCTCCGACAGAAGGATCTAGATGATCCATTGTTTGGTGTGAAGCCAGAAAGGGCAGAGACCGATCCGGTTGCGTTGGCAGCTTGGAATAGATTGGATCAGAAAGTGCTTGGGCAGATTCAGTTGTCGCTGAGCAGGAAGGCACTATTTCATATTGAGAAGGTAAGAACTGCAAAGGAGGAAATGGAGATATTGACAGACATGTTTGAGAAGACGAATGCAGCGAATCAGATCTTACACCTAAAGAAGTTGGTTAACTTGAAGTTGTCAGAAAGGAGTTCGATTGCTGAGCACATCAACAATTTCTGTATGGTTTACAATCAGATGGAATCGTCGGGTTTAAAGTTTGAGGAGAGGGCACAATCGTTGTTGTTGCTATCTAGTCTTCCCGATAGTTACAACACAGTACAGCAGACTATTACTAGCACCATGACTGATACAAAAACCCTAAAGAATGTTATAAGCAGCATTATGAATGAGGATGCAAGGAGGAAAAGACGTGAAGAGACTTCAGTGTCATATCCTAGCAATACCGCGCTGTCAGTTGATAACCGTGGTAGAAATAACAATAGAGGGAGGTCACAGAGCAGGAATCACATGTCCAAGTCAAGAACCGGACATCACAAAGGTGAGTATTGGTACTGCAAGAAGCCAAGACACAAGAGAGACCAATGCGAGGACTATAAGAAAGCACAAGCAGAGTCACAGGTAATCAATGTGGTAAGTATTAAACCCTGTCTAGATGAATTGTGTTTATCTGCTGGATTTAATATTTTTCAAGATGATTGGTGTATAGAATCAAATGCTTCTAATCATTGTACCCCCATGAGGGATGTTTTTGAGGATTACAGGACATGTGATTTTGGTGCAGTTTCAGTTGGTAGTGGGCAGATATGTCCAGTTGTGGGTAGAGGCAATGTGAGAGTGAAGGCTCGTAATGGTGGGCAATTGGTCTTGTATGATACAAGACATATCCCGAGCTTGAAGAAAAACTTGATCTCAACTAGCAAACTAGACAAAGAAGGGTTTACAACAACTTTCGGGCATAAAGAATGGAAGGTGACTACAGGTGGCAGGTTGGTGACGAAAGAAAAGCGTGGTGACACTTTGTACTTACTCAGGGGAGGTGATTCTGGTGATATCATTGCTACAGCATCAGAAGGTAGTTCCTCTTCAATTCTATGGCATGTCAGGTTGGGGCACCTTGGTGAAAAGGGTGTCAAGCAGCTTTGTTCTAGGGATCTCTTGCCGGGCTGAAGAAGGTTGGAATGGAATTTTGTGAGAATTGTGTGATGGGTAAACTGAATACAATTATGTTTTAGTTGGGTGGGCGTGAGAAGAAGCTTGGGAAGCTAGAGTTGGTACATACAGATATGTGGGGTCCAGCTTAGGAATTCTCTTATGGTGGTAAGAGATACTTCATCACATTCATCGATGATGTTACAAGAAAGGTTTGAGTTTATGCAATTCGTGAGAAATCAGAATTTTTTGAGGCTTTCAGAGCTTGGAAGGCCAGGATTGAGAATGAGACTGGTTGCAAGGTGAAAGTAATAAAATCAGACAAAGGAGGTGAGTACACAAGCAAAGAGTTTGTTAACTATCTGGCAAAGGGAGGTATCAGAGAAATCAAAACAGTTCCTAAGACTCCAAAGGAGAATGGTGTAGCGGAAAGAATGAACCGCATGATACTCGAAAGGGCGAGATGCATGAGACTTCATGCGGGTCTTCCGGTCCATCTTTGGGCTGCTACAGTTGATACGGCAGTGTACTTGATTTACCGTTGCCCGTCTAGTTCCCTTGATGGGGCCATTCTAGAAGAACTATGGTCAGGTAAAACTGTTAATTATTCGCATTTGAAATTTATGGTTGTATGGCATATGCACTAATTGACAGGGAAGAAAGAAAGAAGTTGGACTCTAAATCCAGGAGGTGTATGTTCATTGGTTACGGTGGCAATGAGTATGGTTACAGACTTTGGGATTTTGTGGATAACAAAGTCATTCGCAACAGGAATATAGTGTTCAATAAAGATGTCCTATACAAGGACAGGCACACAAGTCAAGACAGTACAACCAGTTCAGAATCAGATTGGGGTTCAGACTTAGACTCAGATTCAGATTCTGAATACGGCCCTAGTGGTGGGCCCTACAGTGCACTAGCAGGTACATGTACCACATGCAGCACAGGAGGCTCATGGTGAGCCTATTGGGAATGAGTAGGTTATCCAAGATGAACAGGTACAGTAGGAACAATTCGGGGAACCTGAACCGGTCGGTGAACCGGTACCCACATTGAGGAGATCGACACGAGAGAGGAGGCCAACCAGGATATTTGATCCATCAGCTAGTGTTGTTCACGAGCATATTTTATACATGGATTCAGGAGAGCCAGAGACTCATGAGGAGGCTTTGAGGGATAAGGCTCGGATTCAGTGGGAGCTAGCCATGAAAGACGAGATGAGCTCCTTGGAACAGAACCAAACATGGGAGTTGACCAAGTTACTTGCAGGGAAGCATGCTCTTATGAACAATTGGATTTTCAGAGTCAAAGATGAGGCAGATGGCAGTAAGAGGTACAAGGCAAGGTTGTGAAAGGATTCTTTCAAAGAGAAGGTGTTGATTATAGTGAGATCTTTGCACCCGTTGTGAAGATGACTTCTATTAGGGTTCTGCTCAGTATTGTGGGAGTTAAAGACTTGCACTTAGAGCAGTTGGATGTGAAGACAGCATTTCTCCATGGTGATGTCGAAGAAGAGATGTACATGAAACAATCCACACGTTTTGAAGCTAAAGGAAAGGAAGACATGGTGTGTCGATTGAAGAAGAGTCTTTATGGGCTCAAACAAGCACCGCTGGCAATGGTACTTGAAGTTTGATTGCTTCATGAGAGGAAAAGGTTTCGATAGGTGCGAAATGGATCATTGTGTGTATGTTCGTAGATATAAGGACAATGATATAGTTGCCTTGGCATTGTATGTGGACGACATGCTATTAGCAAGTTCATGTATGGAGAAGATCAAAGAAGTAAAAAAGGTTCTAGCTTTGGAGTTTTCAATGAAGGACTTGGGTGAAGCAAGGCAAATCCTCGGCATGAAGATCATTAGAGATAGGAGTAGCAAGAAGCTTTGGTTATCACAAGCAAACTATGCAAAGAAGGTGTTGAAGAGATTCAATATGGATGGCACGAGGCCAGTAACTTGTCCCTTGGCTGCTTACTTCAAGTTATTAATGGACATGTGTCCTAATACAGAGGCAGAGATGGAGGAAATGCTGTTATTCCTTATGCCTCAGCCATTGGGAGTTTGATGTATGCGATGGTGTCTACAAGACCAGACATTGCACAAGCAGTAGAAGTTGTTAGCCGTTACATGAAGAATCCAGGTAAATAGTATTGGGATGCAGTAAGGTGGATTCTTAGATATCTAGCAGGTACTTCAGATCACACTCTTTGTTTTGGGGGAGATTCTTAGAATATACATGGTTATGTGGATGCGGATTTTTTGGGCGATCGTGATGGTTGCAGAAGTACTAGAGGGTATGTTTTTATAGTTGGTGGAACAGCAGTTGGTTGGGCTCGCAGTTACAAAAGGTTATAGCACAGGCAACCACGGAGTCAGAGTATATGGCACTTATAGAAGCGACGAAAGACATGTTGTGAATTTTGGAGCTTATGAAATAGTTGGGTAGGAAGCAACCCATAGGTGAACTATGGTGTAACAGTCAAAGTGCAGTTTTCTTGGTTAAAAACGCGGCATATCACTCTAGGACTCAGCACATTCAAATGAGGTATCATTTTATGAGAATGGCGGTTGAGAAGAAATGGTTGAAGCTAACTAAGATTCTAGGCACTAAGAATCCGGCAGACATGCACACTAAGGTGGTGGATAGCAGGAAACATCAGTTTTGCTATACCGCTATCGGATTGTCTCCAGGTTAATTGTTAAGGAGAATTACAGAGACACAGGCCTAGACTGGGCCAATGGAAGAATGAAGAACAGGTTAGAGACTTTGTGTATATGTCTCCAAGTGGGAGATTTTTGGGGTTTGTGGATCTAATACACGATAATGGGTTGATGAAGATAGGCGAGAAGGAGAGTCGAAGTTAGAGCAAGAGGTCAAGAGTAGTTGGAGGCTACAACAGAGTTGCGGTAGACCACACCCCCCGACCGCACCCAGGCAAGACGACAGATCGACCGTGCAGTCGACCGTCTCGCTCTCTGATTCAACCTGTATCTTGAAATGATGACCGGTCGACCGCCTAGTTGACCGACCTGTTCTCTGTTGGATCTCGTGCATTCGAAGGAGAAGACCGGTCGACCGTCATGATGTTGCAGTCGACCGTCCCGATGCTGATTGATGGCTCGGCTGAGATGAAAAGTTGTGGAATCCTATATATATTTTATTGTGTACGATTTTAGGGTTAAGTAAAAAGAAAATAGAGATCTACCAGCCGCCATTAAGAGAGAGGGAGATAGAGAGAAACCCTACACCTTGGTGGTGAGTTTTTGAGAGATTTGTAAACCTAATCTTCATATTTCTAGTGGAAATCCCAGGAGTGCCTCTGCGCAGGGAAGTAGCCATTGTTTGGGTGAACCTCGATAAAAATCTTGTGTGTTCTTGTGTATTGCTTTTGGTTGTTCTTTCTTCTCTTGTTTTGATTCTATAGTTCTTGCATCTTGTCGTCGTTGTTGAGTTTATTCCGCAGATAGAATTCAACACTATGTACACATTATCTAATTTCATCTAAAGTCATAATGCACCTAATTACTAATTAAGTAAGAATTAGTTATATCTTTCAAGTTTATTGTCAAGCCGAGTCATGTCTCTCCCCAGGCAAGCAAGGGCCATGCGTTCCGTTCTGATCTTTGGCCGAAAGAAAAACCAAGCTACTGCCGGTGCACGAAACTTAATAGATGACGAATGTTGGTGACAAGTACAACCAAAATGATGCAGTCTTAGAGATTGTTTATTGTTTACTATTTCTTTAATTAGTTTTTGTGTGTTGATATTGATATTATATCCTATGGATTTATAATAGTAGAGATGCACTTATCATGAACCGAGCAAAGGAATTTATAAAATTTGATCCTACGATAATGGCTTCGAAAATCAACTAAAGTGGTATTCTGGTCCATACCTTGAGAAGCATGTCTTCATCAGGTACCTGCTCTGTCTGAGAGCTTCTGGCATGCACTCAGCGATGCTATCTGATCTTTTCAAGGCATGTGAAGCTGCCATTATACGATGATCTGTAGAAATATTAATTGTTTTGATTGTTTAGATCGATTAAGTTTTGTATGCCTATATATATAGTTGTTATGTTACTTAAGATTGATCATCTGGGTTTCCTTTTCATTACTTTTGAAAGGCATCAATTCATAACATCTTTCATCATATATTCCTTTGTCTCTTTCATGAAGTGTTTTCAAATGGACATTGAAGGTTGATAAGGCAAGATGTGTCATGCTCACAAGTTACTTTGAACAAAGCTAGTTTTTTCTCTTTCAAATTGAATTCACAAGACACTAAGTCCAAATCTTAGGGGATATACTTTGCATTTATTTCCATCAATATTCTTAATTATTGCGTTAACCTTGCCTCTTGTACATAAAGTGCAAGTTTGATTACCCGGCAGTTCTTGATGCCGATTGGATAAATAAATCTATGTGCAAGAAGTGAAGAGATTATAAGGTTGAACTGAAGGCGGCACACTACGACGAGGACCAGACAATTGCTGAGAATACAAGAGTTGTCCCGAAAGGTGTTGTGCGTTCGGATTAGGAATTCCTTTGTCATTTTTGGAGTACACCGAAGGGAAAGGTAATCATAAAGATTAATTTCTATTCATTTAGTTTTGATTAACCATTCTAATTCTGTTTGTAATAATTACGAGATGTTCAGAAAAGGGCTGAAAGAGGTCGTGTCAGTCGGCAATTACAGGATGTGTTACACACATCTAGAGGTACGAGCTTCACAAGGCGTCGCATGACAATGGTAAGTGTCAGTTTTTTTATATCATTTGTCATAAAATACTTTACTAATTTTATAATCCCGCACGTTCTCTAATATATAGGATTTTGAGAGAGGAGGTGGGGATCAGTACAGTGATTTAGATTTCTTTAACGCCACCCACATGAACTCACAAGACGTGTTTGCGTACTCACAGGCAGTGACGATATTGGTAATTGTGTCATTTCTTAAATGTGCTTATTTGATTTGCAATTTGCCTTTAAAATGAATAACATATCACATGTTTTTGCAATATGTTTTTTACAGAGTACTGCTAGAACGAGGTATGCCGAACTCTCATCTGCGGCTGCCGCTGACTCCCCCACAGCACCTGTTGATATAGTGCAACTTCACCACCAAGCGATGGTTGAAAACATGGGCCCAAATCGCCATGGTCGTGTGCGTGGGATGGGGTTAGGACCAACACCCTCTCGATCCCGTGCTTTTTCATCTGCCCGATCATAGAGATGAGAAGATACAGTCTCTAGAGATGCTACTCTCAAAACTTCAAGAAACAGTTGCACTTATAATGAGGAAAACAAATACCCAAAATCCCGATGACATACCGAGACAGTATAGAATATTTCTAGAATATTTCTTGCAATTAACATAAAAACACAGGTATTCTTTTTCATTTATAGAGAAATAATCTCAAACTTTGAAAAGATCATGAATGTGACATCCAAGTTCAAAATGCGGTTGAATGTATATATATTCTATAAATCCGTATTTAGAGGATATTATTCCCATTAATACTAGGGGATCGATATAGAAAAAATGTATATTTCAAATAAAACATTTAGATTTTAGAGGATATATATATATATATATATATATATATATATATATATATATATATATATATATATATAGTAATTCTATTAAGAGCTGGGAAGATCCTTATCGGGAGCTGGAGTTTTCAGCCATTCGATCGCGATTGATCGCGATCGAACGGCTCAGATTTGATCCTGCCGTTTAGTTATTTTGTTAAGGGTAAAATTGTCATTTCTATCTCCCTTTTTTTCTCATTCAGCTCTCAGCATCCTCTCCCTCCCTCTCTCTCTTTCTTCATCGATCGAAACCTTACTTCGAATCTGGATCGATCTGTCTCTCTCTTCTGTATCGATCTCGCTCTCTCTTCGACGAGAAATCCCCCAACTCTGAGATTCCCTCCCGCTCTCTCCTTCTTCATCGATCAAAACCCTACTTCGAATCTCGATCGATCTCTCTCTCTCTTCGACAAGAAACCCCCCTACTCTGAGAATCTGTTCTCGTCGTCTTTTCGTCGAAGCCGATAGTCTTTGGATTTTACCTCTCTCCCGTCCTCTCTCTCGCCGTTAGGGTTTCGATTTGCTCCGAACCCTACCTCCTTCCTGTGCAATTCGAAGAGAAACCCTAGCCCCCAATCTTCCACACTCCACCTCTCAGGTAATCTCAATTTCAAATCTTGTTTCTTTTATAATCGTTCATGTTTATTGTTAGATTTACTCTTTTTAGATGAAGTGTTGGGTGCGATCTCTTGTAGACTTTGTCTACATTTTGTATTTCATTGTTTGGTTCCTACAACAAGTAGTTCAGTAATTGGTCTCAAGATCAGACCAATTACTGCAGGATTATAAGATCTTTGGTATGACTTGGATCACATTTTTTAACTACATTTTATTGTTAATTTTTCTTAATTGTTGTGACTGAGTAGCATAGTAGTCGATTCGGTCTTACTGCGCGAGCTTTCCCCCTGTGGTATAATTTCTTACATTGTTTATTTTCTTGATTAATGTTGATTGATTGTGATTCGAATTGTTACCTTGAAAATTTGCATATTTAGTTTGAATTCATGTTGTTGACTTGGGTGCATTTGGAAATGGAGACTGTAATGATCTCAACATCGCAATAAGTAACCTTCATATATTGTGTAGGAGTTTAGAAACTAACGTTTAACTTATAGAAGCGACATAATGGGTTACTTATTTTGATGGAGACTACTTAACATAGATAAATGACAAGTGCTGCAAATATTTCTAATATCTAGAAGGTAAAGATGATTGATTTCTATATGAAATTATTGTCAACTATGTAGCACAATACTGAGCTACACATAATGTATTCACAGTTTTAGAATAGATTAGTTCTGTTAGAAAACATCTACTTTACTTATGTTCCCCAAGTAATTTGAGCTTGTTCGCCATCCCTTATCTTTGAGTCTATGAAGCACAAATCTTTGATGCCGACTATTTATCAAGTAACTCAAACAGTTTGATGCTTGCTGGCTTTCCATAGTACCGCCCAAATTTAAATGCATGTTCGTATCATAGGAGATGTATTCAAGTATAAGAAGTCATAAATTGTGGCTTATAATACAAATTTGAGTCGGAGAAGGATTTTATAACTTATTTACTTTTTAGATTAAGTATAATAATCATGTAATTGATATACATAAGTTGGAAAACTATTCATTTTCATAAATGATGTAATGTTTCGGCAATCCAGCAGCTACTTGCACGCTGTTCTTATCATTACATTAAAATTTTAAATTTGAAATATTGGAGTTTAAGGTAGAGAAGAGGCGAGAGAAACTCAGAGGAACGGAAGCTTAAAAAATATTTGACTTGAATGTATGTTAATTTAGCTTTGGCAAAAGTTTGTGTTATGCTAGTTCCTTTGCATTTGAAGATTTAGATTCAACACTTTGTTAATAATAATTCTTAAAGAGACAAGTTCTTACTTTATAAATTTGTAAATTTTTTTTAATTGGTTTATACGTATTGCGAAAACTCCTTTTCTCCACTCCATAATGGTATCTAACTACCAACTACTGACTAATATTTGCCCATCCTCAGAATATGACGATGATTTACAAGTGTAAGCAAACATATTTTTTGATCTTGTTTACAGGCCGCCCTGGTATCTGGTCCCCAAGAGACCGCACGAAATGGGATGCATGGCAGGCAGTTGAAGGTCTCAAGCTTTCTCTATACCTTTCTTAAATTCCAGCACTTATCTGCCTCTATGAATTGATTTATTTTCAAAATTAATAATTGGCTTGCGTATTTAACAATACAGGGAAATCACAAGATGAAGCCATGAGCACTTACATCACCAAAGTTAAGCAGCTGCTGGAGGAAGCTGCTACCAGTGCCTAAATTGAATGGATTAATTGATCGACTAAAACTTGGCTTGGTTGTTGTGTGCTAGTAAATTATAATCATATTTTAAGTGCAGTGGTCATGTATCTTAGGCCTGTTCTCCTAAATTTGCTTCTGTATGATTTCGTAAAAACGCAAACTGAAACGTGTTAGTCATTGTCATAATTATGTGTGCAATTGAAATGATGTTAGTAATTGTCAGAATTATGTGTGCAACTGAAATGAGCATTCCAATTTTTTTTCTCTTCTAACTGAGTTATGGAATTATAAGTGACTGTCTTTTCTTTAAGCAACTGCTTTAAAACTATCTGGATGAACTATTTTGGACTTTGGAGAGCAGTGGACGAGATGTGAAGATATAAGGTGAGCTGAGGCAAACAAGAATCAAATTTATCAGATGTTAGTGAAATGTATGATGTGCTGTGTCAAAGTCGCAATTTGAAGTCTTGCACAAATTCTTAATGGTTTCAGCGAAAAATTGAATCAGGCAAAATTTGTTTATAGAATCAGCCATAAAGCCTAAAGGTTTCATCAACTTAGTTTGATGCAAGTTTAAATTAATTTGGGATGTTGGAAAAAATTTCTCTCCTAATGTGAAAAAAGAATAGTGAAACCACTCAAACTTCACCACAGTTTCTATTTTTTTGCTTGAAGTACTAAAGGATAAGTTGGTGTCATTCAAACTTCCTTAGATGGTAATACACTTGCTATACAACACACAAATGAAGCAAGAGAAGCAAAATTTGAACTCACGACCTTAAATAATCAATTAACCAGTCAGGGACTTGTCATTGCCAACTTCACTGGTACGAAACTTGAACCCATGTTTCAAGTTAGCAACTGATAACTACTGCCCATGGTCCTACACTCCAAAAGTTTAGTTGGCAAAAGTTGGATCATAGCATAGACAAGGACCTACATCATAATCACACCAACAAAACAAAAAAAACTTCAATGCAATCACTGCTAGTAGGTAGAATTGAATGAATGCTTTTACTCTCCAAAAGAGGAAATTCAAGAACAAAAAAAAAATCCTAACATGTACTTATTTTTTCATTGTGTACATATTCAGTGAACAAGAACAAGAAAAAAGTGATTTTAGATAAATAAAATTGTGTTCTTTGTCGCTACATTTAATTATCCTCCTAGAAACACTAATTAACAACTGTTTAAAAATATATACATTTAACAACAGAGGAGCAATCCTTTGAAAGTCGACTGCATTTCTGCTCTTTCAAGAGCAGGCTTATAGCTATGGACAATAATCTTCACGAGCTTAGTGCAACCTTTGTAATATATAAATATATATTTAGGAATCTCAACCCATTTAAGGAACAATCCTTTGAAAGTCAACTGCGTTCCCTGCTCTTTCAAGAGCCAGCTTAGAGCTGTAAACAATAATCTTCATGAAGCTTAGTGAAACCCTTGAAATATATAAAGATATGTTTAGAAACCTGCAGTTGTAAAACAAAACATAAAAAAACAATAAAATGTGCATAAAAACAACACCTGTAGATAAAACCAGCAGCTGTAGGCTCAAAACAACAATAAAAGATGCATAAAAACATCATTAACGACAATAAAAGATGCATACACAGCAAAAAAAAAACTGTAGGCTCAGAACAACAACACCAAAAAATCTATAGGCTCAGAATAACACCACCACCAAAAAAATCTGTAAGCTCAGAACAACAATAACTTGTAGGACCCTATACAAGAACTGGAAATATTTCCAATAAATCAAGCATAAGTGAGTAAAATGCATAAATTTGAGTTTATCACTAGGGCTGCTTTATTAAGCCATGCCTACTAGTTCCCACCAATTTTTTTTTGCATCTCCACATCTTCCAAGTCGATCACTTTAACAACAACTAATAAATTTCAAAATATACATGAATATGTATAGCAATCGCCGAAAACAGAAATTGAACATGAAGCTGTAATGACTTAACTACCTCTCTCCTTGTAAGTGAGAAGAGAGGAACAAAGCTGAACTGCCTAAACAGGTTGGTTCTTCAAAATGCAGATCGGATGGCTCAGGAAGATTGCACACAGCAGTGCACACCTATAACACCCCGAATTTCAAAATATACTGAATTTGAGTTCCACAGGATCTTTTCACTTCTCTTCGTACAATTTTACAAGGAAATAAAAGTTTACTTTATATCAAAGTTACATTTACATTAACATTTATACAGCGGAAACAAATTTTACAACAATGAATGAAATACAACAACAGTTGAAAAATCTTTAAGCATCAATTCCTCTTTTGTCCTTTTCATATGTTTTATCCTGCATGGAAACTGTTGGCACGTCAGTTCATTCAACTGACGAAATATTATACACGGCCATCCTCTCTATGCCGGAAACAGTATAACGATTCTCACCACTTAACAAACCACAAACTTGTTCACAAACAAAGCTAAGGGGACTATCCTATTGATATCGTGTTGTGAATGTGCACGCAGTCCTTAATGCAGCTATTTATGTTATATGACACTAATGCGCACTTATTAAGAGTCTATACAGTCCATACAACATAGATCCGAGGGCAAGCCCTTAACCATTCTTCATCATGTAGGGTTCAATCCCTCGCCATGACTTAATCTACTACTGTAACTACGGTAAGTATCCTATATGTTCTATGACCTACGAACTCATGTCTATGCGCCCTGGAGAGAATCCCAATGCACTGTCACATGACTCATCATGCAGGCATCCTGTGGTAATTCAACTCCTACCATAGACATGACACCACCCGCAGTCACCAAACACTCCACGAGCATCGCCACCGGGACGATACTCTGGAGCAGTATCCACGTCCTACTCATGACGCATCATGGGACATCCTGTGAATACTCTCACGCCGCCAATCCAATGACCCTTATACTCATGTTTTTCTCTTACTTTCATCACATCTTCACTATGTATCTAGTCTTTAATTTAATTGAATCATGAATAAAACAATCCCTTAGGGTTAGCACTCCCACTATACCGGTCTTATTCATTCATTTCACATGACCTAACTCTTGGTCCTTTCATTTCGAATTTCATCTCAATATTTCTTTTATTGCCGGTATAAGGCTTAACTACACCCTAGTTCTTAATTTCAACTCATAATTACAACATCAAGTTTTCATACTGATAAAGTCCTCTTTCATGATTAATCATAGTTCACATTTCATATTCATAGTATTCATGTATTCATATTCATAATGCTCTTCATAACTCATCATGTCATCTAATTTCAATTTCACACACAATCTCATGCATAAAAAGTAAATTCAACTTGTCCTATTCAATAGTTTATTCTTCCCACAGAAATTCTCTTATTCTTGTTTTAACAATACCAAATCTAACATTTATACTTTCAATTTTTCCCATTATCAAATCTCTTTTCAAATCTCTTTTAATCAATACATTTTTCTTTATTCAAAGACAATTTAAACTAACAATATATAGTAAGTTATTTCTTGCAAAATTGCCTCAACTTTTCATTTATACTAGGCCACAGGTCATAGAAAATCATCTCACGAAAATCCAGATATTATTTGATACATCAGGACAGTCGACTGTTAAACATGGCCAGTCGGCTGTTCTGCGATGATTTAAAACTCGAAAATAAAATGATCAGGGCAATCGACTATTACAATATAATCGATCGACTGTTCTGTAAGATTTAAAACTCAAAAATAAATAATCAGGGCAGTCGACTGTTACAATATAGTCGGTCGACTGTTCTGTAACTAAAATCCAAAATTTATTACCTGACAGTCGACTGTCGACTCTAATCCGGTCGACTGTCGATTGCACCAGGTTGCAATTTAGAGTAGATCATGGATATATTTTTGACATTGAAAATAAGATCACAATTTTCATATTTTTTATAACCAAGGTTTCCCCAAAATGATATTTTTAGAACACAAGTTTTCATCTTTCTATAATAAAGTTGTTCCAATTCAAACAATTAATTCCATATGATGCATTTAATCAATTTGTGTCTCATGAGCACAACTTTCTTCACATAGCATGATTTATAAACGTAAAGCATGACAATAAGATAGATTCTAGCATTTCAATTTCACACATTTATCAATTAGCAATCATCTTCACAATCATTCTCTAAATTATCATTCCATCTCTAATTTATCAAACATGAGACTAGAATTTCTTGATTTCTCTATAACTATTTTATCACATCAACCTAGCATGGCATCTAAATTTAGAAGCATGAGAAACACCCACCTATTGGAGACAAACGAATTGAAAGTTCCTAGAATGCAAGAAAGTGGCCTTCTCCTCCTAGAATGTATTGCAATTTGCCTTCTCCTCCGTGAAAGCTTGGAACCCGAACCTTCTTGTGCTCATTGAATGGTTGTCCGGCCTCCTCTTAGTTGGAACCCACACAAAATTTCACACTCTAATCTTTTACTCCCTATTACTACTCAATCTTAATCTATCTTAATCTTTTTCTCTCTTAATGAATTGTTTAGTGAACTATTTAGAAGAAATATAGGGGTATTTATACACTTTTAGGATGAGAAAAGATTGCTAGGATTCAATCAAGGAGTTAGAGATCAAGGATCAAGATGGATTGGGAAGTTGTAGCAACGTCCACGATCACATAACTACCCCCCACAACTTCATCCACTCTCCCTCTCTCTTTTGCTCAAATCTGGCCACCCCTAGAAAGGGTGTGTAATGCACACTCTAGTGCATGCACATGCCTCCTAGCGTCCCCCACTATTAAGTTGTACAAAACTAATTAATCAATTGTCTACTAATTATGTCTACATAACAAGTTATCACAATTAAAAGATTAATTAGTTTGTGGGCTTCAAAATAGTGGGCTTTAGACTCATGGGTCAAATAATAAAACATTTAATTGTGGTGGGCTTAAATTAGAAAAACAAGTTTAGGTTTTTTAAAAATGGGCTTAAAAATAATGAGAAGGAAAGAAAATAATTATTTGTTCATGTTATAGAAAATTATTTTATATACATATAAAATATTTATACAAAAATTTGTACGTACACAACAAGTAAAATCAACAATTTCTCATTTACTAAAAATTTAGGGTATTACAACACTCTCTCCTTAGAATAGTTCCTTGCCCGGAACTACAATAAAAGGGTGAGAAAACAAAACACAATAAAAAGAAAGAAAAGAAAATACAAATCAAACAAAGAGCTCAGGATGATCCTTCATCATCCTCTCCTCAGATTTCCAAGTAGCATCTTTAACCAAATGGTTTCTCCAGACTACCTTGACCATCGGTATCGTTTTAATCCTCAAGACTTTCTCCCGATGATCAACAATCTCAACTGGGAGCTCAATGTAACTCAGATCCACTTGCAAACCTTCCGGCACTTCGGGCAAATGATGACTGAGATCTGAAATGTAACCTCTCAGCATAGACACATGAAAGACATTGTGCACCTGAGACAACTCTTCCGGTAACTCCAGCCGGTAAGCAGTTTTCCTGATCCTTTTCAATATCTTATATGGGCCTATGAACCTCGGGGCTAACTTTCCACCCTTGCCAAAATGGATCACGCCTTTACTGGGTGATACCTTTAGAAAGACAAAGTCACTAACCTCAAACTCAAGGTCCCTCCTCTGGTTGTCTGCATAGCTCTTCTGTCTACTCTGAGCATCCACCAACCTCTTCCTAATCAGATCAATCTTTTCAGAGGTCTGCTGCACAATCTCAGGCCCAAACATCTAACGCTCCCTAACTTTGAACCAACAAACAGGTGTTCTGCACTTCCTGCCATGCAAAGCTTCGTACTGCACCATCCCAATACTAGTCTAAAAACTGTTGTTGTAGGCAAACTCTACCAAAGCTAGACGTCTTTCCTAACTGCCTCCAAAGTCTAGCACACAACACTGAAGCATATCCTCAAGAATACGATTGACTCGATCTGCCCATCGGTTTGCGGATGAAAAGCAGTGCTGAAATCCGTCTTGGTACCCAAAGCTATCTGAAGACTCCTCCAGAAATGCGAAGTAAACCACGCATCTCAATCAGATACAATGGTTAACGGAACACCATGAAGCCTGACGATCTCACCAACATACATCTCAGCTAACTTGTCCATCGAAGCAGTGAGTTTCATCGTGAAGAAGTGAGCAGACTTGGTTAGTCGGTCGACTATATCCCAAATTGCATCACTGCCCTTTTAACTCTTGGGCAAACCCGGGATGAAATCTATACTGATGTTATCCCACTTCCATTCCGGAATAAGTAACGGTTGCAATAGACCTCCGGGTTTCTGATTCTCAGCTTTGACTTGTTGACAAATCTCACACCTCGACACAAATTCAGCCACATCCCGCTTCAAACCTGACCACCAGAAATGCTGTTTAATCTCCTTGTACATATTAGTACTCCCAGGATGTACTGACAAAAGAGTAGCATGTGCCTCCTGAAGAATACTTTCTTTCAAGTCCGATTGATCCGGAACATACAGCCTCTCTCCAAACCATAGCACTTCATCCCTGATTTGAAATCCAGGCAACCTGCTTGTAACAACCTACTCCTTCATCTTCAGAATATCAGCATCTTCCTTTTGACTTGCAATAATCCTTCCATTCAGCGTAGACTGAAGCCTCAACTGAGCTAAGGATGCTACCAAGCCTTGCAAGACAACTTCAATACCAACCCGATCCAATTCCTCTACTAGGTGCTTCTGAGACGTAATCAAACTGGCCAAACTGCTCTTGCGGCTAAGTACATCAACAACAACATTAGCCTTCCCAGGATGATACTTGATCTTAGGACGCATGTCCTCGAGCACCTCCAACCATCTCCGCAGCCTCAGATTCAGATCCTTCTGCTATAGATGTATTTCAAGCTCTTGTGGTCCGTGTACATGTTCAGTTTCTCACCGTATACATAGTGTCTCCATTACTTTAAGGTGAAGATAATCGCAGCCAACTCCAGATCATGAGTCGGATAATTCTTCTCATGCGGTCGTAGTTGCCTCGACTCATAAGCGATCACTTTCCCTTCTTGCATTAAGACACAACCAAGCTCACGATGTGAAGCATCGCTGTAAACATCATATTCAACACCTGCTCTAGGCAATGCCAAAATAGGAGCAGTAGTCAGCTTCTCTTTCAACTCCTGAAAGCTTGCCTTGCACTGCTCGGTCCACTTGAAGTTTACATTCTTCTTAGTCAAACTAGTAAGCGGCACGGCTAACTGAGCATAACCCTGAATGAATCTCCTGTAGTATCCTGTCAATCCAAGGAAACTCCTAAGTTTCTTCACTGTAGTAGGCCTTGCCTAATCTCTCACTACCTCTATCTTCTGAGGATCAGTTACCACTCCCTCCTTAGAAAGGATGTGACCTAGGAATGCCACTTCAGATTTCCAGAAATCGCACTTGGATAACTTGGCATACAACTCCTGCTCTTCCAGCTTTTTCAAAACTGCTGCCAGATCTCCGTGTACTCCTCCTCCAACTTGAAGTACACAAGAATATTGTTGATAAACACCACGACAAAAGAGTCAATAAATGGCCTTAGAACTCTGTTCATCATATCCATTAAAATTGCAGGTGCATTCGTTACTTCGAACGACATAACTAAGAATTCGTAATTCCCGTATCGAGTTCTAAATGCAGTCTTATGCACATCTTCACCTTTCACTCGAACTTGATGATATCCTGATCGAAGATCTACTTTGGAGAAAACCGTTGTTCCTTTTAGACGATCGAACAAGTCATCAATTCGGGAAATAGGATACTTGTTCTGAATAGTGACCTTATTCAGCTCTCGGTAATCGATACACATCCTCATTGATCCATCCTTCTTTTTTACCAAAAGCACTGACGCTCCCCAAGGTGACGCACTCGATTGAATGAAGCCTTTCTCCAACAGTTCCTCAATCTGCCGTTTGATCTCATCCTACTCCACAGGCTCCATCCTATACGGTGTCTTGGAAATAGGTGCACTCCCTGGCTGAATAGTGACGCTGAACTCCACATCACGATGCGGGGGTAACTCAGGCAAATCTTCCAAGAACACAGTCGGATAATCTCGAACCACTGGAATTTGATGCACCTCTACAAGAATCCCTTTCTTCTGGCTGATATCAGCCACCAAATCTGAACATCTCCTCTTCCCTTGGAACGTGACTTCAGGTCCACCTGGAGCCTTCACTATTACTACCTTGGTCTTGCACTCGATGCTCACATTGTACACCGACATCCAATCAATACCAATGATAACATCAACTCCCAAGACATTCAGCTCGATCAGATCAATCCCAAAAATTCTATCTCCAATCACGATCTCACAGTCCGCATAGTACCGATCAATGGTTAAAGTCTCTCCTGATGGAGTAGCTACTGCTAAAATCTTGCCGGGAAATATCTTCGATTCAACTCACAGAACTTTAGCAAATTTAGGTGATACAAAAGTTTGAGAGGACCCAGTATCGAACAAAACAACAGCTTTCTTTCCATTCAAATAAAGTTCTCCTGTTACATAACACGCACTCGCTACATAACAGTTTACTAAATAAGCGGGAAAAGAGACAACAGAAAAATACTCCTAAACACCCTCACTCGTACCAGTGATGACGTGATCCACTTCATCAGCGTCAGCTTCAGTCAAGGCAAATACTCGCTCCTGCTGGTATGGCTTCTTCCCGGCCTGCTGAGTTGGTCCATTACGGACGACATCCTACAACTTGGGGCAATGAGACTTGTAGTGGCCTGTCTCCCCAGAGTTGAAATAAGTCACAGAAGGTCTAACCCAAGTATTCCCAGGTTTTCCCTCCACATGAACAGCATTCGCACCAGTAGGCTTGACCCTTTGAGCCGGTGGCTGTCCCCTGACATTCCCAGCAACTGCGGGCCTCTTCCCTACATTCCAGTTGTTCCTCCGATTCTAAACAGCGTGGAACTGCTCCATGTCCGCCTCAGTGGCTGCCGCTCATTTGACCAACTTGTCAAACCTCCTGATACCGAGGGGTATCATATGGGATCTCAGACTTGGCCTCAAACCATACTCGAACTTTCGAGCCTTCTTCACCTCATACATCACCAGTTCGGGTGCATATCTAGAGAGCTGAGTGAATCTTATTTCATACTCCCTAACTGACATGCTACCCTGCTGCAGTGCCAGAAACTCCATGGCCTTCTTCTCCTGGACGTCTGAGGAAAAATAATGACTACGGAATTCCTTCAAGAATTCTTCCCAGCCAAGAACAATATCTCCCATCGTCCGCTTCATCGACTGCCACCACACAGCCGCATCCTTCTTGAACTGCAGCGCAGCCAGTTTCACCTTGCTGCCCTCCGGAGTCTCCAAAACATCGAAGATAGTCTCTAACTGTCGGATCCAATTGTCAGCCGTGTCAGGGTCTGACTTTCCCTTAAACACCGGTGGTTTCATCCGCTTGAATGATTCCACGAGTTTGATTGCTTTGGGTACTAGATTCGCAGGCACCCTTCCCTGATTCTGATTCATGGCAACGGACATTGAGTGTCTGATAGACCCTCGCTAGTTCTGTTTCCAAGTCCAGACCTTCTCCATTTCGAGCTCCTCTTCTAGCCATATTTTAATGCAAAAGATCCATTAAATTCGAAGTATAAAACATGAATTTTAAATCAACTTTTCATTTCATTGAATTCCAAACTTTATGCATTCGAATTTAAAACATTTCTGACATCAAATAAAAGTAGTAAGAAGATACAACAGTCTAGTTCCTATGGTTCCTCTTGGCTTCTCGAAGCTCTTCCCATAGTTCTGCCACCTCTTCCTTCAGTACATCGTACATGTTTTTCCTCTTCTCGAGTTCCCAAACACGATGGCTGAGAGTTGCAATGCTCTCCTTGCATTTCGCACACTGTGCCTGCAGCAGCTCCGCTTTCTTCCTCTGAGTCTCTACCTGCCTCTGAAGAGACACAATGAGACTGCTCGGAACTGGTTCTTCCTCGTTAAAGGAATCATCATATGAATCTGGAGGTGGAGTGATCTCTCCGGACTCAGGCCATTCCTCTTCAAACTCTTCAGGATCTTCTTCGTCTGAATCAGCTTGCCCGGGGTAGTAATCCTCCTCAACGATGTGCCAATTCGTCATCTCCAGCTGGGTCAAAGTGGTCCGCTATCTTAGAGAAAGGAGAAGTAGCATAAACCATAGAGCAACACAAATGTAAGTGACTTACATTTAAATCTCTAGACTCGGTACACACTCTAATGTCCACTTCTAGGGTGTCGTTCCTTATAAATTTGTACTATTTGGAAGCATGGCACTAATACCACCCTGTAACATCCCGAATTTCAAAACATACAGAATTCGAGTTCCACAGGATCTTTACACTTCTCTTCGTACAATTTTACAAGGAAATAAAAGTTTACTTTACATCAGAGTTACATTTACATTAACATTTATATAGCAGAAGCAAATTTTACAATATTGAATGAAATACAACAACAGTTGAAAAATCTTTAAGCATCAATTTCTCTTTTGTCTTTTTCATATGCTTTACCCTGCATGGAAACTGTGGGCACGTCAGTTCATTCAACAGACGAAATATTATACACAGCCATCCTCTCTATGCCGAAAACAGTATAACAATTCTCAACACTTAACAAACCACAAACTTGTTCACAAACAAAGCTAAGGGGACTATCCTATTGATGTCGTGTTGTGAATGTGCACTTAGTCCTTAATGCAATTATTAATATTATATGACACTAATGCACACTTGTACAGAGTCTATGCAGCCCATACTACATTGGTCCGAGGGCAAGCCCTTAACCGTTCTTCATCTTGTAGGGTTCAATCCCTCGCCTACGGTAAATATCCTAGATATTCTATGACCTACGAACTAATGTCTAGGCGCCCTGGAGAGAATCCCAATGCACTGTCACATGACTCATCATGCAGGCATCCTGTGGTAATTCAACTCCTACCATAGACATGACATCACCTGCAGTCACTAAACACCCCACGAGCGTCGCCACCGGGACGGTACTCTGGAGCAGTATCCACGTCCTACTCATGACGCATTTGGGACATCCTGTGAATACTCTCACGCCGCCAATCCAATGGCCCTTATACTCATGTTTTTCTCTTACTTTCATCACATCTTCACTATGTATCTAGTCCTTAATTTAATTGAATCATGAATAAAACAAACCCTTAAGGTTAGCACTCCCACTATACCGGTCTTATTCATTTATTTCACATGACCCAACTCTTGGTCTTTTCATTTCGAATTTCATCTCAATATTTCTTTCATTGCCGGTATAAGACTTAGCTACACCCTAGTACTTAATTTCAACACATAATTACAACATCGAGTTTTCATACTCATAAAGTCCTCTTTCATGATTAATCATAATTCACATTTCATATTCATAGTATTCATGTATTCATATTCATAATGCTCTTCATAACTCATCATGTCATCTAATTTCAATTTCATACACAATCTCATGCATAAACAATAAATTCAACTTGTCCTATTCACTAGTTTATTCTTTCGACAAAATTCTCTCATTCTTGTTTTAACAATACCAAATCTAACATTTATACTTTCAATTTTTCCCATTATCAAATCTCTTTTCAAATCTCTTTTAATCAATGCATTTTTTTTAATTCAAAGACAACTTAAACTAACAATTTATAGTAAGTTATTTCTTGCAAAATTGTCTCAATTTCTTATTTATACTAGGCCACAGGTCATAGAATATCATCTCACGAAAATCCAGATATTATTTGAAACTTCAGGGTAGTCGACTGTTAAACATGGCCAGTCGGCTGTTCTGTGATGATTTAAAACTCGAAAATAAAATGATCAGGGCAATCGGCTGTTACAATATAATCGATCGACTATTCTGTAAACATTTAAAACTCAAAAATAAATAATCAGGCCAGTCGACTGTTACAATATAGTCAGCCGACTGTTCTGTAACTAAAATCTGGAATTTATTACCTGACAGTCGACCGTCGACTCTAATCCGGTCGACTGTCGATTGCACCAGGTTGCAATGTAGAGTAGATTATGGCTATATTTTTAACATTAAAAATAAGATCACAATTTTTATATTATTTATAATCAAGGTTTCCCCGAAATGATATTTTTAGAACACAAGTTTTCATCTTTCTACAAAAAAGTTGTTTCAATTCAAACAATTAATTCCATCTGATGCATTTAATCAATTTGTGTCTCATAAGCACAACATTCTTCACATAGCAGGATTTATAAACGTAAAGCATGAAAATAAGATAGATTCTAGAATTTCAATTTCACACATTTATCAATTAGCAATCATCTTGACAATCATTCTCTAAATTATCATTCCATCTCTAATTTATCAAACATGAGACTAGAATTTCTTGATTTCTCGTTAACTATTTTATCGTATCATTTCTAGCATGACATCTAAATTTAGAAGCATAAGAAACACCCACCTATTGGAGACAAACGAATTGAAAGTTCCTAGACTGCAAGAAAGTGGCCTTCTCCTCCTAGAATGTATTGCAATTTGCCTTCTCCTCCTTGAAAGCTTGGAACCCGAACCTTCTTGTGCTCCTTGAATGTTTGGTCGGCCTCCTCTTGGTTGGAACACACAAAATTTCACACTCTAATCTTTTACTCCCTATTACTACTCAATCTTTTCCTCTCTTAATCTTTTTCTCTCTTAATAAATTGTTTAGTGAACTAATGAGACAAAATGTAGAAGTATTTATACACTTATAGGACGAGAATAGATGGCTAGGATTCAATCAAGGAGTTAGAGATCAAGGATCAAGATGGATTGGGAAGTTGTAGCAACTTCCATGATCACATAACTACCCCCCACAACTTCATCCACTCTCCCTCTCTCTTTTGCTTTAATCAGGCCACCCCTAGAAAGGGTGTGCAATGCACGCTCTAGTGCATGCACATGCCTCCTAGTGTCCCCCACTATTAAGTTGTACAAAACTAATTAATCAATTGTCTACTAATTGTGTCTACATGACAAGTTATGACAATTAAAAGATTAATTAGTTTGTGGGCTTCGAAATAGTGGGCTTTAGACTCATGGGTCAAATAATAAAACATTTAATTATGGTGGGCTTAAATTATAAAAACAAGTTTAGGCTTTTTAAAAATGAGCTTAAAATTAAAGAGAAGGAAAGAAAATAATTATTTGTTCATGTTATAGAAAATCATTTTATATATATAAAAATTATTTATACAAAAATTTGTACGTGCACAGCACGTAAAATCAATAATTTATCATTTAATAAAAATTTAGGGTATTACAACACCAAATGAGTGCACAACGGAACTCAATAAACACAAGAAAATGCTTGACAGAACTCAGTAAAACATAAAGTTAAACTCAGTAAATAGAAAATCATGTTCTTGGGTGACCTTTAGTTGCACACTAACTTGGTAGGAGGGTGCACACTTGTCCAATTGGATAACCATCAATGATACTTATAGATAACGTATCTACCCGTGTGGTCCAACTGTCCGAGTAAAACTAACATGTTGCAGTTGAAGAAAATAACACAAAGACAAATGTATGTATTTGTATCTATGGGAGTTTTATTTATTTATTTTGTTCTTGGTTTCATTTATGAACAGATACAACCCAAGCTAGGCTGCCGCATATTTTTTCCATGTTGGCATCAGCTGAGTTGAACAAGAGTGAGCCCTTTGAGAAAAGTAATATAGTATTAACATTGTTGTTGTATGAAAACAACTTATATCTTAAACAAAGAGGATGGGGGATATTCTTATAAATTCGAGACCCCTCATAAATTTAATATCAAATGCAATGAATGATTCAAATGTTTAAGATGATAACCAATCATTCCAACATACTACATTCTAAAGCTACAAGGCCAATATCATGTAGTTAGAAACTATTATAACCCTTCACTTCACATCTAATAGTTAACTAATTAATAACTTCATACTGGGAGGATATGAGACTTAGTGTTGAAAAATTCAAGTATGTACGCATTTTGGACACTTAAATATTTTTCTTTTTTGAGAGAAACATCCCTATTTAAATTAGAAACTTGTATATTCCTTATTAATGATTCAGTCAAGGTTCATTATGGTCTACCCCATAAACCTAGCATTCATTCGAGTCACTCTAAGGTCTAAAGCATCACGCATGCTTTAGTGTAAGTAAAAAAAAAACTATTTTGAAATACTTACCAGGGTCACCGTTCCAAATGGCTTTGTTAAAGTCTCTAAGTCCACTAATTCCGACAAACTACATTCTAAAGCTTCTCTCCACATTTCCATCCAAAAGATGTCTTTTTCATCTCATCAACTTATAGACTAATACATATTCAATACAGGATTTAATATGCATCTGGTGCCACTATAACATAAAGACAAGTCTTTCTTGTGGTTGTGCATATGAATCTGCAACATCTAAAAGGTATAGTGATATAATTGATGAATTTAACCTACTTCATTACTCCTTTTCTTAGGAGCATACAGCCTACCAACTTTAATGGAACTCCTATCAACATCTTAATTGCCAAAAAATAAGGCTACTAGAATACAGGACCAGCCCTCGGCTTCTTTCTCTAAAGTATTAGTACACATACACAACACGCAGAGGATTTCACTTCCCAATTTAGGTTTGATGCAATGGACAGGCCAAAAAAATGCCTCCCATTCACAATACTATAAGCAAGCTATAAGCGATTATAAAGAAAATAGAATTTGAAATTGAGATTACCCGATAGAAAGATTGCAGCCTAGGCTAGGAGGTCGATGCTTCGCTGGATTAGCGAAGTAGGGATCAGTCGATCTAGGGTTTCGATTTAGGGGCTGAGCTGATAGCGAGTTGAGGGTGAGAGGTGGAGCATGGAAGATTGGGGGCTAGGGTTTCTCTTCGAATCGCAACCAGAACAAATCTCTTTAGGGGCTCACGGCGATTTGGGTTTCTATTCGAAGAGAGAGAGGGAATCCAAGAGACAACCGAAATTGAAACCCTAATTGGCAGTTGCCCAGTATGGTTTCTTCGTCGAAGGGAGAAAGTGAACGTTAGAGAGTAGAAATCAGGAGCCGATTCGAAGATTTGACCATTTAGTCACCAAATACAAAAGAACTAAACGGCGGGATCGAAGCCGTTCGATCGCGATCAATGGGTGAAAACTCCAGCTCGCGATAAGGATCTCAGCTTCCCAGCTTTTAATAAAATTTCTCTCTCTCTCTCTCTCTCTCTCTCTCTCTCTCTCTCTCTCTCTCTCTCTCTCTCTCTATATATATATATATATATATATATATATATTGTATTTGGTGACTAAATGGTAGATGAATATAAACATTTCGAGCCTGGCAAGCTCATTTCCAAGACAAGCATGAACACCATTCCAAAAAGGCAAAAATGTATCTAGTTTTGGTGCTCACTGCATTCACCAAAACTAAAGGTAAGGAACAATTTATTGCAAAAATGTATTTGGTTTTGGACACATGAAATTGGTCACTATAACTTCAAAAATAGAAGCCTAACTGAATTTGACCTTTTAGCCTAATTTTGTCACTATCTGTCAAGTTAGGTAGATAATTTTATCCATCCATCAGTATCTTTGCCTAAATGGATAAGCTATATCACACACTCGTCATTATATGCAACTGAAACATGCATTGTTGTGCTAAAAACCATAGATATAATTGTGAATTTTAGAGTCCCACTGTTATATTTGCTTATTAGTTATTCTTTGTAATTTCTCATGTTTTATCTATTAATGTTGAACTCTTACACATGCATATAAATCAAGCTTTGCTCTTGAAGTTTATTGGTGATTCAAA
Source organism: Hemerocallis citrina (assembly GCA_017893485.1). Taxonomy (NCBI): domain Eukaryota; kingdom Viridiplantae; phylum Streptophyta; class Magnoliopsida; order Asparagales; family Asphodelaceae; genus Hemerocallis; species Hemerocallis citrina. The sequence goes on from CM030358.1 coordinate 287,422,472, forward strand.
TTATTGCGGCAGCTATTGTTTTCAGTATATCATGCATTTTGCAAGTGTTTTGACAAGGCAATTAGCAAATTAGACTTGGATGAATCAGTGTTCAGCTACAATATAACAACCTTTTACAGTAGTGAGGCCAAACACTTGTACACAACTAGGAAACAGCAATGCATTACAACACACATACCAAGTGATGCAGAAAACTAGAGAGCAACAAATTGATGCCTACAAACATACCAAACAACACAAACTAGAATGCAATAGTATCGACAAACACTCTTATTCGGTGCCTTCACTGCTAGAACTCTAAAGCAAGTAGGCACATTCTGATCTCTGATCTCTAATATTACCTTCTCTGCTAGAACTCTGTAGCTAGTAGCCACATTATTTAATTTCAGGCAAATTTGTGCCTCGACATAGAAACCTAATGTATACTTTTTTGGCTTATGTAGCAAGGTGCTAGAGTACCTACAAGATCAAGTCATGTCAATGTAGAAGGAGTGAGCGAACGTGATCTCATCAACGACGACATCCCTAGACGACAATGTGTTGAAGAATTTACCACAACTCGTAGTGCTAATAGGGGAAACACACCACAAGAAATGGAAACTACCAAGACTTTGACGAACCAAGAACAAGCCACCATGATATATATAAGATCTCATAAGAACACAATCAATATGCAGAGATAACCAATACTTCTTGTTCCCCAAGAAATACAAAGATTATAAAGAGATTACAACTCTCAATCTCTCTCCCTCACCTTTGAAACACTCGGCACAATCCCCTCTTGAAGTTGAACAATGATAACGGCTCACCTCTTGATCTCAATGATACAAACCCTAGAGTCTACAACCATATATATAGCCCCCAAGTAAACCCTGAAAGATAAACACAAATCCAGCTTATTAGGCCTTAAACTCGTCAGCCCAAATATCACACAGTGCCGCTGTCGGTCGAACGCACCCTCAGGTCGGTCGACCACAACGTGTAAAGCCCACACTCGAGATATGACCGGTCGGCTGCACAGTAGACCGTCTCCATCTCTGTTGAACCCTGTACACTCGAAGAACTCTCAGCATCTTGGGTCGGTCGACCGCAACTCTTCAGCCGCACTTCTTCTTCCTCTTGTTGTATTCTTTTGTTGTCTTTGTCTCCTCCTCTTCTTCTCCAACTTCAAGTACTCCGTACCTAAGTGTATTTGAGGCTACAATTCAAATAATCTCCCACTTGGACAAAATACACAACACTTCAAAGTTATTGTAATCTTTACCTCGCATTAACTCTGTCAATCTCCCACTTTCATGGAAGACCCAAGTACTTCACACTCTCATGAAGAGCACCTCCATCACTCAACCATGTGGAGTGCACCAACTACCCCTCATCGCATCATGAAGGATGTGATCCACGAATCGCAAATGGCAGTTTTGAGTGTTGTTGCAGAAGTATCACAATCACTGACAACCTCAAAAAACCTTTCTCAGATAAATCTAGCAGAATCAATAAACCTTAAAACCACAACCACTTGTTCCTTAACAAATTCATCAACAGCTTCATCAACAAGAATACAAAATTTTCCATTCCCTACTTCTTCTCGTATCCTCCTTTTCACAATGTTGGCAATAATATGTAAGATCTCATTTTGGATGTTTGGTGCTATGTATTTTGCATTTTCAGGAGCATTTTCTTGGATAAATGTTTGGTGCTATGTAAGTATCACAAACACTGACAACCTCAAAAAATCTTTCTCGGATAAATCCAGCAGAATCAATACACCATAAAAATACAGCCATTTGTTCCTTAACAGATTCATCAACTGCTTCATCAACAAGAATACAAAATTTGCCCTCCCCTACTTCTTCTCGTATCCTCTTTTTCACAATGTTGGCAATAATGTGTAAGATCTCATTTCGGATGTTTGGTGCTATGTATTTCGCATTTTCAGGAGCATTTTCTAGCACTACTTTGTCGATATCTTCATTCACCTCACCAAAAGCCTTCACCATTGTAATAAAATTTCCACAATTTGAAGACTCAACAGATGTAGCACCCCGAATTCCCATATTGGTGATTCGTAACACAAACCAGAATCTTTCCTTCAAACAGTCAGAATACAGGAAAAACAGAAAAAATTAAAACAATTTTATTCCATGATGTACAAGTTCAAGTGTTACAATTACACATTGTCTCAGAAATTACAAATCCGAGTTTTACAAAAATAACAAAATGTAAAAGATGAACACTTGATACTGTCACTTGGGCACACCATCTGCCTTGGGCGTCCTGGACTCCCTGCGTCGGCAATCTAGCACCTAAAAGAGTGGGCACGTCAGTAACTCTACTGACGCGAGGCTAATAAAAGCAGTGATCTCCAAACTAGACAATCAAGGTTGAAACCAAAGAGAAAAAGTGACTAAAAGAAGGAAGAGTGGAGACGGGTCAAGGGTGTCGGTGTACGATAAGCTCTAGTATTCTAATGCATAGGTCAAAATGTACTTAATCTAATGCAAGTGAGACTTTGGAAATGTATTCATCCCATACTACATACTTTCCAAATCAAGTCATTGTCTCCAAATTCAGGGTTTTGAATGCTCACCATGCAACCTACTCTTGTACTCGTCCTGTTCCTGATAGATAGATAGTGGTTGATGAGGTTGCAAAATAATCGGTCCCAATCTGTTTCTGCAGTCACTTAGTGGTGTCTCAGTTTGCCACTAGTGCTCGACTCTCGGACCCCACTCAAAAGCCGTGACGAACTTAAAGATACACCGCAGCATACCTATGGCACCGAAGATTTACAGGACCGCATTCTATATGATCCATTCGTGTCCACCAGCATAAGGTCTAATTCCCCTATCCGTCAGGAATTCTCATCCCGTTCTTACCATGGTACTTCAGGAATCAACAATGCAAGATATGCACCGCAGCACATATCCTTAATAAAGAGTACATCACCCGATTACTAGTTCGCTAGAAACTAATGCAGTTTAGGTGACGGCAAAACTAACTAACATTAAGTCTACCTAGACAAGTCACAAGGTCATGGTCACCAACTGATTCTTAGTCTAAGTTATGCCTAATCTCAAGCAGTTTCCTTACTAGAAATCCTCGTTCCTGTATATCAACCAGCGGCTCCGGCGACGCGATCACTTGCTCGCCACTTCCTCCATTCAGTTCGTCTTTAACTCGGCTCGTGATCATCTTCCATGATTTCTTCAGTGCCCGAGTTAGTCACTTTCAATCATTAAGGCGGAAGTCCCCAAGTTGGCCTATTGGTTGATAAGTGTAGGCAACTAACTTAGATAAGGTCGATGACTCAAATGTCGTTCATGACTCTACCCGTATCTTAATCAACCTAAGACAGAAAAAAATAATCAAGTATTGGGGTATAGGAATACCCCCAACTTCTCAATTTAACACTTGAGAGTTGAGAGAAGTCACACGTGTGCAAAGTGACGACTTCTAAGGGTGGCTGGAACAGTCCAGCTCCATCAAAAAATCATATCAATTACTAAACAACTCGGAATTACAAGTTCCTGGGCTATTTGGAAAGCTTAAAGTCTCTACTGCAAGTCCTTAGTTCATCACTTTGGCAAATTCCAAACACATTTTTCCAGAAAATCACAAATGTACAGACTCTTCAATCAGCCCCAGGTATTGAACACAGTCTAGTCTAAATTCTATAAATCAATCCCTTGTCCAAAGCTTATGAAATTTAAGAATCTAAAACTAGACATATACCACTACATTGTTTCCAAAATTTGCATCCAAAATGCTACTGCGCAGGGAGTTATGAATCTACGAATACAACACAAAATCTCCACTGCTTTTCAGACAAAGTTTTTGCTTCTACTTATGATTTATTTTTGAAACCTTGTCAAATGACATCTAAAAATTCTAAAATTTTGAAATCATCAAATAGACTCATACCATAAGCTGCTTGGAAAATTTCATACCAATATCATAGATACACAATTTCAGTCCCCAAACAGAAATCTTCAGCTCCGTCTTCTCAGACCAGTTGGGGCTTAGCAGTTTTTTGAGGCATCAAACAACTTCAGAAAATGCAAAATGCAGGATTTTGGTTGTAGACATATACAAGAGCATCTATGAAAAATTTCAGCTAAAAATACCCAACCACGATTTATTTATGATTTTTGGAAATCACGAAAGAATTTCCCAAAATAGCAGTTCTGCCGTTGGTTGCTGTCTGAAATTGGGACTCGGGTTTGGGCTATTAGATGACTCCCAAATATTATGAAAAAAGTCATGTGAGCTGTAGACACATAGCAAAAAATGAACCCAAAATTTGAGTTCAAAATTTTCAACCGTTTATGAGTTAGTAATTCCCAAACTACACAATAAGAGCATCCACAGTCGTTAGGTATATATGCATAATATGCATATTCGTCGAAAAAGTGAGCTGCAGTCGTGAAGTAAATATGCATAATATGCATAAATCGCTACAGTAAAGTGCCAAATATGAGAATAGATTTGAGAAATATGCATATATAAACTACGGCACTTGAAGTGCCATCGCACAAAAAAAATAAAAAATTATTGGTCGGACGGCCTCCAAAAAAAATAATTTTTATTGGTCGGACAGCACTTGAAGTGCCGTCCCTCCCAAAAAACTTTAATTTCGTAATTAAAAAAAAATCAAAAAGACCCCAAAAAGACCCCACTTTTCGGACGGCACTTCAAGTGTCGTCCCTCCACTCAGTGTAGTTTTTTGCAATTTTTGAATTTTTTTTCTAATTTTTTGTAAAGTTTTTGTAATTTTTGTAATTTTTTTGTAATTTTTATAATTTTTGTGTAATTTTTTTTGTACTTCGAATCCTTTTTTTTTTTTCCTTCGATGGCACTTCAAGTGTTGTCGCACCTATTACTTTTTTTTTCCTTCCACTCCGACGGAGCTTCATATGCCGTCCCACCATTTTTTATTGTTTTTTTTCCTCTCCGATGGAACATGAAGGACCGTCCCTTATTATTTTAATATAAAAAGTTAAAAATAGCATTTGATGACTGCAGCAAAATGATCGATTGCTATTTCCATTTATTCATATATGCATATTTTATCCCTCAACGACGGTGGATGCTCTAAGAACATGTTTCCTTTAAAAAGAAGTCTTGAAAAGGAGTTGTTCTACCATACAACTTTTTCTTTTGTGAGCATAACCATAATCATACATGGTAATCAAGTTTTTCTTAGCTACTTTTACATATTAACATCCCATACAAAAGAAAAGGCAAATCTTTTAAAGTTTAGAGTCTCACCCATTTTTGATTTGCAAGAGAATCGTTTGTAGCTTGCTTGCTCCTTCCTTTTATCCTTGCTCTTGAGATGCTCCTACTCTTCTCCTTCTCTACTACTCTCTACTTTAAAAGACTTCACCTTATTTTTTTCACCCCTTCTTGTAATGCCCCGAATCCCAAATACACTAAATTCGAGATGTTCTACATGATCTTTTCGCTTCTTTTAGTACAATTTTACAAGAAAATTTAAACTTTTCACTTTACATCAGAGTTTACATCAATATTACACTTTTCATTCGCACAGCGGAAGTAAAATTTTACAACAATGAAAACAAGTATGCAACCACATCGAGTCATCTTTAAGCATTTGTTCCTCTTTAATCTTTATCAAGCCATTTACCTGCATATAAGACTGTGGGTACGTCAGTTTATTCAACCGACGATCATTATACACGGCCATCCTCTCTATGCCGGAAATAGTATAACTTAATTTTCCATATTAAGCAAACACAAACTTGTCACATTTCAAACTAAAGGGACTACCCTATTGATGTCGTGTTGTGATCGTGCACATAGTCTTTAATTCATTTATTTATGTTACATGACACTATTGCGCACTTGTTCGGATTCTATGCATCCCTACTACATAGGTTCGAGGGCAAGCCCTTAATCGTTCTTCATCTTTGTAGGGTTAAATCCCTCGCCATGACTTAATCTACTACTGTAACTACAGTAAGTATCCTAGATGTTTTCTGACCTACGAACTCATGTCTAGGCACTCTGGAGGGAATCCCATCGCTGACATGACTCATCATGCAGACTTCCTGTGGTAATTCAGCTCTCACCATAGACATGACACCACCCGTAGTCTTCAAACATCCCACGAGCGTCGCCACCGGGACGGTACTCTGGAGCAGCATCCTCACCCAGACTCATCATAGGAATTCCTGGGATACGCTCTCGCCGCTATCCAATGGCCTTCATACTCAATGTTTTTCTCTTACTTTCATCACGTCTTCACTATGTACTAATCCTTAGGTTTTATTAAAATCATGAACAAAATCAAAGCTCTAGAGTTAGCCTCTCCACTAAACCGGACTTATTCATTCATTTCAACATGACCAACCTTGGTCTTTCTTTTCAATTTTCATTTCATTTCATTTCCAAATGCCGGGGGAGACTTAGCTACTCTTTTATTTCAATTTTCAATTCACAATTTCCAAAATGAGCATTTCCAACTCATAAATTCCCATGTTGAGTTATCATACTCACATGTATATTCTCTTTTTAAATCATGATTTCTAATTTATTCAAATAGTCCATGACTATACATGAATTTCATATGCTTTATCAATTATCACTTCATATCGAAATTTCACATCACTAACAAATATTCAGAATTCATATTTCCACATTATTCTCAAATGAGAATAAATCACATTATGTCACACAATAAAATTTCCTTTTGCCAAATCATCTTCTAATCCTCCATTTCAATTTATTCTTGTAAGTTATAATTTTTCACAAGGTATATATCTAGAACCATAGTTCTCTTTATGCCTTTCATTCACAAATCATAGTTTATTTCATTCAAATAAACCCTAAATCATTTTCATAAAGTCCCTTATATTTTTAGGAGAATAACCATATTTTTTTCACAATTTTTGGACACTTAAAAAACCCAAAAAAACATTTTTTTCATTCTTGCCGATAGCAAGAATCGAACCCAGGTCCCCTGAGCCATAACCGACAGCACAAACCAACAGACCAGTTCGCGCCAGCGATATAAAGCATGGCGGAGAGCACTATATGCTCTCGGCCCGCTGTTAACTTATTGTAAAAAAAAACAAACAAAACAATGCTTCCCACGGGATTCGAACCAGTCACCACAGAGAAGCCAACCGAACCATATGACCACTTGAGCTACGCGCTCAGTTGTCAATAGTATAATTTCAATTCCATTTAACTCATGCTCCTTGTTATTTAGAACATTTCGATGTTCAACTAACTTTCGTTTCATTTTACTTTCATCAAAATATACTGTATAACTCCAGATTAACACTACTTCACATAATTTATATATCAGTGAGAGCAAAATAATTTTTGTAATAATAAAAACATATTTTCAAACCATTAATTCAAATTATACATTCTAACACTACATTTCTTCTCTTTTTGAAATTTTTTTCGCCTAGTAGTATTCTAATCTTTTTATCAATACATTTTCACCTTAATCCTCTGATTTTAATCATTTATCTAACATACAACTCATATTTGAATTTTATTCATGCCCATAACAACACAAAGGATCTATTTAACCCATGAAATGGTAAAAATCAAACTACTAACTTTTGTGTGTAGTTCTTAATAGTAATAAATGTATTTTCATTAATCAATCCATGATTCTACTCAATTCACATACAACTCAATTAATAGAACCACATATCAATTTATATGTCCACATTTCAAACATTCAAGAAGTCATTTTTCCCAATCAAAGTGTGCTATTCTTAATCATTTTCATGCTTCAATCTTTCTAATTAAACTAGCATGCATTTCTAAGTTAGAAATAAGGAAAATTACCCACCTTGTATGGAGAAAGTATAACTAGTGATCTCCTAGACGAATGTCCTTGCAACGAAATATCTCTCCTCCTTGTACAAGCGCGCACACGCCTCCAAGCCACCAAAACCGAAAGCTTCCCTCCTTGAATAGCCGGCCTTCTTCTCCTTGATGAATGCAAGCACAAAATCTCACACACACTCAATCTTTTAACTCACAAAATGCTACTAGATAATGCAACTTAGACTATAGGTTTGGAAAGATTAATAGGCACAAGGATAACTAGCCATGGGATGGGGTATTTATACTAAAAATCACATAGAATGGAGGGCTAGGATCAATTGGTTGGTTGTAGGATTGAGGGCTAGGATGAGAGTAGGAGTTGCAATAACTACCCACATCTAAATAACCACCACCATGATCACCATTACAATTTTTGAATTCCCTCCAAAAGCTCACAACCAGCCTAGGGAAAGAATGCATTTTGCACGTGTACGTGTAGTGCACGTGCATGCAACTAGGACCAAAATTGTGCATTAAATTTGTATAAAATAAAATAATCTTTTAAATTATATTCTACATGACAAGTTGTGTAAAAATATAGTCCATGGGCTTTAGTTTATGGGCCAAAATAGTTATTTTAAAATAAAATAAATAAATTACATTTTGGGCTTTAAGAAAAAGGCTTTTTAATCTAATTAAAATAGGGCTTTTGTACAAAATAATTAAAAGCACAAATTGAAATATCTTTACTCATCTTGATAAAAATATTAACCAAAATATTGCACGTGCACACTACGTGCAAAAATAAATAATTTTTCATAAATTGAAAAATCAGGGTATTACACTTCTTCTTTTCTTTCTCTCCCCTTTTTTTTGTTGAAGAAACTAGAACAAGATAGATGAAAAGATGAGAAAGTGAGTGGAAGTGAGGTTTTATAGAAATGAGTGGGAGCTAGGGTATCTATCCTTGGCCGGCCATTAGGTGTAGGGTGAGGATGAGAGATGAATGAGTTTAGTGGAGGTGGAGGGTAGATGTGTATGCCAACACACCAAGTCTAGAAACTTCAAGAGTCAACTTGGAGTCCTCATGAAGAGCCTCACATGGCACAATGTCCTCCTTTGGATCTCATCAAGATTAGTGCTAGGGTTTGATTAGGATGAGGGTTAGGCTTAACCCTAGGTTACCATACCCTAACCCTAAGCCTAGTGTATAAACATGCATGGTTGTTTAATTCAATAATCATGCACCAATTCATTCAAATCTTAACTTAGTTTAGAATAAATAATATATATATAATATTTCACTTTATTTTTGGGCATTACATCACTCCCTCCTTAGAGTAGTTCTGTCTTCAAAAATATACTAAGTCGGGAGAAAAGGAAAAACATTACACTTCAAATAATTCAGGAAAAGAAGCTTTCATGCGGCTCTCTGGTTCCCAAATGGCTTCCTCCATGAACTGATTTCTCCAGAGAACTTTCACCGTCGAAATGGTCTTTTTCCTTAATATCTTTTCCTAGCGGTTGAGGATTCGTACTGGTTGTTCCTTATATGAGAGGTTCACTTGCAAATCTTCAGGAACCCTTGACAGTTCATGACTTGGATCTGGTATGTACTTTCTTAACATTGAGACGTGGAATACGTCATGTACTCGGGACAATTCTACCGGTAGTTCCAATTTATAGGCCATCTTCCCAATTTTCTTCAGAATCTTATATGGCCCGATGTATCTTGGTGCAAATTTCCCACTTTTCCCGAATCTGAGCACACCCTTTGTTGGCGAGACTTTGAGAAACACAGGGTCACCTTCCTCGAATTTTAGTTCTCTTCGGCGACTGTCAGCGTAACTCTTCTGTCCACTCTGTGCTGTCTGCAATCTTTTCTGAATAAGCTCGATCTTCTCAGTGGTTTGTTGTACGATCTCTGGTCCAAACAACTGTCGTTCTCCTACTTCGTACCAGCACACGGGTGTCCTACACCTCCTTCCATATAATGCTTCATACGGAGCCATGCCAATGCTTGGCTGATAGCTGTTATTGTATGCAAATTCTACTAAGGGTAGATACTTCTCCCAGCTTCCTCCAAAATCCATAATGCAGGTTTTCAGCATATCTTCACGAATCCGATTGACTCTTTCGGTCTGTCCATCAGTCTGCGGGTGGAAAGTTGTGCTAAAATTTGTCCTGGTCCCTAATGCTAATTGCAGACTCTACTAGAACCGAGATGTAAACGTCACATCCCTATCTGAAACTATTGATATTGGTACTCTCCATGTAGCTTTACTACGTTCTCAATGTAAACTTCTGCTAACTTCTCAAGTGACAAGGTCGTCTTCACTGGCAGGAAATGTGCGGACTTTTTTAGCCAATCTACAATGACCCAAACTGAGTCATTCCCCTTAGAGCTTTTGGGCAAACTGGTGATGAAGTCCATACTAATGTTCTCCCATTTTCACTCCGGAATGGGCAAGGGTTGCAATAATCCACTTGGTTTCTGGTTTTCGGCTTTGATCTGTTGGCACGTTAGGCATCTGGACACAAATTCTGCTATGTCTCGTTTCATCCCAAACCACCAATAATATTGCTTTACGTCCTCATACATTTTGGTACTTCCATGGTGCACTGCAAGTAAGGTGGAGCGAGCCTCCTTCATGATATCTTTTCTTAATTCTTTATCCTTCGGTACACACACCTTGTTGCCATACCAGAGTGATCCTTCTCTTATGCTGAATTCTGGAAGCCTTCCCTCATTCACCTGCTTCTTCAGCGTTTCCATCTTTGTGTCTCCTGTCTCAGATTTCTTCACTTGCTCGTTCAAACATGGCTGTAAGACTAACCATGCCAAAACTGCACCCAAGTCTTGAGTAATTACCTCGATGCCTGCTTGCCTAATCTCATCTTCTAGCACCTTTCTTGTTACAGTGAGTGTGGCAATACTCCTCTTCCGGCTGAGTGCATCAGCTACGACATTGGCCTTTCCCGGATGATACAGGATTTCTGGCCTGATGTCTTCCTATACTTTCAACCATCGCCTCTACCTTAGATTCAGATCCCTCTGCTGGTATACATACTTCAAACTCTTGTAGTCTGTATACATCTCTACCTTTGCTCCGTAGATGTAATGTCGTCACAACTTCAAAGCAAAGATTATGGCTGCTAGTTCCAAGTCATGAGTAGGGTAGTTCTTCTCATGAGGTCGGAGTTGTCTCGAGCCATAGGCTATGACCTTCCCTTCCTGCATCAGCACACATCCGAACCCCAAATATGATGCATCGTTGTAGATGACAAACCCCTTGTCAGCTTGAGGCGAAACCAAGATGGGTTCAGAGATTAATCTATTCTTTAACTCTTGGAAACTCTCTTCACACCTTGTTGTCCAGTCGAAGCTCTGGTTTTTCCTGGTTAATGTTGTGAGCAGCACTGCTATCCTGATATAATTTTGAATAAACTTCCAGTAGTATCCAGTCATACCAAAAAAGCTTCTTATCTCCTTTATTGTCTTCGGCTGTGGCCACTCCTTGACTGCTTCTATCTTCTATGGGTTTGTGGCCACTCCCTCATTGGAAAGGATATGGCTAAGAAATGCAACTTTCGGCTCCCATAACTCACACTTGGACAATTTAGCACGAAGGAGTCGATAAATGGCTGTACGATTCGGTTCATCATGTCCATGAAGATTACTAGAGCGTTGGTCACTCCGAATGGCATTACTAAGAACTCGTAGTGCCCATGCCGAGTCCGAAAGGCTGTCTTGGGTACATCTTCTTTCTTAACTTGAACTTGATGATAACCGGACCGTAGGTCATTCTTGGAAAATATGGCTGCTCCTTGAAGCTGATCAAACAAATCATCGATTCTGGGAATCGAGTACTTATTTCGAACAGTGACTTTATTCAATTCCCGATAATCATTACACATTCTTGCAGTCCCATCCTACTTCTTAACCAGCAAAACCGGTGCTCCCTAGGGTGACGCACTTGGTCTGATGAGTCCCTTCTGTAATAGTTCTTTAACTTGTTTCTTGACTTCATTCTGCTCTATAGGTGCCATCCTGTAAGGGGTTTTTGATACTGGAGCACTGCTTGGTTGGATTAAAATACTAAATTTTACATCTCTGTGTGGGGGTAGTCCCAGTAATTCTTCTAGGAATACGAGTGGAAAATTCCTCACCACTAGTATCTTCTTCACTTCTTCAGGTATCTTCATCTTCTTGGTGGCTGCATTAGTCACTTCCTTGGGCCTCTTCCCTCTATGGAACACGAGCTCCGTTCCCTTGGCTATGATGACTACCTTTTTTCTCCTTGTAGTCCATATTTGCTTCATGCTTCGACATCCAATCCATGCCAATAATCACACATGTTCCAGCGAAACCCAATTCCAACAAATCGATATTCAGAAATTCTTCGTTAATCTGAAGCTCACAGTTCTTATAGCATTGATCTGTAGTGAGAGTTGCCCCTGATGGTGTAGCTACCATTAAGGCTAACTCTGGAATTGCTGCTTTGGTGTATCTTAACTTTCTTGAGAATGATTTGGACACAAAAAAAAGAGTTGATCCACTATCGAACAAAACAATAGCCAAAATTCCATTGATATATATACTTCCTGTTTCAAAAGAGTTACAATCTTTATTCACACTTCTTCAAACAAAACTTCAAAATACAACCAAAACTTATTACAATGACCCTTCACATACCAGTGATTACGTCCTCATTGTTCTTTGTGTCTTCTTCTTTCAAGGCAAATACTCGACCTTAGCGAACAGGTGGATTTCCTTTACTAGTGGTTCCTGATGCTGCCTTGTTGTTGCTCTTCAGGTACTGGGGGGCAATTTGGCCTGATATGCCCTTCCTTCCCACAATGGTAGCACGTCTGAACGGTTCTCCTTTCATTCTTGGGCACTGTTCTCTGAAATGCCTTTGTTCCCCATAGAGGGAACAACTTCTTTGCTTGCGTCCTCCGATCTTGTCACCTGACTTTTGAAATTTATGGTTCCTGCCGTGCTTCTTGAACCTCGATGCTGGGGCAGGCCACTTCCCCCTGTTCCAAGTCTCGGTCCTCCCTTGTGGTGCTTGACCTTGGTTCATGTCCATCTCTGTCGCAGTCGCTCGCCTCACCAGTTTGTCAAACATGCGTACGCCCGAGGCACCATTCTGGACCTCAGCCCTAGTCTAAGCCCCTGTTCAAATCTCTTGGCCTTCTTCGTCTCCTCTTGAACCATCTCGGGTGCATATTGCGACAGCTGTGTGAACTTGGTTTCATATTCTCTGACTGACATATTCCCTTGCTTCAGATTGTGGAATTCCATCGCCTTTTCCTCCTGTAGGTCCAAGGGAACGTAGTGTTCCCTGAATTCCTCCAAGAATTCCTCCCATGTTATTGGTTTCTTCTCCCCAGGCGTGCTTTACCGATTGCCACCACACCCCGACATCTTTCTCCAGTAGAATTGTAGCCAACCGAACTTTACGGTCTTCCAGTGTCATTAGGACTTCGAACACCGTTTCTACTTGGTGCACCTAGTCATCTGCGGCGGTTGGGTCATCCTGTCCCTCGAAGACTGGTGGATTCATTCTCTTGAAAGATTCGACCATTCTGACTGGATCTACAGCTGCGTGTCCTTGGGTGACTCCAGGTGCTGCTTGTGGTGGCGCCTGGGTTCTGTTCACCTCCACGAATGCTCCTAGAATTTGATACAGTCGAGAAAATTTTGCTTCTATATCGAGGCCAGCGTCGTTGGCCCTGCTGCCTTCACCTTCTGTTTGCCCGCTCCGGCTATTTCGGGTTCTTCCAGACATCTGAAAGCTAATTTTTATTACTATCTTGCAATAATAGCGTAAACTCATTTCATACTACAATTAGTCAAAATATTAGTTCTTCATTTATACATAAGAAGGTTACATTTAGCATTCCATTTGTACAACCAAAACACTACCACCATTGGTGTAGTCAAAACATTACACCATAAAACATTACCCATGCATCATGTGCTGGCAGAAAGCATTATCATTTATACATCGAAATACCAAAACAAGACATCCTTAGATCCCACACAAGGCTAAGTCACACATGTCCCTGATATGGTGATCGTCGGTAGCAGAGTGCGCGGTGGTAGGCTAACTGCTCTAATTATGTCTGTTGCTGGGCAACCTTGGCCTGCAACTCTCCAAGCCTAAGCTCTAACTGAGCCATCCTCTCCATATGTTGATGCCTTATCAGCATTATCTTCCTCGAGAGCCTCCTTTTCGACCTCTTCAGTCTAGCCACCTGCCTGTCATTGGCCATCAGGGCATGGTTGCAATTCTCTAGGCAATCCTACAAGTGCCCATGGCTCCATCGGTAAGCGACAAGGTCCCTGAACAATCTGCTGATGGCTTGCTCCACAACAGTGGGCTGTGGAGGTGGAGGTGGAGTAGCTGGAGTACCTACTGGATCCGATCCATCCTGGGTCCCGTTTGCCAATCCATTTGGTGTGTCTGCCATCTGTTAGGAGAAAACATTATAGGAATTAGTCCAGATATAGAAAATCATAAAACATAAGTTGAAAAAGAACAACAATATGAATTATAACAATCTACTACTGGCTAAACCTGACTATCCTAGTGGCATCCAAGTTTATTTTCCTATTGTATTGGACTATAGTCTGAAGGTTGCTCTGATACCAACTCTGTAGCGCCCCGAATCCCCATACTGGTGATTTTGGTGCACAAACCGGAATCTTTCCTTCAAACAGTCACATTACAGGAAAAATAGAAAAAATTTAAACAATTTTATTACATGATGTACAAGTTCAAGTGTTACAATTACACACTGTCTCAGAAATTACAAATCAGAGTTTTACAAAAATAATAAAATGTAAAAGATGAACACTTGATACTGTCACTTGAGCACACCATCTGCCTTAGGCTTCCTGGGCTCCCTGGGTCGGCAATCTAGCAGCTAAAAGAGTGGGCACATCAGTAATTATAGTGACGCGAGGCTGATAAAAGCAGCGATCTCCAAACTAGACAATCAAGGTTGAAAGCAAAGAGAAAAAGCGACTAAAAGAAGGGAGAGTGGAGTCGGGTCAAGGGTGTCAACGTACGATAAGCTCTAGTACTCTAATGCACAGGTCGATATGTACTTAATCTAATGCAAGTGAGACTTTGGAAATGTATGTATCCCATACTATATACTTTCCAAATCAAGCCATTATCTCCAGTTCAGGGTTTTGAAGCCCCGCCATGCAACCTACTCTTGTACTCGTCTTGTTCCTAATAGATAGATCGTAGTTGATGAGGATGTAGATTAATCGGTCCTCATCCGTTTCTGCAGTCACTTAGTGGTGTCTCGGTTTACCACTAGTGACCGACTCTAAGACCCCACTCAAAAGTCGTGACGAACTTAAAGATACACCGCAGCATACCTATGGCACCGAAGATTCATAGGACCACAGCCCATATGATCCGTTTGTGTCCACTAGCATAGAACTTGATGGCCTCGAAGATTTGATCCCCCTATCCACCAGAAAATCCCATCCTGTTCTTACCATGGTAATTCAGGAATCAACAGTGCAAGATATGCACCGCAGCACGTATCCCTAATGAAATGAGAGTACATCAGCTGATTACTAGTTCGCTAGAAACTAATGCGGTTTAGGTGACGGTAATACTAACTAACATTAAGTCCTTAACTCGGCCCGTGATCATCTCCCATGATTTCTTCGGTGCCTAAGTTAGTCACTTTCAATCGTTAAGGTGGAAGTCCCCAAGTTGGCCTAATAGTTGATAAGTGTAGGCAACTCGGCCTGTGATCTAATTTAGATAAGGTCCCCAAATTGCACGTCAGTCCTCAAATTGCTCGCCACTTCCCCCCATTCAGTTTCGTCCTCAACTCGGCCCGTGATCATCTTCCATGATTTCTTCAGAGCCCGAGTTAGTCACTTTCAATTGTTAAGGCGGAAGTCCCTAAGTTGGCCTAATGGTTGATAAGTGTAGGCAACTAACTTAGATAAGGTCGACGACTCAAATGTCATTCAAGACTCTACTCGTTTCTTAATCAACCTAAGAAACAAAATAATAATCAAGTATTGGGGTATAGGAATACCCCCAACTTCTCAATTTAACACTTGAGAGTTAAGAACAAGTCACACGTATGCAAAGTGACGACTTTTAAGGGTGGCTGGATCAATCCAGCACCTTCAAAAAATCATATCAATTACTACACAACTTGGAATTACAAGTTCCTGGGATTTTTGGAAAGCTTAGAGTCTCTACTGCAAGTCCCTAGTTCATCACTTTGGCAAATTCCAAACACATTTTTCCATAAAATCACAAATTTATAGACTATGCAATTAGCCCCAGGTATTGAACACAGTCTAGTCTAAATTCCATATAAAATCAACCCCTTGTCCAAAGATCATGAACTTTAAGAATCTACAACTAGACATAAACCACTACATTGTGTCCAAAATTTGCATCCAAACTCCAACTACGCAAGAAGTTATGACTCTACACATACAACACAAAATCTCCACTGCTTTTCAAACAAGGTTTTTGCTTCTACTTATTTTTGAAACCTTGTCAAATGACATCTAAAAATAATAAAATTTTGGAATCGTCAAATAGACTCATACCACAAGCTGCTTGCAAAATTTCATAGCAATATCATAGATACACAAGTATTTATGCATGTAAGAACTTCAGTCCCCAAATAGAAATCTTCAGCTCTGTCTTCTCAGACCAGTTAGGACTTAGCAATTTTTGGAGGCATCAAACAACATCAGAAAAATGCAAAATTTGGGATTTTGGTTGTAGACATATACAAGAGCATCTATGAATAATTTTAGCTAAAAATACCTACCCAATATTTATTTATGATTTTTGGAAGACACGACAGAATTTTCGAAAACAGCAGTTCTGTCGTTGGTTGCTGTCCGAAATTGGGACTGGGGTTTGGGCTATTAGATTACTCCCAAATATTATGAAAAAATTCATGTGAGCTCTAGACACATAGAAAAACAAGCCCCCAAAATTTGAGTTCAAAATTCCAAACCGTTTGTGAGTTAGAAATTCCCAAACTACACACTAAGAACATGTTTCTTTAAAAAAAAGTCTTGAAAAGGAGTTGTTCTACCATACAACTTTTTCTTTTCTTAGCATAACCATAATTATACATGGTAATCAAGTTTCTCTTAGCTACTTTTACATATTAACATCTCATACAAAAGAAAAGGCTAATCTTTTAATGTTTAGCGTATCATTCACTTTTGATTTGCAAGAGAATCCTTCGTAGCTTGCTTGCTCCTTCCTTTTCTCGTTGCTCTTGAGATGCTCCTAATTTTCTCCTTCTCTACTGCTCTATACTTGAAAATACTTCACCTTTTTGTTTCTTCCTTTCTCCTTTTCTTTCTCTCCCGTTTTTTTGTTTGAAGAAACTAGAACAAGATAGATGAAAAGATGAAAGAGTGAGTGGAAGTAAGGTTTTATAGAAATGAGTGGGAGCTAGGGTTTCCATCCTTGGCCGGCCATTAGGTGTAGGGTGAGGATGAGATATGAGTGAGTTTAGTGGAGGTGGAGGGTAGATGTATATGCCAACACACCAAGTTTAGAAACTTCAAGAGTCAACTTGGAGTCCTCATGAAGAGCCTCACATGGCACAATGTCCTCCTTTGGATCTCATCAAGATTAGTGCTAGGGTTTGATTAGGATAAGGGTTAGCCTTAACACTAGGTTACCATACCCTGACCCTAACCCTAGTGTATAAACATGCATGGTTATTTAATTCAATAATCATGCAGCAATCCATTCAAATATTAACTTAGTTTAGAATAAATAATATATCTAAAATATTTCACTTTATTCTGGGGCATTACAACAAATTCATCATGTCCTCTAAAATGGCATCCTCGCAATGCATGCCATATAATGCTCCTTATTATAGTCTTCAGCCTCAACCGATTTTTTATAACTTGTTGAGAAGACAAAGCATTCGAGACTTTCTCAATATGTTCAGTTGGAGTCTTCAAACTATCCCACTTGCGCATAGAAAAATTATGTGCAGAAGAAGGCCCGCCTACATGATGTATAAATCTACATTTATCTCCATTGTTAACCCTCTTTCAATTTCGGATTCTTTCAATGGTATATGTCAAAAGTTTTGAAGGATTAGTGTAAAAAAAGATAGCATTGAAAGCAAAATGCTTTATCTATCATTCTGAATACTCAAGCCAAGAAAATTGGGTGAAACATTGATATTGAAATCACCGATATTGTTTATTATTCAATGAGCATGGATATTCAACTAATTCGGTTGGCATGGGCCTATATCTATATATGATCTTCAAATATTGTCTTATTGATTGATTGGATAAGACCATATTGAATGATGCAATGTCGGGTCACGCTTAAGAGAATTAAGATCCACATCTGTGGATGGATCTTGTTGAATGGAAATTGGAACATGATCTAATGTTGAAACATCATCCAAAATTGGAACATGGGCACTTAAAGATTGACCAACACTTTTTTTAATAAAAAAAAGTTGAGAAGAGAGGGTGTTGTATGTTTCCCTTTTGCATTCATCATATAATCAAATTGCAAAATTTTTATATATGCAAATAGCATAAATTAAACCATAAAATATGAAAACACTAAAATTCTAAACCTACACAGTGCTTTTTCAATTTACTAGGATCATCTCTGACTTAGAAGCATGATTTGGAAGTAGCTAGCTTAGTAGCTTACTCTTCATTTACTTTAGTCCAACTTATCTAAGAGGAATGAAATATATAGGAAAAATTATAGGCTAAAAAAATGCAACTTTTTTTTAAAGAAAGGATGATACATAACATTCATCATAACTTCTTTCTAAGCCATTCATCAAAACTATTTGTAAATATTGAAGTTAAGTAAACCAAATATATGTAGACTGAAATCAAAACTAATCTAAGAAATCCTACATATACTAAATCAACATAAGAAACCCTACCTATATATACTAAATCAACATTCATCAAAATTTATCTAAGACATTCATCTGATATAATATAATGGTCAAAATCAACATACATATATGTAGACAGTAAACTAAAGAAACCCTACATCTATAATCTATTGAAGTTAAGTAAACAAAAGTAAGTCATTTTCTTTGTAGCAATTTATCAAATACCTTATGTTCCACTCCAATAACAGTCAAATTCAATGAAAGCTTCCATAGATTTATCCGTTCAAGGAGATGATGATGGTGCTGTCGGGAGGGATGGGTTGGGCATCAGAACTCAGGATGAATTATAACATAAAACTCAACATTTTCAAAGGACTACGAATATAACAAAATTTTTTCAAGGTTGTATACTTGTATATAAATCAATATATGTGAAAGCTAATAAGAAATTGAATCTAAAACATATCAAGAAACAAAAGAGTTGGACTTACTTGAGTTTTCATTATGTTGGAAATAATGAAGGGGTAAATCAGACGAAGAATGATTTCACGTCAGATGAAATAAAATAAAAAATAAAAAAACCAAGGGACGGGAAATCTTTTTCGTTTGAGATTTTTTCGTTATAAATCTATCAGATGGGTAATGAGATATTAAAAAATTAGAGATGATACATTTTTTTTTATAAAAGTTGATCTTTCATTAGCTATATTTTGCAAATTCCCATTTCTCCTACCAAATATAGCTGACTACTATTCATCTCAAACCCAAAATTTGGGTATTTGGTCAACGACTGCGAGACTATTTTTCTTTCTAAATTTTGCAAAATTTGGCATTGGGTATTTGGTCAACGACTGCAAGACTATTTTTCTTTCTAAATTTTGTAAAATTTGGCAAAATAGCCAACGACTACATATGCTCTAAGCACCTATGTGTATCAGAAATTATTATGGGAAAGTATAATTTCTCGAATTACTTGACAGATTTATTTTCAAGCATAAATGAAATATGGATGCACTTACATTACACATATTGATCCTAAGTTTTGTATAGATAAAGCACATGCATATTATTCTAATTTCTCTATTTAGTATGTGATAGGTAATTACCAACATGACGAAAGAAATTACTTGGGCTTAATCATCAAGGTGTATCTACATAGAAGCATAAATTCATTAAGTTTGTATCTACATAGAAGCTACATTAAGGGAGAGCATATATTAAGGTAGAGTGTTTTTAAAGTTATTTGACATGTTTTGTTAACACCCAAAGGAAGAAATTGTTGACCCTAAGTTTGGTGTTAATCGATAAAACTTGTGCGTGTTATTCTAATCTTTCATTTAATATGTGACACGAAAATGTGGAGTAGCTGGTGAAATTCAAATTCAAATGAATGACATAAATATCAAGATTTGCATGGTCCAAAGTTTGATATCGACAAAGAAAAAAAATATAAGTGTTAATTCTCTCTTGTTCTTAAGCAAGTAATAAGTTCAGAAGTATTGTGTCAAAAGAGATTTTTCAAAAGAGTTGCCAAAATATCGACAACTTTAATTATCTTCCTTCTATAAGGGATCCTAATAATTATTTCCAAATAGAAAAATTGGTTTATTTTGTCAACCCTCTTGAAACATCTCTTTTGACTCAACACTTCTGAACCTATCATTTTCTAACCTATCATTCTCTAAAGATCAAGAGAAGAGTTCTTTTATTCTTTTCTTTGTCGATACCAAACTTTTGTATCTTACAAATCTTGATATTTATGCCATTCATTTAAATTTGGATTTCACCAATTATTTCACATTTACCTGTAACATATTAAATGAAAGATTAGAATAACATATACATGTTTTTTCGACCGACATCAAATTTTGGGTCAATAATCTCTTCCTTTCCATGTTGACAAAACACGTTAAATAACTTAAAAAATACTCTCCCTTAATATGTGCTCTCCCTTAATATTTGCTTCCATATAGGTACAGACTTGATGATTAAGGCCAAGTGATTTCTTTTGTAATATTGATAATTATCTATTACATACTAAATGGAGAAATTAGAATAATATGCATGTGCATTGTCGATATCAAAGTTAGGGTCAACACGCGTAATGTATGTGCATACATATTTCATTTATAGTTGAAAAAATCTGTCAAGGGGTTAGAGAAATTAAACTTTTCCCTAATAAATACTCATACTTACTACTTGAAAAAATAGGTTACTATATACGAGTAAGAGAAAGCATGCTTCCCTAATAAATACACATGTGTAAGTTGGCATATATATACGCAACTTCTACCATATACGACTAAGAGATACTATAATTTCCTAAAAATACACATGCCCAACTCACATTGCTTACAAACCCTCATACCCAAAATAAAACATGAACGCCGAAACAATACCAACCATCTTCTTTGAGTGTACCATTCTCACCCCACTCCATTCCACATGCATGAGTCCAAAACAGTCGTGCATTTAGGGCAAACTACCTTCATGCTCCAAAAGCACCAACACCTCTAAATAGTTCTAGTGGATCTCCCTAGCTAAAGTAAAAATGCTTGCTTAATTACTTCTTTAATTAATGGTAAAATTAATTAGATGTGTTTTATAGGACCCTAGAATTAAAATTGACCGCTTATTATGTACATATATGTACAATGGTGGGTATATTTTCCTATCATCATAATTAATCTCCATCTTTCATTTTTCCTATTTGTTGAAGCTAGTCTGTAGTATTGGCTATATTCATGAGTCAAATTAGGGGTTCTAGGTCTTCACATGCACTGTGAATTTCTTTATCTTCATCAACCCTTATCATAAATTTGAAGATCATCTAAGTTAACTTGCTGTTATTCTTGGCTTTTGATCAGCAATGGCATCATTTCTTATTCTACCTTGTATTTTCATTCTCTTTCTCTTTGTTGGTCTTCAGATTGGTTTATGAGGGTTTCTATGCCAACTGTCTTACCCCAACCTCTTCACCACAATCAAACCGGTCCTAAAGGCGGAGACTGAGAAAGACAACCTTCCATTCTTCGCCTGTTCTTTCTCAACTGTGTCGTCAAGGTAAATTGTTTAGTCCTCAACAAGAATTGCTCTTAATTTCATGTGGGTTTCTTATCTTCTTTTTGTGCTTCATTTGGTTAGTTGTTTTTTATCATGATAGTTAGTAGTGTACAACAAATATCTCATATAAAATTTCTTTTATTTTGTTTTAGAAAATATTTGACATTTGTTTAAGAGGAATTATTAAGTTCAAATAACTAGATACGTACAGTCTTCAATCAAAAAAGAAAAAACTAGATACATAAAAACGAAAAAAACTAGATACATATAGTCGAACACCAAATAGTGATCTGAAATTTTTCTGTGTAAGGAAAAGACATTTTTTGTCCTCTAATATGATTCAAAAGAAGGTGGAATCCTCTCCACTAATATTGTATCTCTACTACTACAATGGGAGAAGGCCTTAGTGTAATTTGTCCATATTCCAACCCGTACAACGCACGTTTAATTAAACTCTACAATATAAACCAATGAAATACGTACAGTACACGTTCAAATTTATTACCGTCTCCCTATCCCTCAAAAAAATCAAAAACCCTACCCTCTTCATCTCCCTATCTCTCAAAAAAACCAAAATACCTACCCTCTTCATCTCCCTCTCTCTGCACCTGTTCCGTGGGAGAATGATCATGAACAGTGAATGTCAGTCTATTATTTTCCGTGTTCCGCACGTGTTTCTCCCATTATAATATAGATAAATAGAATAAAAAAAAATATTGTTCAGACGTGCATTGCACGTGTATTTACTAGTATTATTTTAAGAGAAGGTTATAAGTAGTTTTGTCAATCATCCGTACGCCTTCGATCTTGCATCTTAATGCACTGATTGACATCTAGATTTAATGTATTTTAGCGGTAGAAGTTGATTTCTTAAAACTTTTTTTCCTTCTTCTTGGAAATGGATTTTTCTTAAAGTTTTACAAGTGAGCTGTACAAGTTGATTTTATTTCTCTGAACTTCTTTTGAGGAATTATTTTTCTCTGACATATATGTGTTAATTAGTTTCTGTAGTATCTTTTGTTTGTTGTTTGGTGTTGATCTGTAATAAAATACTGATGTTATGTTTGCTTTTATTTTGGCAGAACTAGAAGCCTTTGGCCTTAATTCTACAATCAAAGAAAAAACATCATTTAGGTATGTTGTAGAATCTGCTACAACTCGTACTGCTAATAGTGGAATACACACTACAAGCAACAAAAACATCACAAAAACTAGATAAACCAAGAACAAGTCACCACAGTAATCGTAAGATCTCACAAGAATACAATAATATGCAGAGATAACCAATACTTCTTATTCCACAAGAATTACAAAGATTACTAAGAGATTACAACTATCAATCTCTCTCTCACACATTTGAAATACTCGGCACATACCCTTCTTGAAATTGAACAATGATAATAAGTCACCCTTGATATGAGTTGTCTGCTCTAGAGTTCACATCTACTGCTATATTTATAGTCTCTAAGCAAATCCTAAAAGATAAACACAAATACAGCTTATTGGATCTTAAACCCCGAAAGCCCAAATAACACACAACCGGTGTTGGTCGACCGCATCTTGATGCGGACGACTGCACATCGTCTCGCCAACACCCAAAGCCTGACTGGTCCATTGTCCCGCTCTCTCTTGAACCCTGTACACTCGAAGAATGGTTTGCATCCCGGGTCGGTCGAGCGCTACCCTCCAACTGCACTTATTCTAGCTGATGTTGCATTCTCTTGCTGTCTTCGTCTTCTCCTCTTCTTCTCCAACTTCAAGAACTCCCACGCATATGTGTATTTGAGGCCACAATTCTAACACTAGGCCGATAATTAATAGTGTGATGCAGACTCAATTGCAGGTTCAATTGTTCAAGCTGAAAATGAGATGAGTAAGGAGTTGTTGCGTTCCAAAAGAGAGAGTAGGAGGCCGAGGTATTTGAAAGATTATGAGTATGCTCGTGGAGAGCATGGGGATAAGTCAGTTTTAGTTAGTTACACGTTAGTTAGTTGGTTATGAAAAAAACAACAAAGTGACACATCAGCGGGGATCTGTTAGGATTTGAGATTTGGTATAAATACAGCTATTTTGTAATAAATTGGGCAACAAATGAATTGATCCTTCTTCTTGAATCTTCTTCTTCTTCTTCTCCTGTAATTCATAAAGCAGAGCTTCTTTCTGCTTGAGAACTTGATGTATCTTCTATGAAATTGAATTGAAGTGTTCTTGTAGAAGCAATGTTGTGAATTTGAGCCAAATTACTTAAGATTTGGACATTGAATTGCGAGTTGTGGTTGTAACACTCCTTTCAGTTACTTGCTCAGTATCATTGGTGCTTTCATCGATCTGAAGTTAGGCAGGCCATGGCGGACGGGCATGGATCAGTTGATGATGCTTCGCGGTGGAGAACATCAGTGGATGAGGCGATTATGGGGTTGAAAGAGATTTCCAAGAAGCAACGCGATCAAAACAGCTCCATTCGACGCAGTTGCAGAGCCTATCAGTTTCAGTTGATGGTTATAAGGAAATCTTGACGCGGTTGATGATGAAGCTTTCGTTGATTGATGGGAAATTGGATCAACTATCTAATCAAGCAAGAAGTCATCATAGTGTTGGTACTGTAGCCTTAGTAAGATCTCCTAATTCTTGGACTTCGAATAATATGAAAACATTGAGATTAGATTTTCCCAGATTCGAAGGGGGTGACCCAACGGGTTGGATTTTCAAAGCTAATCAGTTCTTTTCTTATCATAATATTCCTAAAGATCAAAAGTTAGCTATATCATCCTTTTATATGGATGGTACAGCATTGGTGTGGTTTCAATGAAAACATGAGAATGGAGTATTCGCTAGTTAGGAAGTGTTTGTGCATGAGTTAAAAGTGAGATTTGGTCCGTTAGCATTTGTTGATCACCAGGATGCATTGAGCAAATTGTCACAAGTCGGCACTCTGTCTGAGTATCATGATGAGTTCGAACGATTAGCTAATAAAACTATAGGACTCAGTGATTCTTTTCTTTTGAGTTGCTATGTGTGGGGGCTGAAACCAGATATTAACAGGGAAGTCGTTGCTTACCAACCAAAGTCAATGTTTGAGGCTATGGGATTAGCTAATATTTAAGAGGAGAAATTTGTAGATAGCAGGAGATTTGGGTTTAGGTAAACAACCTTTAGACCAATAAGGACAAGTTCTACAGATCCTCTGCTATCAAATCCTCCAATGACTAATAATCAACAACATGTATAATAATATTCAGTGAGATACCCGATAAGAAGAATTTTGAGTCCTGAGATAGCTATTCAAAAAAAAGCCTATGCTTTTATTGTGATGAAAAATTTGTCCCTGGGCATGTCTATAAGGAAAAGAAATTCTTGTTGTTGTTAGTTGATGAGCAGGATCAACTTGTTGAATATGAGGAAGAGTTGTTTGTTCATGAGCAGAGTGAAACTGATATGGAAGTGATTCCTGAAATTTCTTATCAAGCTTTAGCTGGCCATTCTTCCTTACAGACACTTCGTGTACCAGGCATGCTAGGTAATGCAGTTGTTCAAATTCTTATTGATAATGGTAGCACTAACAATTTTATACAGGGTCGGTTAGCTAAATACTTGCAACTACCTGCTCACCCTACAAAAAAATTTAGTGTTACTGTTGGAAATGGGGCGACTATGAAGTGTGAAGGAATTTGCAAGGTAATTTCAGTTATGATACAAGGCCACACATTCACATTTGATTTTTATGTGTTGGAACTCCAGCGTACTGAGGCAGTCTTGGGTGTGCAGTGGTTGAAATTGTTGGGACCAGTCACTTTCAACTACTCTAAAATGATAATAACTTTCACCTACAATTATAGGAAAGTCATTTTGCAAGGTGGTAGTAGTGGTGGTCCTACACAACTGCAAATGCATCAATTAAGTAGGTAGGTAGCTACAGGGTCTGTGTCGCAATTTTTTCATTTGGTGATACAAGATACAGGTCAAGAAGAACAACAAATACCAACTAATTTAGCTCAGGTTTTATGCAATTATGACAGTGTGTTCACGGATCCATCTGACCTGCCACCTTCAAGACCATATGATCATCACTTGCATTTGTTTCCGAGAGTTAGACCTACAAATGTTAAACCATATAAATACCCACATTTCTAGAAATATGATATAGAGAAACAAGTTTTTTTATGTTGAAAGAGGGGATTATTGGACACAGTCGCAGTCCATTTTCTTCACCAGTCTTATTAGTAAAAAAGAAAGATGGGAGTTGGAGATCTTGTGTCGATTATAGGCTTTGAATGCAATTACAGTAAAGGATAAATTTTCCATTCCCACAGCTGCCAAACTCTTTGATGAATTTCAGGGAGTTAAGTTTTTCTCGAAGTTAGACCTACGAGCAAGGTATCACCAGATAAGAGTAAAGGCAGAGGATGTAGAGAAGACAACGTTTAGGATGCATGAAGGACATTATGAATTTTTAGTCATGCATTTTGGCCTTACAAATGCCCCCATCGACTTTTCAGGCAGCAATGAATGATATATTCAAGCCACACTTGTGACATTTTATATTGGTTTTTTATTTATGATATACTCATCTGTAGTAAGGACTAGCACTCTCATTTGGAGCATGTTGGCAGAGTATTGAGAATCTTGGAGCAGCATCACTTCTTTGTGATAAGATCCAAATGTGCATTTAGGCAGACTACTATTGGCTATTAGGACATTATATATCAGCTACGAGTGTGAGTGTGGATAAAGAGGAGGTAGTTGTAGTTTTACAATGGCCTATAGCCAAAAGTGTCAAGCAATTAAGAGCATTCTTAGGCTTGACTAGTTACTATAGGAGATTTGTGCAAGGATATGCTTCAATAGCTCTCCATTGACCGATTTGCTTAAGAAAGAAAGGTTTCAATGGAATGATGATGCAAAGACTGCTTTAACAACCTTAAGGAGGCATTGTCTGTGAATCACCCTAAGGGGGGTGAATAGGGTGATTGTGCAGAATTAAAAATAATTAAAGTAAAGTGCAAAGTAAATAAAAAGATATAAGAAGAGAAAACGCAGATAGCACAAGTGACGCAGTGATATAACGTGGTTCAACCCCCTGGTCTACATCCACACCACCTACTTGTAGTAATTCTCCCCCACAATCGTTTCACTATACTCAAACCCTTGTACAGTGATTTCCAGATTCAGGCCGAGAGACCTATTACACCCACAGGACTCATAACACAAGTTCCGCCAATCTCACCAAAGTGGAAGAAAAAGAAAAAGATCAAGATCCTTAATGATCCTGATTGAAGGATACAAATAGTTATCACATACACTTGGATTGATTGTTGAAAGATTAGTTTAGAAGATTTCTCTTAGAAGTAATAGGTGAAGAATACATAGTGGGTTCGTCCAAATATATAGACTGGTAAGTATATCAATAAAAAATAGAAATGATACATTCCAGAAAATGTGAACAGCGCAAAGTTCAGTCGACCGCAATTACGGTGCAGTCGACCATTCATCTCTCTGACGTAAAGTCGAGAGATGAAGGATCGACTGCTTCTTACGTAACTGTGAAGTGCAGTTGATTGCGATGCGGTCGTTCGTCATGAAGTTTGGTCGACCGTTATCGCGCTGTTCATAACGAATCCACTTTATATTCTTACCAAAAACTAATCAATCACCAATCAATTAAATACAAATAAAATCTCACAAATATAGAATGATAGCAACTGGTTTTGATAGCTTTCTTGGACACTAATCAATCATGTGATCTTTTTGAATATCTTCTTCTTTTGCTTGATTTTGCAATCTTTCTTTATTACTTTCCTTCTTTGAATATTCTTGAATCTCTCTTAGATCTCTTATTGATATTATTTGATTCTGAAGATCTGAACAACTCAGTTTAAACTTATTAATATTTATAGATACGTTTTGTGCACTCCAAACTAAGAGTAAACAATCTTCCCCTTTTGGTGCCTTTGAATATTGAAAGTAAAAATTAAACAATTATGCATATAAATACTCCCCTTGAATTTAGTACTTCCTGTGACACAGATTTTCATAAGTAAAGAACTTTTAAGAGAGATTTGTAAATACAAATACTCCCCATTAATTTAATACTCCATAGAAGATAGAAAAAAATATTTACTTTCAGTGTTCAAAATATTCATAAGATTCATAAAAATATTCTCCACCTTTTTGGAACACACCAACAGGGGGCAAAAGAGACGTGGAGAACATACTCTCCCAAAAGCAATTTGTAAATGAGAAGAACATTCATTCAGCAAAACAAAAAAAAACATGAGATGAGTATTGAGAAATATAATAATTCTGAAAAAAACCGGTCGACCGCACGATCGACCGCAATAGCAATTAAGCATACAAGTCAAAAATTAACCCGAAAGCAACGGTCGACCACATATCTTGTAAAGACAAACGCAAGACAGAGGGTGAGCCGGTCGACCACAAATACTGAAAGCCAACATTTTGAAAACAGTGTATAAAACAAAACGAAAATCGAGAGTGTGTCAGTCGACCACCCAGTCGACCGCACACCCTCACAGGCATACAATCGCGCATCCAGTCGACCAAAACGCATTTTCAAGCTGAAATATCAATAACATTCAATTCTCCTTTCAAAAAATAAAATTGTTTTTCATCTAATGGTTTGGTAAAAATATCAGCAAGTTGTGAATCAGTGGAAACATATTCAAGAATAATATCCCCCTTTTCAAAATGGTCTTCAATAAAATGATACCGAATATCAATGTGTTTTGTGCGATTGTGTTGATTAGAATTCTTTGTCATATGAACAGTACTAGTGTTATCGTATTTAATTGGAATGTGATAAAAAAATACCTTGTAGTCCTCTACAGTGTGTTTCATCCATAATACCTGTGCACAGTAAGATCCTGCGGCGATATATTCAGCTTCGGCAGTTAAGATAGTTATAAAGTTTTGCTTCTTGGATGCCCATGAGACAAGACAGTTTTTCAAGAAGTGACATGTGCCGCTAGTGCTTTTTCTGTCTGTTAAGCTACCAGCATAATCTGCATCAGAGAATCCTACTAGGGAAAAGTTACTATTTTTCGGGTACCAAAGTTCAGTATTTGGTGTGCCTTTGAGATATCGAATGATACGCTTAACGGCAACCAAATGCGAGTCTTTGGGACACGATTGAAAGCGTGCACATGAACAAACTCTAAACATAATATCTGGAAGAGATGTAGTAATATAAAGTAAACTACCAATCATACCTCGATAAGTAGAAATATAAACGCTGTTACCAGATTCATCTTTGGAAAGCTTCGTAGTAGTGGCCATAGGTGTTTTGTAAATATTTGCATTTTCAAGTCCAAACTTTTTGACTAGTTCTTTTGCATATTTGGATTGATTTATAAAGATGACATCCTTTCTTTGTTGTATTTGAAGCCCAAGAAAATGAGTTAGTTCACCCATCATACTCATTTCGAACTCATCCTGAATTTACTTTGAGAATTTCTTGCAAACATTTTCATTAGTGGATCCAAATATAATATCGTCAATATAAATTTGAACGATTAAAATATCTTTAGAGACATGTTTTATAAATAGTGTAGTGTCTACTTTTCCTTTAGAGAAGCCTATGTGAAGTAGAAACGAACTCAGTCGTTCATACCAAGCACGAGGAGCTTGCTTCAAACCATACGAAATACATGGTTTGGGTGTGTGGGATCAGTGAATCTCGGTGGTTGTGCAACATAAACATCTTCCGAAATAAAACCATTAAAAAATGCACTTTGACATCCATTTGAAAGAGAGTAAAATTCATATAAGCAGCAAAAGCAAGTAAAATACGAATGGCTTCAAGCCGTGCAACAGGTGCAAAAGTTTCATCAAAATCTACACATTCTTATTGGTTATAACCTTGTGCAACAAGACGGACCTTATTTCTAGTGATTGTGTCAGATTCATCTTACTTGTTCCTAAATACCCACTTAGTTCCAAGTATAGTTCTATTGTGGGGTTTAGGAACAAGTCTCCATACTTGAGTCCTTTCGAATTGATTAAATTTTTCTTGCATTGCAATGATCCAATTATTATCTTGCAAGTCCTCCTTAATATTCTTAGGTTTAAGTATAGAAACGAAGGCGGAAAAATGCATGAAATTTTGAGCTTGTGTGTAAGTAGTTACCCCTTTTGACATATCACTTCGTATAAGAGTTGGTGGATGGCTAGACATGACTTTTCATATGGGGCATCTTTCATTTGTGGAAATTTGATGTTGTACATGTTCATTTTTCATGGCATCAATTTGTTGTGCAGGCATCTCTTCTATTTGCAATTTGGTTGCATCTTCATCTTGAAGAGACTTTTGATTTTGAGCATTCATATTTGGGTCTTCTTCAATGTGAACATATTTCTTTTCAACCCGAACACCGAATTGGCACGACTTAAATGGTTTATCTTGCTCAAATTTGATTTTAGGGATCCCCCTCACAAGCTCCTTGGTTACAAGTTTATTGAGATTGTCCATGGCCGTGTGTCCAAGTCTTCGATGCCATAACCAACCATCCTCATTTCTTGCGACAAAACATTTCATATTTTCTTGTGCTAATTCATTAGAATTTATAACATATACATCTTACATCTATTAACGAGAAGTAAACAACATTTATTACTATCTAGTACAGTGCATGTATTTTTATCAAAAGTAACGGTGTAACCTTTATCACATAATTGGCTGACACTAATTAAATTATGTTTCAAACCTCTTACCAATAGAACATCCTCAATAGAGCATGAGGAAGCAAAGTTTATTTTACCTTTACCAATGGTTTGACCAGTGCTATTATCTCCAAAGATGATGTCTTTCCCTTTTTTCCCTGATAGTGATGTAAAGTATCTACTGTCACCTGTCATATGATTTGAGCATCTACTATCAAGGTACCACTGATCTTTAGTCTTGATATGCTGAGGTACCTACATCAAGATTAATAGGTATAATTTTGCGTGCCCAAGTTTATTTTGAACCTGCATTTACATCCTTTCTTATCCACGCAAAATTAGTATTCCTTTTTAATGAATAGTTATAAGAAATATGCACTGGTCTACAGCAGTAATGACATGTGATACGACATGATGATTTAAATTTAGTTTGTGATTAGGTTGGTTTGTGATTATGTTGGTGATTGTGCAAGTGTGTATGACATGATGATTTAAATTTTTGATGGTGTATTGGCTCTTCGTAACCAAGCCCTCGATTATTTTGATAAGATCTTGAATTTTTTTTAATAAGGTAACTGGGCCATTCATATTTTTCTACAATTTTTTCGAGCTCAATTACTCTTTTACAAAGTCTTTTTCTATTCATCTCATCGTCCTTTGTGTTCCAACGAAGAGTGTCTAGTGTAGCATCAAGTATTCTATTTTGTTCAAGAGCTTTATTACATCCTTCCACTACCTCATCAAATTTTTTTTACATTCTTTTAACTCATCTGTAAGTTTGGCTATATAAACAGATTTCTCATGAATTTTTCTTAAGTGTTCATCATGTGTTGCTAAGGATTCTTGAATTTATTATTTTAAAAGTTCATTTTCCTCTAGCAATACATCATGATCTTTTCAAAATGACTCGAATTTTTCTATGATCAAAGCATTTTTATTTTTCAATTTTTGATTTTTAGCGATACAAGAGTCATGTTTATCATTTGAAATTTATTTATATTGCCTTAGATCTTGACTCAGTTTCTTACCATAGTCTTTTAATCAATTACACATGTCTACTAGCTTATCATAAGTAGGTTCTTCGATTACCTCTTCTTGAGATGGTGATTGCACTTCACCATTTCCAAAAGCTAGAAGCCGACATCGTTGTAACATTGCTCTTCCTCACTTGAATCTGAGTCTAGCCATATTGCCTTCAACACTTTCTTTTTCAGGCATGTGTTTAAGCAGTAATAGTCCCTATTCCTGTCATGTGAGACAGAAAAATTTGCATGGATGTGTCCAGGCTTCTTGCACTTGTAGCACACGTCATCTTTATCCTTCTCTCTTTCTCCTTGGTACCCGCAATATTTTTTATGTTTGAGGTACTTACGAAATTGCTTGGTCAATAGGGCGATATCTTTGTCTGACTCCTCACGGACTGAATCTGCTTTTGATGGTCAGGATTTTTCTGCTTTTAGTGCAATGTTTTTCTCTTCGGTTTTTGGTTAAATCCCGATGTTTTGTCTGTATCTTTTGGTTTCCTTCATCACCATCTCGTTTGTCTTCAGCTTTCCTTGGAATGTGTTATAGTCGAATCCCTTTTCTTCAAGGGTCTCCCTCATTGCAGCAGCCTTTATATTCCACTCTGGCGTGAGACAGCTTATGAGTTTTCTGACCTTTCAGTCATCATCCAACCGCTTACCTAAGCTCTCAAGTTCGTCTGCAATGATATCGAAGCGGACAAGCATTTGATCCACATTTTCTCCTGGCAACATACGAAACACATCAAACTTATAAAAACTTAAATTTACTTTAGCTTTTAACTCAGAGGCGGTTCCCTTATGCCGCTTCAGTATGTCGTTTTAGATCTCGTATGCTGTCTTACAGTTTCGCCCGCATCGCAATAGTTCTTCGTTATTCAACCCTCCATAGAGAGCCGTCATAGCTTTGGAATTTGTTATCTTAAGTGCTAGCTCTGCTTTTGTGAAATCTGACTTTCCGTCGCTAACCGGAATGTCTGTTTTATTAATGAACACATTTCATACTTCTTCTCCAAGCATCTGTAGAAAATGAGACTTACAAACTTTCCAAACATCATAGCATTTTCCATCAAAAATGGTGAGTGTGTAAGACTTGTCCCATTGTAGACGAATGGCTCCGATGAGTACAAGTTTTCGGGATGAGAGATTTCGGCCATTGGACCGTTTGCTTAAGCTTTTAAGTTTTTGATAAGCACATCGCTCTGATACCACTGTGAATCACCGTAAGGGGAGGGGGGGAGGGGGTGAATAGGGTGATTGTGCCGAATTAAAAATAATTAAAGTAAAGTGCAGAGTAAATAAAAAGAGATAAGAAGAGCAAACACAAATAGCACAAGTGACGCAGTGATATAACGTGGTTCAACCCCCTGGTCTACATCCACACCACCTACTTGTAGCAATTCTCCGCCACAATCGTTCCACTATACTCAAACCCTTGTACAGTTATTCTCGGATTCAGGCCGAGAAACCCATTACACCCACAGAACTTCTAACACAAGTTCCGTCAATCTACCGAAGTGGAAGAAAAAGAAAAAGCTCAAGATCTTTAATCATCCTGACTAAAGGATACAAATAGTTATCAAACACACTCGGATTGATTGTTGAAAGATTAGTTCAGAAGATTTTTCTCAGCAGTAATAAGTGAAGAATACATAGTGGGTTCGTCCAAATATATAGACTGGAAAGTGTATCAATCAAATATAGAAACGATACATTCGAAAAATGTGAACAACGCAAAGTTCGATCGACCGCAATTACGGTGCAGTTGAACGTTCATCTCTCTGACGTAAATTCAAGAGATGACTGCTTCTTATGTAATTGTGAAGTGCAGTCGACTGCGATGCAGTCGACCTTCATGAAGTGCGGTCGACCGCTATCGCGCTGTTCTTAACGAATCCTCTTTATATTCTTACTAAAAACTAATCAATCACCAATCAATTAAATACAGATACAATCTCACATATATAGCAACTGGTCTTGATAGCTTTCTTGGATACTAATCAATCATGTTCTCTTTTTGAATATCTTCTTTTTTTGCTTGATTTTGCAATCTTTCTTTATTACTTTCCTTCTTTGAATATTCATGAATCTCTTTTGGATCTCTTATTGATATTATTTGATCCTGAAAATCTGAACAACTCAATTTAAACTTAGTAATATTTATAGACACGTTTTGTGTACACCAGACTAAGAGTCAACATTGTCAACTACTCTAGTGTTAGCACTTCCTGACTTTGATCAACCATTTAATATAGAGACAGATGCTTCAAGGCTAGGCATTGGTGCAATTTTATCTCAGAACAAGCATCCTATATCTTATTTCAGTAGGAAAATGTGACCTGGGATGCAAGGAGCCTCTACTTATGTGTGGAAAATGTTCGCTAAAACGAAAGCAGTAAAGAAGTGGAGGCAATATCTCTTAGGGAGAGAATTTCTGATACAAACTGACCATAATGAGTGTTCATCATATGATGAATCAGGTAATTCAAACCACTAAACAGCAGAAGTGGGTGCATAAATTTGCAGAATATAATTTTTAAATAGTATATAAGCTTGGAGTGGAGAATGGGGGAGCAGATGGTCTATCGAGACAATTTGCAACTAAATTGCAAGATATTTTTGCTATATCTTACCCCAAATTTCTAATCATTGTTAAATTGAAGGAGGAGTATGCAAAAGATGATAAATGGGATCAATTGAGACCGGATATACTGGAAGGAAAGGTTGATAGGGATAAATTTGTGTATAGGGATGGAATTTTCATGTATAGAGGCAAAATTATGAAACCAACTCCACTGCAATAAGAAGTTTTGCTCGAATTGCATTCAAGCCCAGTAGGTGGTCATACTGGTATTTCAAGAACTTTGGCAAGAGTGAAGGAGTTGGAAGAACATGATCCAGGATGTCAAGGAATTTGTGAAGAGATGCATGGTTTGTCAGCAGATAAAATATGAAAATAGAGTACCTGTAAGTCTTTTACAACCCCTGCCAGTTCCTA
The DNA here is from genome assembly GCA_017893485.1 of Hemerocallis citrina. NCBI lineage: Eukaryota > Viridiplantae > Streptophyta > Magnoliopsida > Asparagales > Asphodelaceae > Hemerocallis > Hemerocallis citrina. The sequence goes on from CM030358.1 coordinate 287,456,963, forward strand.
TACATATTTGAGAAGATATTGCAATGTTGGTCTACCTCCATCCCAAGGTAAAGCATTTATCCTAGTATTTGTTGATAGACTAAGAGAGTATGGGCATTTTATAACATTGCCTGCCAGTTTGACTGATCCTAAGGTAGCTGAAATTTTTGCTGCTCACATACTTAAGTTGCATGGGATGCCTAAGACAATTGTCAGTGATCGGGAGCCCATATTCGTGAGCAAGTTTTGGAAAGAGCTATTTGTGCAACAAGGAACAACATTAAGTATGTCTAGTGCTTACCATCCACAAACCGATGGGCAATCAGAGGTGTTAAATAGGTGTTTGGAACAATATATGAGGAGTTTTTGTGTAGAGGAGCCTCGTGTGTGGTCTAAGTACTTACACCTAGCTGAGTACTGGTACAATACTGCCTTTCATTCAGCTATTGGTGTGACACCATTTGAGGTGGTGTATAGCAGAAAAATGCCGCAGCGAACAAATTATTTGGAGGGGATAACTGTTAATTTTGAAGCAAATGAAGAGTTGCGCAGGCGACACAAGTTAACTCAACTATTGAAACTTAACTTGTTCAAGGTGCAAGCAAGAATGAAGAGTTTGGCTGATAAGCATAGAGTGGATATAGAATTTGCAGTTGGAGAGTGGGTCTTTGTCAAATTGCAACCCTATCGACAGCAGTCGGTAGCTAATCGCACTTGTCATAAGCTTTCTAAGAGATTTTATGGGCCATTTCAAGTGAGTAAGCGCATTGGGGTAGTGGCATGTAGGTTGGATCTACCTGTAGACTCAAAGATTCATTTCGTATTCCTTGTATCTTTGTTGTGTCGTTGTTATAATGATGCACAACATTCAGAAGGTGGTGCACTTCCATCTGATATGACATAGCCATTCCCTATAGTGATACCATACCAAGTATTGAAAAGGAGGACTATGAAGAAGGGAACACAATTCAGAGAAGAGGTGTTACTTCAATGGGAAGGTATGCCAAGTAGTAAGGCTACATGGGAGGATTGTGCAAGCATGAAGATATCATTTCCTCATTTTGACCTTGAGGACAGGTTGTTCTTGAAGGGGGTGGCAATGATGCAGACTCAATTGCAGGTTCAATTGTTCAAGCTGGAAATGAGATGAGTAAGGAATTGTTGCGTTCCAAAAGAGAGAGAGTAGGAGGCCGGTTATTTGAAAGATTATCAGTAAGCTCGTGCAGAGCACGAGGATAAGTTAGTTTCAGTTAGTTACAAGTTAGTAAGTTATGAATAAGACAAAGGAGTGACACGTCCACGGGGATTCTGTTAGGAATTCTGTTAGGATATGAGATTTGGTATAAATACAACTATGTTGTACTAAATTGGGAAGCAAATGAATTGATCCTTCTTCCTCAAATCTCATTCCTTTTCTTCTTGAATCTTCTTCTTCTTCTCATATAATTCATAGAGCAGAGTTTCTTTCTTCTTGAGAACTTGATGTATCTTCAATGAAATTGAATTGAAGTGTTCTTGTAGAAGCAGTGTTGTGAATTTGAACCAAATTACTTTCTGGAGATTGAATTGGAGTTGTGGCTGTAACGTTCCTTTCAGATACTTGCTCGGTATCATAGTGTGACAAGAATAAACCTTAAAATTTTCTTCCAATTCATTTTAATTGATTGGCTCTACTTTGCATTGGATAAGTTGACATATCTTTTATCTAAAAGAAGCAATATAAGTGGGAACAATTTCTTAGCCTTTATGTTTATATTTAGTTAGAGGCATTGCCTTCAACATATACATAAAATTTATGTTTCTTTTTCACAATAACTTAATATCTTGTGTTGTGATGGATCGATGCTCTTGATTGATACTACTACCTCCCCTGGAGAGCAACACCCACTCTCGAACAATGGTTCCATCCGATGACTCAAAGTTATAGAGAAGATCAAGATTGCAGTAGAGAAAGCATGTCCAGGAATAATTTTGTGTGTCGACATTTTGGCGATCGCAACTAGCGACCCAATCACCATCGTAGTGTACTATAGTAAATTTTAATAACTACAAATTTTTAAAAAGAAATTAAAAAAAATCAATTTTACATATATGAATTAAGTTGTGGAACTTAATTAATAAAACTTTTTTTGTGGCTTGGAGGGCTAAGTTGGATAGTGAAGTTAGGGAAGAGATTCAACAGCAAACATAACATTGGCTAATACTGACATTCCATCACCAGCCTCGAACCTTAGCATTCTCATTGCTATGTTTTCTACGAAGAATCTCTCCACTAACGATAAGGCTGCCTCTCAGGTAATTAGGTCCAAATATCATTTCATTCTCAGGCAGACAGCATGTAGAATTACAACATTGAAATAAATAGCGATTGAAACCCTAACAACATGTAGTCTTTCTATTAGAGTTTAACAAACATACAAATACTGTAGTTAGGGGTGAAATCTACTATTTTCATTAAAAAAATATTATTCCTACAACATTGCACATAAGGTTAATATTCACTTCTTTATATCACGCCACAATCAAGTAGCATCAAGACACATGTATTCTTATACTAAACATCTTTATAATGTGTCTGTGTAATGCATGGAATAACGAGGGGTATTCAAGACCACAATACGAGCTTGGAATTGACAAGAACTGATTAGGCTAGCTCACACAAATAGATTACGATCAATCAACACGACGGAGAGAAACGAGGTTATAACCCGATGAGTTTACTAAGGTCTACTTGCGGGATTCAAAGCAAAGCTTGAACAGGAACAAAAAGTGTACAAGAGAATACTTGCCTTTTGTATGGTGTGAACGAAAGCGAGACAGGGCGACGACGTGGCGGCTACAGCAGCGAATGGCAACAATAGCATTAAGCAATCGGCAAGGGCGGCTCTCGGCTGCAACAAGGAGAAGAAGGGGGATGTTGTTTGGTGGTAGGAGCAAGGGGCCGCACGGGGTGGTGCTCGCTGCAGTGGTGGCGTCGGGGTAGCACTAGCAGTGGAGCTTCAGGATTCGACTTGGTGGCTGCGATTGATGGGGAAGGCAGTGGCAGGTGACGCTGCGATTGTTGAGCGTCAAGGCAGAGGTTGGCGGTGGAGGAGACAGGGGATGCTTGATAGCAAAGGAGGTGGCAGGGACAAGGTGAAGCTTAGAGGAGATGGGTTTTGGAGGTGTAGGCGTCGAGGGTGGCAATGAAGAGGAGCTATAGGGATGATGGGCGATGCTGTGGAGGGTCGCGCTCGGGGTGAGCGCTAAGGTAAGAGGGTCGGGATGCAGGGAAGTCGAAGGAGGAACTCGGGGCTGCGGTCGAGTAGGCGGTCGGGATGAGCGGTTGCATGATTGCGAGGAAGAGGAAGGAGCAGGGTGGTGTTGGGTGACTTGCGTGATTGATAAGGGCGACGGTGGTAGTGGAGGAGCTTGGCGGTAGTCGATGAGGAGGCGAAGGTGCAGTCGAGGTCGGAGGTGATGGGGTGGTGTTGGGTCTCGGTACGAGAGAGAGAATAGAGGAGAAGAAGAGTGAGGAGAGAGAGTGTCTGTGATGATTGAGGGATTAATTTAGTATTAGGTTAATTAATGCGGATTAGGAGATGATTAAGGAGGGGATTATGGGGTTTAGTTAGGATTAGTGGGAATAAGGAGAGATTTGTGGGGGATTAAATAGATGGCAGTTATAGAAGAGAGTGGGGGAACGTGAGAGGGAGTTGGAGATTGGGCAATTAGCAGATTAGGGAAAATTGGATTAGTGGGTTTGAGTTTAAGTTAACGGGTTTACGGGTTTGGGTTAGGATCCAACAAGGAATGAGCTTGGGTTTAATTATAATCAAATAAGATTGGGTTGGGCTCAAAATCGAATCAATTATTGTGTTAATAAAATACCCAAGAAAATGAAATAGAGTATACAAGATTCTCATGGTTCAATAATTGAAAATGACATTGATGGAAAAAATATAATTGGATTGAAGATGAGTAACAAAATTTATTATTGCAATGAACAGATTACAGAAATGGAAAGAAATGAAATATAAATGAAAATTCGAAAAGTTGGAAACAGGGGTTACAAATCCTACCCACCTTACAAGAAGAATTTGTCCTCGAAATTCATTCAGGCTGAACGTTGGACAAAGCAAAAGCAAACTTGTGGGATAACAAAACAGTGAATTATAGGGAGAGAAACAAAGTAGTGACTATTAGGTTTCGATGGTAGTCTCAGATCAAATACACAGCGGAAAAATGACAAAGAAATATCAAAACCTAGCAATGGATCCATACAATAACCATAAATCGTGTTTAAGAGTTTTACCTTAAAGATGGATCTACTGTCTCCAATTAATGTCGATCACACACTAAAATTTTGTTGTGCCTCTACGGTATCCACACGAATGGATCAAATCAAGCTTCCCCTCATGCCGCGGTACTAGCTGCGGGAAAGGGATGTTCCTCACGATCTCTCTCTTACACACAATTTCTATGACGGCTAGGGTTTTCTCATGTAACACTTTTTTACAGATACGTATCTTATATATAGAAGCAGAAAATCAACCCTAACAGAGTAATGAGGCTGTTAGACTCACAATCTGAACTAGTTTAGATTCGTGTGTGGGCCTTTGAATTTTAGTCAGCCCATTTAATCTAATTGAATATCCAACCAATGTTAGGAGTCCAAGTTTTACTTGGATCGCCAATTAAATTCATCTTATGAATTTAAAGTCCAATTTCGATCCATTCTAGTGTGACCCTGTAGGTTTCTGTTACATTGACAGTAATACTAAAATCATATTCTAGTATTACAAACAGTGAGCGGTATCCAGCAATACATCACTGCTACTCAAGTAACAGGAATGTCAGTGATTAGATATAACCTATTCGTGACCAATGTTACCATTTAGTCTAGTTCCTTTGTCCAGATATCTTAATTGACCACAAGACATAGAGTGTGTCACCCTTGTATAGTTCAATCTTTGGTTTCTTGATATCCGAGTAGACTTACTAAAACAAATAAGCTCAATATCTCATATTGACTCATTTGAGCATGGCCATGCATTTTATAGTCTCACTCAATCAAGGGCCTCATAGATATCGCTCCTGTTATGTAAGAGGGACAAATCCTATGTAAGTCACTCACATCCCTTTGCATGATTTGTAGTATATCCAATAGTCGACTTTATAATCACCTTATTACAGGCAACGTTTAACGACATTAAAACATATAACTTATCATGTAGGGAACCGTAGTGACTTCAAGTCAAAGGACTACATACACCATGGTCACTGTGAGAACCGCTTATGACACTCACGTAATGATCCATGCAGTATTCTCATGGTGGGTCAATCCAATACATTATTACTCTAATATGTACACATGTAAAGACTTGATATCTCATATCCATGACCCATGAGATATGGTCATCAATCTATGCACATACTAGTCTCACTGTATTATTGTTGTCCTAATTCACAATAATACTTGACTAGGGACATTTAAGAATAGTGTTCTGATTACAACCAATAGGATCTCACAATCAAGTCATGCACTCGATATCTCATGTTATTGAACCTACTATTTTAAGAACTTTATTATGTTCATTTAATCACAATAAACAACACAATAAATGAAATTCCTCATATATGAAATAAATATCATGATACAATGTAAACTAGTAATGTCAATACACAACTGGCCTCTAGGACATACACCAACAATCTCCCACTTGCACTAGAGCCAATCAGATATACATCTAATGCTTATAGATCTAGTGTGACCCTCATGCTTTGGCTGTGCAAGAGGCTTTTAAGTGGGTCAACGATGTTATCATCTGTCGGTACTCTGCATATCTTCACATCTCCTCTATCAATAATCTCTCGAATGAGATGGAAGTGCCTAAGTATATGTTTGGATCGCTGGTGAGATCTAGGCTCCTTAGCTTGTTCAATGGCCCCATTGTTATCACAATAGAGGTTCACCGGGTCTACAATATTAGGAACCATGCCAAGTTCAGTGATGAACTTTTTGATCTAAATAGCCTCCTTTCCTGCATTGGAGGCAAATATACTCAGCCTCTGTGGTAGAATCGGCTACTGTCTCTTGCTTCGAACACTTCCAGCTCACAGCTCCACCATTTAGGTAAAACACAAAATTCGATTGCGATTTGGAGTCGTCCTTATCGGACTGGAAGCTATCATCAGCGTAACCCTTTACAACAAGCTCTTCCTCGACTCCATATACCAAGAACGAATCCTTAGTCCTTATTAAGTTCTTAGGGATGTTCTTGACAATAGTCCAGTGACTCTCACCACGATCTGACTGGTATCTGCTCGTCATGCTCAAAGCATACGAGACATCTGGACGAGTACATAACATGGCATACATGATAGATCCAATTGCAGATACATATGAAATCTTAGTCATTTTGTCTCTTTCATCTTGAGTGAAATGACATTGAGCCTTAGACATGCTTACACCATGCAACATAAGGATGAATCCTTTCTTTGACTCTTGCATATTGAAGCGTTTCAATACTTCGTCTATGTATGTACTCTGACTCAGGCCAAGCGGTCTCTTTGATCTATCTTTAGAGATCTTGATGCCAATACATAGGTAGCTTCACCCAAGTCCTTCATAGAAAAACATTTTCCTAGCCAAGTCTTTACAGACTGTAAGGTAGGGATGTCATTCCCGATGAGTAGTATGTCATCTACATACAACACCAGAAATACAACTGTGCTCCCACTAACCGTCTTGTAGACACACAGTTCATCTTCGTTCTTGATGAAACCAAACTCTTTGATTGCCTCATCAAAACGAAGATTCCAGCTTCTAGAAGCTTGCTTTAATCTATAAATGGATCGTTGTAGTTTACACACCTTTCCAGCAGCCTTTGGAGTGACAAAACCCTCAAACTGTGTCATGTACACATCCTCGAGAAGATTTCCATTTAGGAAAGCAGTTTTGACATCCATCTGCCAGATTTCATAATCATGATATGCTGCAACAGCAAGCAAGATCCGAATGGTATGCACATTACCATCCATGTCAGTTTTCTTCTTGATAACTCATTTGCACATAATAGGTTTTACCCCTTCAGGTGGGTCTACCAAGGTCCACACTTGGTTGGTATACATGGATTCTATCTCAGATCTCATGGCCTTAAACCATTTTTCAGAATCTATGCCTTTTACAGCTTCCTCATAAGTCGTAGGCTCATCCTAATCCACGAATAATATATCACCATGTTGGGTCACGAGAAATCCATATCTCTCGGGTTGATGAGGTATCCTACTAGACTTACGTAGTCCTTATGCTACTTGAGCAGGTGGTTGTTCCACAACAATTTGTGGATTCTACTCCATTTCCACCATTGGTTCGCTGCTACTTTGCGAAATTTGAATTTCTTCAAGTTCTATTGTTCTCCCAGTGGTTCTTTTGGAGATTAATTCTCTCTCTAAGAACTCAACAGTCTGTGCGACAAACACTTTACCTTCAGTCGGATTATAGAAATAGTATCCTTTGTTTTCCTTGGGATATCCTACAAAGAAGCACTTGTTAGATTTGGGACCAAGTTTATCAGGGACTTGGCGCCTTACATAGGCTTCACAATCCCAAATCTTCACAACCCAAAATTTTCATAAAAGACACAATAGGACGCCTCCCAGTCCATATCTCATATGGTGTCTCTTGAACCATTTTAGATGGAACACGGTTAAGTGTGAAAGTAGCTGTTAATAGAGCATGTCCCCAGAAGGAGCTTGGAAGATCTGCATGACTCATCATTGATCAGACCATGTCTAACAAGGTTTGGTTCCTCCTCTCAGAAACACCATTCCATTGCGGTGTTCCAAGGGGAGTGAGTTGAAATATTACCCCGCTCTCTTTTAGATGGTCATCAAAATCTTGGCTCAAGTACTTACCGCCTCGATCTGATCGACAAGCTTTAATACTTTTACCAAGTTGATTTTGTACCTCATTCTTGAAATCTTTGAACTTTTCAAATTACTTTGATTAGTGTTTCATCAGATACATAAATCCATATCTACTGAAATCATCAGTAAATGTAATGAAGTACTGAAAACCTCCTCTAGCTAATGTGTTGAAAGGTTCGCAAACATCACTATGTATGAGACCTAAAAGATCACTAGCTCTTTCACATTTTCCAGTGAATGGAGCTTTCTTCATCTTTCCCAACAAACAAGGTTCACATACCTCATATGATTCAAAATCAAATACGTCCAAGAATCCATCTTTATGGAGTATGGATATGCGATTTTCATTTATGTGGCCCAAACGACAATGCCAAAGCTAAGTTGGGTTCATATCATTTGATTTGAACCTCTTAATATTTATATTATAAACATACATTTTGAGGTCGAGAATATTGTAACATCCTGAATTTTCAAATAATCGATATAAAGTCTTCTTTTATTTTTCACGTGTTTTGCAAGTGCAATTTAATGTGTTTTAGCTTTAAAATTTTTTTTATGTCATGAATAAACTTTTTCTTCTCTTTTAAATTTAAAGCCTATTTTTGATCTTTAGGCCTAATAGTCTAATTCTATAAATTAATTAATTTAATTAGAGAGCCCACGGTTTTTAGCCCACCTAATTAGCCCACTAATTAATCTTATTGTTAATTAATACAACTTGTAGTGTAAACTTGATCAAGTAGCTAATAAATTAACAATTTAATTTCAAACTAATTTGTAGTATGCATAATGAGGCACGTGCTTTGCACAAGCACGTGGAAATTGATGAAAAGAGGGGTGGCCGGCCTTGGTCTTGGAGTGGGAGTGATGGAGAGAGCGGAAGGGTGGTTATGTGATGGTGGGTAGTTCTTCTAACTCCCAAATGCATCCTAGCCTTTCATCTAAACTCATCTCAACCCTCCATTTAAGCTTGAGTTGTGTATAAATACCCTTCCCTTGTCTTCTTCATACTTGCATGAGAACTATTTCAAAGAGAAGAGAAAAGAAAAAGAAACAATTGTGAGGGAAAGAAAGAGATGTGTGAGGAAAAAGATTGAGTGTGTGTGTGTTTGAGTGCTCTTGCAACATTGGAGGCCGGCCAAAGCTTCAAGAGGAGGAGGTCTCGGGTTCACACTAGCAAGGAGGAGAAGGCTCGAATTTTGTGGCACAAACTAGGAGGAGAAGGGTACCATTCATGCGTTCAAGGAGTTTCTTAGGAGTTTTCTACTTGTTTCTTCAATAAGATGGGTTATTTCTCAAACTTCTAATGTAGATGCCATGCTAGGATTTTAATTGTGAAAATGTTAGAAACGAGTAGAAATTGCCATACATTTGCTTGAAGAGACTAGTAAGAAAGGAAAGAAACTCTATTCTATCTATATGAAAAGTTAGTAAAATGAATTGGAATGTGTCAATTAAGATTCGTTATGACGCTCGTTAATTTATTTGCATGCTAGAATACTTATGAATTGATGAATCATGATTATATGAAAACTTTGCTTATGAATGAATTGTAGAATGCAATATATGAAAAATTGTGCTTATGAATGAATTGTAGAATGCAAGATAGTATCCATGGAAGGTGAAATAAATTGATGGGTTTTAATTGCATTATATGAGTAATATTATGTTCACTAGACTATCATCTTTATTGTCTCTTTGAAACATAAGACATTGATTAGTTTGATGAACATGAAACTATCCTAAGAGCTTTGTTTATGTTAAAGAATGAAGAGAAATTGTATGAACACATTGTGAACAAAAGGGGAATAAGTTGATAAAAAAGATTCATCTAAAAAGAAATTTTTCTATGTCGAAAATGTATTAATGTCTCACTTTTTCAAAGAGTTAAGAAGAATAGTCTACTATGTGTTTAAAAATCAGAATTTGACAATCTAAGAAAATATAAGTTACTGTTTTTCAAGGAAAAATATTCTGGAGAAGATATAGATTCTTTATAAGTACAAATTAATTGAGAAAAATCGAATCTATTAAAAGAAGAACTAGATTCAGTACAGTTTGTACAAAAGTATTTCAATCGAGTCCTATAGTCACCCAAGACCTACTGGTCTTCGGGTGCATTTTGGATGCGTTACTGTAACTGAGTGGAGCATTTGGTCTTGGGTTCGAGTCTCTCAAGAGACTGTTTTTTTTAAATTCGATTTTAATTCAAAACTGAAAACCAGACTTTATGTATAAGTCAAGTTCTTTTTATGATGGTTAGTCACTCAAGACCTACTGGTCTCACTCAAGACCTACTGGTCGTTGAGTGCGATTTGGGTCAGTTACTATTCATAGGCGGGGGTTCGGCTCTGGGTTCGAATCCGTCTATGGCCACTGTTTTGAAATTTTTGATTTTTTTTCTTATCTTGATTTTTTTTAGTAGTTTTAAGCCTACAAAAAATTGATAAAAAATTATTAAAATTCTTCTTAAAATACCTAGACATCATGAAAATTATTTCTACAATAATTGACTTATTATAATGGGAATTAGAGATATGAGAAGAAGAAATTGATAAATTTTCTTAGAGTGTGATTTTGATTAATTAAAGAAAACAGATATTTTTGAATGTAAATAATTTTGGTGTAGAGATTTTAAAAATGAAAATTTTGACATGAAATTTAGTAAGATTAAATATGAGATTGTTGTTTAAATTATGCAAATGTGCGTGGAAAATGCAGTTAAAAGAAATATGATGAAATATAGAAATTTTTGAATATGAATACTCTCATTTTGATGAACATGAAACGAGTTTGACGCTAGAGTTTTAGCTGATTCCTTACATCGGTATGATTGGAATTTTGAAAGAGAAATGTGATAAATAAAGACCAAGATTGGGTCATGATTAAGTTTAAGACCGGTGTAGAGGTAACGCTAACTCCAGAGTATTAATTTTATTCATGATTCAATTATCTAAGGATTAGATACATAGTGAAGATGTGATGAAAGTAAAAGAAAAACATAAGTATGAGGGGGCATTGGATCTACGGTGTGAGAGTGTACACAAGATGTCCACATGATGGGTCATGTCAGGGCATGGATACTTCTCCAGGATATCTGGACCGTGGCAACGCTTGTGGGGTGTTTGGTGACTACGTAGTGCTATCGTTCCATAGCGGAGGTGAATTGTCCATAGGATGTCTGCATGATGCGTCATGTAATGACGTGGGATTCTCTCGAGGATGTTTGGACATGGGCTCGTAACTCATAGAACACCTAGGATACTTACCGTAGTTACCGTAGTAGTTAAACTCATGGCAAGGGAATCAACCCTACAGAAGAACGATTATGTAACTCCTGTTTTCCATTTTGTGTATTTTTGGGTGTATTTTTTTTCTTTTGGGTATTTGTATTCTTCTTGTATCTCTTTTGGCCGTGTATTGGATCTTTATTTTCAATATATTCATTTATTTAATTTGTCATCCTTTTATTTGATCTTTTGATTTTACTATCTGTCAATTCTTTATCTCTGTTTGGTCAAGTTTTTGTTTTGATCCCCATTATTTGTATATGTTCATGTCCTATTTTATTCATTCATTTTTCTCCCATCTCTTATTGAATTCTATTTCTTTAAACCCCCAAAAAAACCCCAAATTAAAATCATATGTTTTTAACCCTATTCTAATTTGTTCTGGATCCCAATAGCACCTAAACCCTATACTCTAACTATCCAAACCCGTATACCCATCCAACCCGATCCCCACCTTCAGCAAAACCCTAACTCTTCTCTACTCTATATATATAACCCATCATCCCTCCTGTTCACCGTCACCCTCAGCCGCCTTACTCCATCCCGACCTTGCCCAAACCTTCTGTGCTCCTCTCCCGCATCCACTTCTGACCATCCTCCTCCCGTTCATCACTCTCGACCTTCTGCTGTCTTTCTCTCCCGTCCTGCCTTTCGTCATCTTGCTTCCCTGGCCGCCGCAGCAACTGCAACGATCAGAGCAGCACCTCAACAGCCTCTAGCTTCTCCCCCGATATTGCCCTGGTCCTACAGTGCCGTCGACCCAGTGCCCCTGATGCCCCCGCTGTCCCTCCAACACCGACAGCAAGCAGCAGCCGTGGCGAGCTTCCTTCACTGCCATTCCTCCCCATTGCCATCATCTCTTCCATCCGCTCGCTTTCTCGTTGAACGTGCGTGTGTGCATGTGTTGGTTTAGTTTGTGGTTCGTTATTTGGTGCGTTGATTCAGTTCATCAATTTCGTTCATTTGAGTTCGTGTTCCGGGTATCTGTTCCCATTATTCTTGATCATCGTCATTTTCGTCGTCTCTCTGGCAAGTAACTTATATTCTTTTTTTTGTGTAATACAGGTACTAAATACCGCATGTAGTGTAGTTGGATTCTAGAGACAATTCGTGTGTGAATCCTCTATTATATAATTTCTCTATTGTGTTGATTCGACCATAGTTGCCTCATGACACGCATGACATGAAACAACTAGGGATGACCACTTTTTGGATGTAGATATGCATGCTATTTTGTGATATCGTGTGCTTGATGTGTTATTCGTGCTATACTTGTCATGGACTTGAAAAATACCTTATAACATGTTGTTTGGACATCTAGTACACTATATTTCAGGTTTGGTTATGATTTGGACAATTTCCGTATGATCTATGTTGATTTATGTATGAGGAACAATTCTGTATTTTCTGTTATCTCGTTTTCATTCAGTAATTTAGACCCTATTGAATTTTATTTTTGAATAAGACTTGTAGAAAATTTTATCTATTTTCCAACCCTTCTGACAGATCTCAGTTTTGTTTTACGATTTGTGAGTTATGTCTATTTTACTACAGAGGTGTGAGAGATTTTCAGATAGTGTTGTCTATGAATTCTGAAGAGTAATCTATTTTTATCATGATGTTAAAAATATTATTTTGATACAATATTTTGCACAATACAACTAAACTTGATTGGAATTAACCCTGAATTTTTGTGGATTTATTTGATGAGTGTTACTAACCGTTTTATGTTTCCAAACAATTACTATACATGCAGAATTTTCATACTATTCAGTAAAGAACCTGATTTTCGACCCAATTCTACTTGCAGTTTGTAAAATATTTGTGAATATGAAAGTTAGCCAACTGTTTCTATTTTATCACCCTTTTGCAGGATTTGTATTTGGATTTATGGTTTGTGAGATATTGCTGTTTGTGTACTGCAGTGTTTATAATTCCAGATTTACAAAACTACTGCATCTTGATATTTTCTGATTTTTGTTGACTGAACTTTTTATATTGGAAAATTATGAAACTTTATATTCTGATGCTACACATATAGGGGAATAACCCAAAATTTTCGTGGATTTAATTAATGAGTTTTCATGCTGTTTTCTTGACTTTGAATACAAACTTCTGATTTCTGGCTGAAAGTGTTTTCTGGTTTCAATTCAGTTTTGACTCATACTTTTGTGAAACACTATATGACTTATATATATTCGTTGGATTCGGCCGAAAGTCTACTTTTCAGACTTTCTGACGGATTCAGGTTTGCATGTTTATAGCAACGGGAATCCCAGTTTTAGTACAGTACTGTCTTGCTGTCCAAAACTGAAATTTTCGTTGTACTATTCTTTTATGTGTTATATTTAGTCTTATATGTTTGTCTGTCACCCTGAACCTGTTAATTGTTTATACCATGCTATTCTCACTCTGTTTTCTTCACATACATGTCTGTCTAATAATAATAACAAAATAACCAAGCGGGAGTTTGTGGGAAAGATCTAGTAGTGGAAGATATAGAAATATGTACTTGGAAGGGGGCCTGTGTTTCCCATCTGATTATCTGTTAAGTGGTACGATTCTGTTATCTGAATCCTAACTACATTACTTCCCTATAGGAAGGTGTACTTAAAAGAGATCCATTGGTTCTATCTGTCGTCTGGATCTGTATCTAATATTTATCTGTCTGATACCTGAGTACACGACCCTATATGATCCCCTACGAAATCTAAGCAAAACTGTTTGAATGTAGCAACCATGTGGTAAAAACCTGGAACACATGAAATGCTACCTAGATAGTAATCACACAAGACTTATAAGAACATGACATTTGCTATCTATTTATTTGTATCTGTTATCTGTACCTGTTATCTGATTATCCGTTATCTGTCTGTCTATTATCTGACACTATTATATATATATCTGTCTGCATACCACTTGATACTTGACACATGTTATCTGTATCTGTTAGTATACCATGCAATCTGAATTGTTTTCCTGATTCATGTTAGATATTATATTTCTGTTAATATGTCTATTCCATACTATGTTAGTTTCTGCTGTTATTACATATTTGTTTACCATTTTCATGTACTTGTATCCTGCACTACAAGCAGCCCATAACTTGTATTGACGGAAGTTTATTTTCCTTTTCCTCTTCCTACAATTTATTAATTGCACATCAGGGTGATCAGCTGCCAGAAGGAGTTGGTGATATGAGATATTAGTGCTGGAGTTTTAATTATTATGTATGTTGCTTATTTGAACAATTGTATTTGATACATGGGTTTATTTTATATTTAGGCAATGTGACCCAGGATAATTAACTTGTTCAGATATGATTTATTTGAGATTATTATATTTTGGTTTCAAGTAAATTTCTATTGGTATATTTGATTTGATTATGCATATGTGGTTGATTCTCTTGCTTCCGACTCTGATTACTTCTGTGAGATATTGTAAAGATTCTGAACAGCATATGGATGATGAAAACTATTCGCTGGGCTTAGTCACGTATCTGCATTGCGTATTCTCTTTTTAGGAAGCATGACATGACAGATTAAGGGCTTGCCCTCGGACCTATGTAGTATGGAATCGTAGAATCCGAACAAATTCGCATTAGTGTCATTAAATATAAATAACTGCATTAAAGACTAAGTGCACATTCACACACGACATCAATAAGATAGTCCCCTTAGTTTTGTTTGTGAACAAGTGTGTGCTTTCCAAGTAAGAGAAATTGATGTATTATATCCTAGCGTCAGTTTTATGCAACTGACGTGCCCACAGTTTCTATGCAGGATAAAGTGATTGACAAGACCAAAGAATGAATGGTGCTTATAGGAATGTTCAAGTTGTTATTTAATTCATGTATCATGTTGTAATTTATAATTCCGCTGCGTTGATGTAATCATTATTGTATAAAAAGTTTTAATTTCTTTGTGAAATTGTATGAAGTGAACCGTGAAGATCCTGTGGAACTTCGAATTCTGGCTTATTTGGAATTCAGGGTGTTACAAATATAAATTCCATTACTCAATTGTGCACAAGCATAACAGATATTATTCAAATAAATAAAATAACTTTTGTCCTTTATTATAAATGAAAAACCTTTCTTGTCCAAACAAGAAATAGAATAATATTTCTACTAACAACAGGCACAAAATAATAGTTCTCTAACTCAATGATAAGTCCAGTGGGTAATGATAAATGACAAGTTTTTACAGCTAAAGCAGCAACTTTTGCTCCATTTCCAATTCGTAGGTCAACTTCGCCCTTAGCCAATGGTCTACTCCTTTTTAGATCCTGCACATTTACACAAATGTGATATCCACATCCAGTATTTAATACCCAAGATGCAGAAGTAGATAAACTGACTTCTATAACAAAAATACCTGTAGTGGAAGTCATACTTCCTTTCTTCTTCTTAAGCTTCTCCAGGTACTTATGGCAGTTCCTCTTCCAATGTACGGTCTCACCACAGTGGAAGCATGTGCCCTCCTTGGCCACCCCACCCTTAGGTTTCAAGGCAGAAGTGTTGGGCTTGATATTGCCCTTGCCCTTCCCCTTGTTTTGGATTTCTTAATTTGCTTTTTGCCCTTGTCCTTACCTTTGGCCAGTTGGACCATCATAATGGTATTTCCCTTACTAATATTCTGTTCTTCAGTTCTCAACATGCTTATTAGTTCTAACAGAGGTTTGTCAGTTTCATTCATGTTGTAGTTCATGACGAATTGACTATAACTTTCCCGCAACGATTGCAAGACCAAGTCAGTGGCTGATTCTTGACTATATGGGAAACCAAGCATTTCAAGATTCTCTATGTACCAAATCATCTTGAGCACATGATTTCCAACAGGCTTCCTTCTGCCAGTTTGCACTGAAACAATGCCTTTGAGACTTCAAACCTCACATGCCTAGCTTGCTCTTGATAGAGCCTCTTGAGGTGTACGATCATATCGTAGGCATCCATGTTCTCATGTTGCTTCTGAAGCTCAGAGTTCATGATGGCTAGCATGGGACAACCAATGTCCAAGGCGTCATCTTGATGCTTCTTATGAGCATCCTTTTCGATGCGAGAGGCACTTGTAGCAGGTGGATCAGGAATAAGCTGCTCTAGAACATACAGCTTTTTCTCATGCCGGAGGACTATCCACAGATTCCTGTACCAGTCTAGAAAATTTGTTCCGGACAATTTTTCCTTCTCAAGGAAAAATCACAATGATGGGTTATTTGATAAGTTGGATGCCATGGTAATCTATCAACATAAATATGCAAAGTAAATATTATTTCACATAAATGTGCAAAGAAAAAATATTTAACCATCAACAGAAATATGCAGAGTATGTATCATGACATTAAAATATTTAATAAAGTATTTTATTAAATGTGCCTCTTACTATTGTTATTCAAATCAACGACCCTCATCATTAACTCAGAAAATCTCTTCGTAAGATTTTCTAGTAGGCCAAGATCCATATTTCACCTAGTTTTGAGTCAGGTTTGGCTGATCACCTAAAATTCAGTTATTTAGGTAGGGAACATTTTCCAATTACATCATATACAACTTTTGGATTGTTGGGTGAGTAACACTTACTCTAATCTATCTCATAGACTAAAGCCCAAAGTCTATTCCTCTAAACCTTCAATCCTATGGAAATAGTCTAGTTAAGTCAGACCCAATGGTTGGCAATTGAATATTACTTTTATCCATTGCGTCTCACTAGGATAGATTAAGGCACCATACTTTGGCAGACCTACACTTAATCGATCCTACCCTAGACGAGTGCCATGCATTGGAAGGCATCTTATTGCAACTTAATATTTACTTTGAGGGAGTTTTGTTATTTCATTAATTGACTCACCATTCATCATCCATTAGCATACAACAATGCATCTCATACAAAATTAAAAGCATAAAATTTATGTGACATGATTGTGGCCCTAACACACTGATTCTCTCAAGCCAATGAAAGTATCAAAAACTGAACAACGGGATTATACCGTCTTCTCCATGCAGCTTCTCAATCTTGTTCTTGTATGGTTGTCAATTCCTTGTCTCCTTAATAAAATTACATTTACACATAAAGAATGAATGTACAATTGGAGTTTATAGAGAAAGGCACGACACATAGGCTGTATTCAAAATACCAAAATATAAACAATACATCACATAACATAAACTATGTATCACAGAACTAAACCATGCATCACAGAACTAAGGCCACAAACATGCACCATGCATCACAGAACATAATAATCAAAGAATATGTTGTTATGATTTTATTTAGTTTATTTTAAAAAAAAGGTTTGTTTTTGGGGAATCATTATAGCCCTATGCAAAGCTTGAACGGGAACAAAAGTGTATAAGAGAATACTGGACTTTTATACGGTGTGAACAAAAGCGAGATGAGGCGACGATGCGGCGGTTATGGCAGCGAATGGCAGCAACAACATGAAGTAATCGGCAAGGGTGGCTCTCGGGTGCAACAAGGAGAAGAAAGGGTAGCTGTTCAGTGGCGGCAGCAAGGGGCGGCATGGGGTGGTTCTCGCTGCGATGGTGGCGTCGGGGTAGCAGCAGTGGTGGAGCTTCGGGCTTCGACTCGGTGGCTGCGATTGATGGGGAAGGTAGAAACAGGTGACGGTGCGGTTGTCAAGCATCGAGGCAGAGGCTAGCGGTGGAGGAGACAGGCGATGCTCGATAGCGGAGGAGGTGGCAGGGACAAAGTGAACCTTCGAGGAGATGGGTTTCGGAGGTGCAGGCATCGAGGGTGGCAACGAGGATGAGCGGCGGGGATGATGGGCAACACTGTGGAGGGTCGCACTCGGGGTGAGTGTCGAGGTAGGAGGGTCGGAATGCAGGGAAGACGAGGGAGGTACTCGGGGCTGCGATCGAGTAGGCGGTTGGGATGAGCGGTTGCATGGTTGTGAGGTAGGGGAAGGAGCTGGGCGGTGTTGGGAGACTCACGCGGTTGACGAAGGCAACTGTGGTCATGGAGGAGCAGGGCGGTGGTCGATGAGGAGGCGAGGGTGCAGTCGAGGTTGGAGGTTGTAACATCCTAGAGAAAAAAAATAATTTTTTTATTTTTGCACGTGCATTGCATGTAAAATTTTGTGCACTTTGGTTCCTAAAATTTTCTAGAGTCATCAACATTTTTCTTCTCATTTTTTCTATTCAAAATTGAATGTTTTATTTTTAATTAAACCCATTTGGCCTAAACCCATTTTGTATCCCACTAAAAATTAATTACAAATTGAGCCTCATGATTAATTCTACATTTAATTGAACATTTTAAATCTAGTACACTTGTCATGTGTAACACACACATGCATTTTTTTAATTAATAAAAGAATTTGTATGAGAAGTAGTGTGCACATTTGATGCACATGCACGTGTTTGTGCACATGGAGGGATTGGCCAGCCAAAGTGAAGAGTGAGGGAGAGTGGAGGAGAGTTGTGTGTGAGTGGGGAGTTATTTTGGGTAGTGGAAGTGATCTCAACCACTCATTATTCTGATAAATAGCCCCCCTCCTTTACCATGAACAACGTAAGATCAAAAAAAGAAAAAAAGAAAAAGAAAGAAAAAAAAGGTTTTGGTTTTTCTTGCTAGAGGAGGAGAAGTCCAAATTTTAGGGGGAGCTTGGAGCATTTTTTCTAAGAGTTCTACTAACTAATTGCATCAAGAAAGAGATGGGTGTTTCTTTTACTTTCTAGTTATTTGTAGAATGCATACTTAGATAAATTGTATTTGAAATGGAAAGTTTGGCATGAGTTCTTTAGTTTCTAAACTATTTATGAGGCATGTTGTGTTGACATCTAGAGTTTTAGTAGTAGGTGAATCTAAGGTATTAATGCTTACTAGTTTAAAATTACAATATAGAATTTGTCATGTTGTCAAACTATAATTCTTATTAGAAGTGTTTTGTAGTAATGTCATGTGTATTATAGTATACCATGATTAGATCATGTATATAAATTGTATGTGTATATAAAGTTGTTAACTTATGTCTACAAAATTGTGTAAATATTGGAGTGGATTATAATTCAATAGGGAGATGAGAATTCTACATAAACTCAGAAAAATTGCTAAAAGAAAAATAAATTCATGTTAGTTGTTATAAAAAGTAGTCTTGTTGATTAATAAAAGCATATGTGTATAAAAGTTCCTAAAATTACTATTTAAATTATTTTTGTATAACTTCACTCTAATATAGATAAAATCAGTGAGAAATCATTTCTGAAAATCTAGGAGTGTATTTTATGAACAAATATTTGAGAGAAAAGTATAGAAATCGAAAATGAATGAAGGAGTTAAAAATAAAGGGAAACTCAGAGTCGAGTTAAAAGGTTTCGAACTCCAATATTTTTAGAAAAGAGTTCGAGATTACAAAAGAAACTCAAAAGGGTCTTTATCACCACAGTGAGTTGGCTCACTGGTTGGGCTTGTGGTTGGCTGGCTGTAGACCTTGGGTTCGATCCCAAGCCTTGCATATAAATGTGCTTTTTAATTTTATTTTTAGAGATTCTCAAGTTTTAAAATTGGGAAGATTTTATAGAAATATTTTAGAATATTATTAGAACCCTTAGAATTAATTTCACACTATTCCAAGATATATTTTGAGAATTAAAAGTTATATTCATATTAAATAATGTATTAGATGAGTTTTGAATTTAAATTCAATGGGAAATGCACATGATTAAAAATATTTTTAGAGTTGGTTATAGAATACAAATTTAAAATACTCCTTTGTGAAAATTTCATGGTGTTTTCCATTGAATTAAAGAAAGGGTCGAGGTGGTTGATAATAAAATCAAAACATAAGTATGAGGTTAAAAATCATGAATTTCTAGTGATTAATCTTGAAGTGATTTTGTATTAAGAAATAGTGATTTTAATCTTAAAGAACTTTGTATTAAGAAATATACTTGAAGTATAGACAAGCATGAAAAAGGTTGTATTAATTAAAAGAGTATGGAATATTACTAAAGTGAATAGTTTGGTTTGTTAACCAAGAAATTTGTCCACAAGAATGCGATTGACAGATTGTTATTGAATATTGTTATAAGAAGTGAATACTTCAAAATTTATAAACATAAAGATAATGGATAAAAAAGGAATGATGAATAATGATGAGATGTTTAAGTTGAGGTTAGATATAACCAAATTGATCTCTATAGTGAGATGGTTGTTGGAATCTAGAGGCTGAGCGAGACCCCGTAGCAACTGACAATTTGTGAATAAAGAAAGTTAAGAAGCAGTCAGTGTGGGCAATTGTTCTCGTGTACTGATTTAAGTTCGGTATGGTAAGCTGGCTCTAGGTTGTGATGATTATAATCAAACCTAAGGACATGTACGAGAAGAAGATGTGATGAAACCTGGGCAAACTTAAGTGGGGCGTTGGGCAGTGTACTCCAGGACTATAGATTCAGTCGGGCGATGTACTTCGGGACTGTAATTGCCCTGCATCCAGTCGGGCGGTGTGCTCCGTAACTGTGATGCGGAATGAGACGAGCCTCAATTAAATTCGGAATTATGAATGATCGGGCGGTGTACTCTGGGATCATGAATAGTCGGGCGGATGGAAGGCAGATCTCTGATATTCCGGGGCTAGAGCAGCACTTGGGGGTGCGCTTGAGGTGGATTCTGTATAGTTTGGTGGTGTATTCCGGGGTCGGACTCCATAATTGTGGGATGCCTAAACCTTATTTTGTTACCGAGTAGGATTTCATGGCGATGGATTGAACCCTTTAATGTGGAGTACGTAAGTGCTCGCCCTCGTACCTATGTACTATGGGATGCATAGAATCCGAACAAGTATGCATTAGTGTCATCGTAGTGTAATGTCTATATTAGGTATTAAGTCATATCATACACTGACATGTTTAGAATAGTCACATTTCACAGTTTGTTGTGCATTCAAGTTTTTGTTTGCTAGAGTAAGAGAATCGCTGTATCATAGTATTGCGTTAGTTGCATGCAACTGACGTGCCCACAGTTTTCCAGATGCAGGATTGGACTTGGCATGGGCTTGAAGTCACTATGATGAGTTGATTACAAGATTGAAGAGATTTTCATTATAGTAAACTACATTGTATTCATTTAATTATGTTGTGCTGTTGTAAAGAACATGTTGTAAATAAAAGTTTTAAATTCCTTGTAAATTTGTATGAATTTGAAGTAAAAGATCATGTTGTGCTACGAATTACACGTGTTTGGAAATCGGGGTGTTACAGGTTGGTATCAGAGCCAGGTTCTATGTAGTACAAAATTACAAGGACGACACATTAGGGTGGACATTAGAAGTCTGAGTTCAATTTATAGTGCTTTAAATGTAAATTGATTTACATTTGTGTTGCTCTGTACAATGATGTCTTCTCCTTCCTTTCCCTATAAGATGGCTGATAACCAAGACCCAGTGGACGATGTAGAATGTTTCTTTAAAGACCCAGAAGAGGAAGAAGAAGAACCCGAAGAAGAAGAAGAACCCGAAGAATAGTAAGGCCCAGAAGAGGAAAAGGGAGAACTGCTCGAATCTCGGGAGATCACTCCACCTCAACCTGATTCCCATGATGAATACTCGGATGAAGAGCCGGTTCGAGACAAGAAGGACCATAACATCGCTTCCTTCTGTAAGCAGTTGATTATCCATAAGTGGAGAGTAACCCACATGGAGGCACATCATGCGGAGGATAAGCAGAACTTTGCAACTCTGAGTCAGCGAGTATGGGAACTGGTGAAGTGTCGATACAGGAATGCCCAATATTTCACCCTAACTAGACAACAAAATTCGTTGGGGAAAGCAAGAATGTCGTCAAAGATGCGAGGAGATGCAGAAGGAAATAGATGAACTACGGGGAGAGCTCAGAGAAGCCAAAAGGAACTGTAGAATCTAGACTGCTTTATGTTTGGAAGTTTCTGATGTTTTATGTATGGATGTATGGACAAATTTTATTTCTGAATATATAAAGTTTATTTTTGGAAATAAATAAATTGTGTTGGAAGAAAGGTCTATGTTGTTGTTTTTTTTGGTGATTAATGAAGTTTTATCACCCAGAAATGGTCGGACGAAAAACTCGAAATGGTGAAGGATCCAGCGGTGAAGGCAACTGCCTAGATCTGGACACAGAACTGGCCCAGGGTGTACCAAACTCTCAACACCTTTGCCAGAAGTGTGAATCGAAACACCATGGGGGGGCAAGCAGTGAAATTCTGCAGGCTATTAAATTGGTGGAATCATTCCAGCGGATGAATCCACCCATTTTTTTAGGGCAAGGCGGATCATGATGCAGCAGATGATTGGATCCGGCAGGTCGAAACTGTGTTCATGGTCTTGGAGACTCCAAAGGCTAGCAAGGTGAATCTTGCGACCATTCAGTTGGAAAAGGATGTCGGGATCTGGTGCCAGTCTATGAAGCGAACCCTGAAGAGATGAACCTATTACCTGGGAAGGCTTTCTGGAAGAGTTCCGCCGCTACTACTTCCTGATGGATGTGTAGGAGAAAAAGGAAATAGAGTTCCTGAGTCTTCAACAGGGGAGCTTATTAGTTAGGGAGTATTAAATGAAGTTCACTCAGTTCTCAAGGTATGCATCGGAGTTAGTGATCGACGAGGCCAAGAAGGTAAGGAAGTTTGAGCAGCGGTTGAGGCCAAGTCTGAGGTCTCGTATGATACCCCTTGGTATCAGGAAATTTGATAAGCTTGTATGGAGAGCAGCAGCCACAGAAGCAGATATGGAACTGTATCAGTTAGTACAGAACAAGAAGAACAACTAGAGTGCTGGCAAAAGGCCTGCAATATCATACAACTTCAAGGGGTAGCCCCCAGCGCAGAAGTTCAAACCTACTGGGGCGAATGCTATTGCAGTAGCGGGGAATCAAAGCGCTTGTGGCAAGGAAGGACACATTCATCAGTTTTGCCCGCACCTAAACCCAGGAAATGCTAATAGGGACCCATCAGGGGAGAATGGGAAACCGTACCAGTAGGGGCGAGTGTTCGCTCTAACAGAAGAGGACACAGAGGATGCCGACATTGTCATCACCGGTATGGGAGCATCTGAATAGAGTTTATGCTATTATTTCAAGTCTTGTATTAGGAGAATGTTATTTACTGAAAGATAAAATTCATTATGTAATAGAGGAACTTCCAATAAATGGAATAAAAGCTATTGTTTTGTTTGATACTGGATCGCTCCATACCTTTGTGTCTCCTAAATTTGCAAAAGAATTGGGGGTTGAGCCGAAAATTTTCCCTAGCAAGGTTCTGGCAGTAGCTACCCCTTCCGGAGAAACACTGACTACTAATCGGTATTATGCTGGCTGTAACCTCGTGATCGGAGGAAGAGTTTTTGGAATCGATCACATAGAGTTGGCAGTCTTGGGAGTCGATATAATCATTGACATAGACTGGATGTCGATCTACAATGCTAGTATCGAATGCAAGTGCAAGGAAGTTATGGTCAAGGTGCCAGGATGACCAGTAGTAACATTTCAGGGGAAAAGAAACTAACTGTAAGGGGTTGGTAGCAGCTTTGGCCAAGAAGAAGATCCTGTGGAAGTCAAGAAGATTCCTGTAGTCCGGAACTTTCCGACTGTATTCCTAGAGGACCTACCTAGACTACCACCTCATCGGGATGTGGAATTCAGTATTTCCATTCAGCTAGGGAGTGCACCAATATCCAAGGCACCTTACAAAATGGCGTCAGTGAACCAGATGAGTAAAGAAGCAGACTAAAGAGCTTTTGCACAAGGGCTTTATCAGACCGAGTGCGTCGCCTTGGGGATCGCCAGTTTTATTGGTGAAGAAGAATGATGGATCGATGAGGATGTGCATCAATTACAGGGAACTGAACAGGGTGACCATCTAGTATAAGTATCTTATTCTGCGAATCGATGATTTGTTTGACTGACTTCAAGGAGCAGCAATTTTCTCCAAGATAGATCTTCATTCGGGTAATCACCAAGTTCGTGTTAAGAAAGAGGAAGTTCATAAGAATGCATTCTGAACTCGACATGGGCATTATGAATTCTTATTTATGCCATTCGGAGTGACGAATGCACCAGCTATTTTCATGAACATGATGAACAGGGTCCTACGACCATTCATCGACTCATTCATCGTGATGTTTATCGACGATATTCTTGTATTGTAGTACCCCATATTTTTAAATACTATTTTTGAGATTAGAAAATGAACTAAAATGATTTTTGGTGATTTAATAATGTTCATTTAGAAATTTATCTTTTTCAGGTGCAAAACACATGTGAATGTTGTCTTTGAAAGCTTAAAGCCAAAAATTATTTAGAGGGAACTCATTATTTATTATTTGAGATTATTTGTGATTTTTCTAGATTTTTCTGATAATTATTGGACTTATTTGCAAATATTTCAAAAAGAATGACTTTTGTTCAAAATTACCAATGGGGTGAAAACTCCAGATTTTCTGATTTTTAGGATGGATATAATGCCTAGTCAATTCAGGTATAATGAGTTTACCTTTTGTTTCAACATATACGATTTATTTTACAAGTTTTGATAAAAGATGATCTTTTTGCAAAATTGCTATTTTAAGGGGTGAAAGTGCAAATTGTTTTTCTGGATTTTCCCTACAGTGTCGGCTGATGCTAGAGGGGATCTTTTTGATTTTTGAACTGATTAAATTGGTTTTTACTAGTTTTCTAATAAAGGGATCTATTTATGTAAAGGTATATTGTAAAAGGAGTATTTCGCAAATATTTTCTAAAACCCTAGAAACTTAAATCCCGGACTATATAGTGTTCTATGCAGCCGTCTTTGCTGTACAACATAGGGATTTCTTATTTCTTATTATTTTGGAGTTCTATAGAGATGACTTTGGATTTCTTGCAAAGGAGGGGCTTTTCTTAATTTCTATTATTCTTCGTTCGATCTCTTCAACAAGGTGAGTGACATATTTTGTTTAATTTTATTTTATGTATGTTGTATGTGAGTGATATAATTGTTATGTTTGTTCTTTGAATGTTTTATGTGGTGTTTCATCTCGTAGAAAGCATGCTAGGGTTAGGGTGTGAATATGTATGTTGGATTGATGATGAAAAATTAAATCTTATGAAACCCTAGTTATTTATGAGTAGAATTCCATGTGGGTAATTCGAGATTGATGAATGACCTATTAGTAATCATGGGTAGGCTATTACTTTTGGATTAATGTTGAATTGATTGAATATGGTAATGTTATAATTGATTATGTTTATAAGTTATAATGGTGATTTAGTTTGAGAAATTTGGAGAAAAGATTTATGAATCAAGAGATCATGTCTTGAGAATCGAAATTTGGAATCGAGTTAAGTTTGATCAAATATATCCAAATTAGGGATTTTGAGATTTTGGTGAAAGGTTTGTTGGAGTTTGGATTTCTTAAACTCTGAGATTTAATTCTGAATATGTTTTATTTTTAATTGATGGATTATGAAGTTCTTTGGTGCATAAATATGCACAATGTTTCTTATGAATACCTTACGTTGTGAGTTTTGAAGGAAATTGAGTTTTTATGTGTTTTTCGAAGAATTTGACTATATCTCGACTTATTTTGGTATTGATATGATTTGGACCTGAATACGAAGCTTTTTCAATGAATAATTGATTATTAGGAAACTCTTTTTTGATTATATGCACAATTCATGTTATAATTGAAAGAAATCAAAAAATCGCTATTTTTATAAATTCAAGTAGTTTTGATTTAGTTTTTTTGGACTATTATATATCCTACAAGTTGTATTTGATCGTATAAGAAATATGCTTTTTGTAGAAATCATTTTCGTAAAGTAAAACTCCGTATCGGTTGAAATGTGCACAACCAAAAATCTGCAGTCTATAGGTCGACAGTCGACCGATATAATTTTACAGTCAACCGTCGTGACCTGGCTGCTGTGTTCTCTAGTTTTCTGGAAATTTCGTTCTGGACAGTCGACTGATGACTTTTACAGTCGACTGGTATTACTTAGAATTATTTTAATTGAAGTTTTGGATTTATCGCTTTGGACAATTGACCGATGACTTTTATAGTCGACTTCTAATACTTAGAATTATTTTCTCAAAGTTATTGGATTTTTATTCTCTTTGGACAGTTGACCGACGCTTGTCTATAGTCGACTGATACTGATGTATCTTGATATATTTGAATGTTCTTTTAAATGATTTATTCTTTAAATGTTTTAATCTATAACTTACTATTCTATACCTTATCTTCTACTGAACATATGTTTTCAAGCTGTTTTAACTGAACAATTTATGTTGGAAGATTGGTTTGGATGTTTGGGTGTGAGTCTCTAGAGGGTGTGTGTGACCCTAGTATACCGGCAGTTGAGATATTTGTGTTTTGGGCCTGTTGAGGCATTTTAGTTGATCAGTTGTTGAGTTAAATCGGATGGGGTACACCCAACTCTAGGAGATTCGTAAAGTAATTAAATAACCTAAATGATAAGGACAGGCACTAGTGGTGATATGATGAATGAGAACATCGGTTATGGACCTCAATATGGCTCGCGGTGTGAGATAATCCCCGGAATTATCCAGGTGTGAGTGAAATAGTCTCCGGAATTACTTGTGGTCTGGGATTGATCTCCAGAATTATCGGGGTCGAGGCGACACTCATGTGGTATTCGTGTGATAAGGGGTCATAGCTTGCGGTGTAGGGTATTCTCGAAGATTCCCAGGTGTGAGTGAAATAGTCTTCGGAATTATCTGTGGATAGAGATTGACCTCCAGAATTATCGGGGCATGGGCTAATACTCATAGTGTATCTATATCTCGTAGTAATCATAGAAGTAGGATTAGTTGCATAGCAGGGGATTAAATCCTATAAAGTGTAGACGTTAAGGGCTTGCACCAGACCTATGTAGCTTGGGATGCATAGACTTCGACAAGCACGCGTTAGAGAGTCAGCATATAGCATTGATGTTTTCGTGACTTGGTATTATGCATGTGTTCTCGGTTTTATACACTTGATACTTAGTCTAGCTTCACTTGATGTTTTCGTGTTTCGTGGTTATTCTCTAATTCACTTACTCTTATTTATTTCCTGTTGTTGATGAAACTATGCTCTATTTATGTTGCTTGTTTTTATGTCACTCACACCGTTATGGCTGACCCTTTTAGTTTTGGGGGTTAGAGTTATCTCTAGCCTCATATTTTACAGGTGATTACCTATAGTTTGGGATTTGGATGCTTGAGTTAAAGTGATGAAAAGGATTGTGTGATTTTGTAAAAGAAAGTGTTGTAAAGAAAGAAAGTTTGTAATTCAAGGTGTATGTATTCCGATGTGCTATGTAAATATTATTGTAATAAAATTTCGAGAAAAATTTTACTGGTACTTTGGGTTGTGTTTAATATTACATTTGAAGTTGATGCTGGGAATTGTGCCACGTATTTCTACGATATCATATTGGAAATTCGAGACGCTACAGGTATACTCTAAGTCAAAAGAAGAGCATGCTGGGCATTTAGCAGAGGTATTGAAGAAGCCATAGGAACATAGACTATATGCCAAGTTATCCAAGTGTGACTTCTGGACGTCCGAAGTCGCGTCATATCCTTTCTAAGGAGGGAGTGGCCACTGATCCATAGAAAATAGAGGCAGTGAAGGATTGGCCATGACCCACATCAGTGGAGGAGATCAGAAGTTTCTTGAGCTTGACTGGGTATTACCAGAGTTTTATTCAGTGCTATGCTCAGATAGCCATGCCACTCACGGGACTTAGGAGGAAGAATGTAAATTTCAAGTGGACGGAGCAGTGCGAAGCAAGTTTTCAAGAGTTGAAGGAGAGGTTGACTACCTCTTCAATACTGGCTTTGCCGAGAGTAGGGATTGATTATGGTGACTACAGTGATGCTTCACATCTAGGTTTAGGCTGTGTATTGATGCAAGAAGGAAAGGCAATAGTTTATGGGTCTAGACAATTGAGACCACATGAGAAAAATTACCCAACCCATAATTTGGAGTTGGCAGCGATTATATTTTCCCTGAAGCAATGGAGGCACTATGTGTATGGAGAGAAGGTCAATATGTACACGGATCACAAGAGCCTGAAATACATCGATCAGCAGAGAGATCTTAACATGAGGCAGAGGAGGTGGTTGGACTAGAAGATATCCATCCAGAAATAAAGTTTCCTATCGAGGTTTGTTTCCTAAAATTTTCTAGAGTCATGAAGAATGGGAAACCGTACCAGCAGGGGCGAGTGTTCGCTCTGACAGAAGAGTACGCAGAGGATGCCGATAATGTCATCACTGCTATGGAGCATCTGAATAGAGTTTATGCTGTTATTTCAAGTCTTGTATTAGGAGAATGTTATGTACTGAAAGATAAAATTCATTATGTAACAGAGGAACTTCCAATAAATGGAATAAAAGCTACTATTTTGTTTGATACTGGATCGCCCCACACCTTTTGAGTCTCCTAAATTTGCAAAATAATTGGGGGTTGAGCCGAAAATTTTTCGTGGCAAGGTTCTGGCAGTAGCTACCCCTTCAGGAGAAACTTGACTACTAATCGGTACTATGCTGGCTGTGACCTCGAGATCGGGGGAAGAGTTTTTGGAATCGATCACATAGAGTTGGCAGTCTTGGGAGTCGATATAATCATTGGCATAGACTGGATGTCAATCTACAATGCTAGTATCGAATACGAGAGCAAGGAAGTTATGGTGAAGGAACCAGGAGGACCAGCAGTAACATTTTAGTGGAAGAGGAAGTGTAAGGGGTTGGTGGCAGCTTTGGCCAACAAGAAGATCCTGAGGAAATCAGGAAGATTCAGGTTGTCCAGAACTTTCTGACTGTATTCCTAGAGGACCTACCTGGACTACCACCTCACTGGGACGTGGAATTTAGTATTTCCATTCAGCCAGGGAGTGCACCGATATCCAAGGCACCTTACAGAATGGCGCCAGTGGAACATGATGAGGTAAAGAAGCAGATTGAAGAGCTTTTGCACAAAGGTTTTATCAGACCGAGTGCGTCGCATTGGGGATCTCCAATTTTATTGGTGAAGAAGAATGATGGATCGATGAGGATGTGCATCGATTACAAGGAGTGCCAGAAGGCTACATTCATGTTCCAAGTCTTCACTTACCAGAAGTGCCAAAAGGTCTGCAGACAAATCGGAGCTACAAGAGCGTCAGGTGGAGATTGTGGATCGGCGGGAAAAAGTTTTGAGGAACAAAACTATACCCATAGTCAAGTTTATGTGGAGGAATCAATTGATCGAGGAAGTCACCTGGGAATCAGAGGAGAGGATGATGAGGGACCATCCCGAACTTTTTGCCTAAACCCTGTAATTATATTTCTTTTACTTTCTAACTTTTTAAGCGTAGTTCCGAGGATGGAACTATTCTAAGCAGGGAGTGCTGTAACAACCCAAACAACAAAAATTAAATTTTTTTTTATTTTTTGCACGTGCATTGCACGTAAAAATTTTGTGCAGTTTGGTTCCTAAAATTTTCTAGAGTCATGAACATTTTTCTTCTATCTTTTTTTAGTCACAATTGTATGTTTCATTTTTAATTAAATCCATTAGGCCTAAACCCATTTTGTAGCTCACTAAAAATTAGTTACAAATTGAGGCCCATGATTAATTCTACGTATAAATGAACATTTAAAATCTAGTACAGTTGTTATGTGAAACACACACATACATTTTTTTAATTAATAAAAGAATTTATATGAGAAGTTCTGTTCACATTTGATGCACGTGCACGTGTTTGTGGACATGGAGGGATTGGCCGGCCAAAGTGAAGAGTGAGGGGGAGTGGTGGAGAGTTGTGTGTGAGTAGGGAGTTATTTTGGATAGTGGGAATCATCTCAAGCACTCATTTTTCCTATAAATAGCCCTCTTCTTTACCATGAACAACACTAAAGATCAAATTTAAATAAAAAAAAAAAAAATTAATATTAAAAAAAAAGCTAGAGAAAGAAGAGGTTTCAGTTTTTCTTGTTAAAGGAGAAAGCCAAATTTTGGGGGAGCTTTGGAGCATTTTTTTTACGAGTTCTACTTACTAATTGTATCAAGAAAAAGGTGGGTGCTTCTTTTACTTTCTAGTTGTTTGTAGAATGCATGCTTAGATAAATTGTGTTTGAAATGAAAATTTTGGCACGAGTTCTTTAGTTTCTAAACTTTTTATGATACATGTTGTGTTGACATCTAGAGTTTTAGTAGTAGGTGAATATGAGAAATTAATGCTTACTAGTTGAAAATTACAATATAGACTTTGTCATGTGGTCAAACTATAATTCTTATTAGAAGTGCTTTGTAGTGATGTCATGTGTATTGTAGTATACCATGATTAGATCATGTATATAAATTATGTGTTTATAAATTTGTTAACTAATTCCTAAAAAATTGTATAAATATTGGGGTGGATTATAATTCAATAGGGAGATGAGAATTCTCCATAAACTCAGAAAAATTGCTAACAGAAAAATAAATTCATTTTAGTTGTTATAAAAAGTAGTCTGGTTGATTAATGAAAGAATGTGTATAAAAGTTCCTAAAACAACTATTTAAATTATTTGTGTATAACTTCACTCTAATATAGATAAAATTAGTGAGAAATCATATCTGGAAATTTAGAAGTGTATTTTATGAAAAATTATTTTAGAAAAAAGAATAGAAATCGAAAATGAATGAAGGAGTTAAAAATAAAGGGAAACAGAGAGTCGAGTTAAATTTTTTCAGACTCCTATATTATCATAAAAGAGTTTGGGCATAGTGGTTAGTGCATTGCGCTTGGCGGGGTTTGGTTGCGGGTTCGAATATTGGGAGGCTCTGCCTTTTTGTGATTTTTGGAAATTAATCAATTGGCGTTTCGGGATTACAAAAGAAACTCAGAGGAATCTTTATCATCACAGTGAGTTGGCTCACTGGTTGGGCTTGCGGTTGGCTGGCTGCTGACCTTGGGTTCGATCCCGGCCTTGCACATAAATGTGTTTTTTAATTTTATTTTTAGAGATTCCCAGGTTTTAAAATTGGGAAAAAATTATTGAAATATTTTAGAATGTTATTAGAACCCTAAGAATTAATTTCACACTATTCCAAGATATATTTTGAGAATTGAAAGTCATATTCATATTAAATAATGTATTAGATGAGTTTTGAATTTAAATTCAAAGGGAAATTCCCATGATTAAAAATATTTTAAGAGTTGGTTATAGAATACAAATTTAAAACACTCCTTTGTGAAAATTTCATGGATATTAATCCATTGAATTTAAGAAGCGGTCGAGGTAGTTGATAATAAAATCGAAGCATAAGTATGAGGTTAAAAATTAGGAATTTCTAGTGATTAATCTTAAAGAGATTTTGTATTAAGAAATAGTGATTTTAATCTTAAAGAACTTTGTATTAAGCAATAATATTCTTGAAGTATAGACAAGCATTAAATAGGTTATATTAATTAAAAGAGCGTTGAATATTAGTAAAGTGAATAGTTTGGTTTGTTAAACAAGAAATTGTCCACAAGAATGCGATTAGCAAATTGTTATTGAATATTGTTATAAGAAGTGAATACTTCATAATCTATAAAGATAAAGAGAATGGATAAAGAAGAAATGATGAATAATGAATGAGATGTTTATGTTGAGGTTAGATATAACCTAATTGATCTCTATAGTGAGATGGTTGTTGGAATCTTGAGGCTGAGCAACAGGAAATTTGTGAATAAAGAAATTTGAGAAGCAGCCAGTGTGGGCAATTGTTATCGTGTATTGATTTAAGTCTGGTAGGGTAAGCTAGCTCTAGGTTGTGATGATTATATTCAAACATAAGGAATGGCACTATAAGAAGATGTGAAGAAACATGGCAAAACGTAAGTGAGGCGTTTCTATATAGTTGGGCGGTGTACACCGGGACTATAGATTCATTCGGCCGATGTACTCCGGGATTGTAATTGCCCTGCATCTAGTCGGGCGGTGTATTGTGATGCAGAATCAGACGAGCCTCGATTAAATCCGGGATTACGAATGATCGGGCGGTGTACTCCGGGATCATGAATAGTCAGGCGGATGGGAGGCGGATCTCTGATATTCCGGGGCTAAAGCGGCACCTGTGGGGTGTCCGCATGAGGTGGATTCTGTATTGTCGGGCGGTGTACTCCGGGGCTGGAATCCATACTTGTGGGATGCATGAACCTTGTTTTGTTACCGAGTAGGATTTCATGGCGAGGGATTGAACCCTTTAATGTGAAGTACGTAAGGACTTGCCCTCGGACCTATGTAGTATGGGATGCATAGAATCCGAACAAGTATGCATTAGTGTCATCGTAGTGTAATGTCTACATTAGGCATTAAATCATATCATACATTGACATGTTTAGGATAGTAACTTTTCACACTTTGTTGTGCATTCAAATTTGTACTCTGCAACTGAAGTGCCCACAATTTCCCAGATGCAGGATTGGACTTGGCATAGGCTTGAAATCACTATGACGAGTTGATTACAAGATTGAAGAGATTTTCAATACTGCAAACTGCATTGTATTCATTTAATTCTGCTGTATTGTTATAAAGAATATATTGTAAATAAAAGTTTTAAATTCATTGTAAATTTGTACGAATTTGAAGTAAAGAGATCCTGTTGTGCTACGAATTACATGTGTTCAATAACTTCATCATTCATGACTCCAAACTGACACTCACATTCTAATGTCCACCCTAATTGTATTTTCCTTATAATTTTGTACTACTTATTGAAGTCGGATCTGATACCACTCTGTGTAGACTGTCACCTGCCATTTAGGACGGTAATGGCCACAAAGGTAACCTTAGAGTTTATTTTATGCCCACAGCCTCTCGACTGTTGCAACTGCATCAGTGGCTAGTAGACCTGGTCTTGTCAGGGTAAAAGTCAATGCTTCGCCATCAATCACACTGTGAGAACCTCCGATCATGCTTCCGACATTGCCTTCTTGTCTAACCAAGCTCTGATACCACTTTGTAACACCGTGATTTCAAAACACAGGTAATTCGTAGCGAAAACAAGATCTTTTACTTCAAATTCGTACAAATTTACAAGGAATTTAAAACTTTTTATGTACAACATGTTCTTTACAACAGCACAGTAGAATTTAAATGAATACAATATAATCTACAATAGTAAAAATCCTTCAATCTTGTAATTAACTCATCATAGTGACTTCCAGCCCATGCCAAGTCCAAACCAAAAAACTATGGGCACGTCAGTTGCATACAACTGATGCAATGCTAAAATACAGCGATCTCATTAACTTAGCAATCACAAACTTCATTGCAGAAAGAGAAACTGTGACTATCCTAAACATGTCAGTGTATGATATGACTTAATGCCTAATGCAGACATTACACTACGATGACACTAATGCGTACTTGTTCGGAATCTATGCATCCCATACTACATAGGTCTGAGGGAAAGCCCTTAACGTACTCCTCATTATAGGGTTTACATCCCACGCCATGCAACCTAACACAATGAATATACTCCAATGCGTAGTCACCGAGGAGTCGCACCCCTAGGATATTGGACCTTACCCGCCTACCCCTAGCCCACCTCAGTGGCTTTATCGGACGTATCCTCAGCCACGAACCCTAGCAATTTGATCTCCCAAAACTACGAACTAGGCCTACCCCTAGCCCACCTCAGTGGATTTACCGGGCGTATCTTGTCCATCCAGAACAATACTAGAAAATGCTGTCTCTTTACCGACATTTTCGATGATAGACAGACATACCCATAGCCCATATACATCGATTTACTGGGTGTATTCCACGATCTCGAACCCCTGGGAGCTGCACACTCTTTACCGGAAATGTTCGTCGTTGTTTCTATCATATCTCCAACTAGTACATGTCCTTAAGTTTAAATTATAGTTATTAAGACCTAGAGTTCGCTTACCCACCGGGCTTAAAAAAAAACACTGAGAGAGATAGCCCACACTGGCTACTCCTCAAGATAAAGTCAGCCATCACTGGTTACTTGTCAAATTTCATATATCACAACTGCCGGTATTCTGGGTCCCGCTCATTCTAGAACAAACAACCGTCTCAAAAGAGACCACATAGGTTACATCTAACCTCATCATAGATAACTCATTCATTATTCATAATTTCTCCTTTATTCATTTTCCTTAGGTTTATCAACCATGAAGTAACCAACTTCGACATTCAATGATGAATGAAATCAATTAAAATCTTTGTAGACAACCCCAAACTATTCACTTTAGCAATATTCAGTGTTCTTTCAATTTCTAGAACTCTTTTCATGTTTTGCTATACTTCAAGTGCATTTTTTAATACAAAAGTTCTTTAAGATTAAAACGAACAGAATTTCTTTATTCCAACTCATAATTATATTTTTATTCCATTATAATCCATCTCAAACATTTTCTTAATTCAATGGATTAATATCCATGAAATTTTACAAAGATGAGTCTAAATTAGTATTCTACTTTTAATTCTCTTTAATCATGCACAATCCCCTTTTTAATTTGAATTCAAAAGTTATTCTATTACATTATTTAATGTGAATTTCACCTCTAATTACCAAAATATATCTTAAAAATAATGTGGAATTATTTCTAAAGTTCTAATGATTTTTAGAATATTATCACTTTTTTCCCAAATTTTATAACATGAAAAACCCCCTTAAAAAAATATAAAATGAAGTTGTGTATGGTCGGGATCGAAGCCCGGACCGCACAGCACCCAAGACCGCACAGCAACCCAGACCGCAAGCCCTAACCACTAGACCAAGTCGCAACTATTGAAAGAAAGCCCCTTCCGTTTCTTATATTCTTTGTCTATTGTTTCTCTATAAAAATCAAATTTTGTAAAAAAAACACCGAGCCTCCCAAGACTCGAACCCGCGACTTAGGCCACTGTACACAGCACCCTAAGCCGACGCCAAGACCCAGTACAGTCAAAGACATTCTCAGAATATATACGAATTAAAACCCTTTTCTTTCAATTCTCTGTTTCCAAATCCTTTTAACAAAATTTGTTGACTTTTAATTATCTTTGTATTAATATCTCTAATCACTTCCAGAATTTAATTTTTCCAAAATAATGTGTATTAGCGCAAAATAAAATCTTACACTTATATATTCTTTATAATGAAATTTAACTCCAAATTTGTATGATTTGCTCATTTTTCTACAATTTGAATTTTATAAATTTTTACCCCTTATCCAACTAGAATTTTGAGAAATGTTACACTATTATAATGCATTTAATACCAGTGGATTTCTTTTACAAAATTCTCACTATCTAAGAATTTATAAAAATTACTACACATACATTACTCCAATTTGTTTACTACATGATCAATTTAGCATGCACTAATTAGACTTCTAGGGGATCTCTCCCCACATAAAACTCATTAATTTCTACTTTCACATCTAACATGAATATTTATTAACATATTAGAAGTCAAAAGCAATTACTCAATCACACATTAATTATACTAATAATGCACAATCCATATTCTAAATTACTGGCACATTCAATACATCAACTAAATTTAGTAACTACTCATGGTAAAATTAATTACACACAATCTAAAAAATTAGAAGGTAATAAGAACACCCACCTCTTTCTTGATAGAAAAAGTAAGTAGAATTCCTAGAAAAATGCTCCAAAGCTTCAACACAAAATTGCCTTCTCCTCCTCAAGCAAAAACAAAAATCTTCCTTCTCTTCACTTTTAATTTTTGTTTAGAGTTCGGTGTGTTGTTCATGATAAAGGAATGGGCTATTTATAGGAATAATGTGTGGTTGAGATGACTCCCACTACCCAAAATAGCTCCTCACTCACTCACAACTCTCCCCCACTCACTCCTCTCTCTCAACTAAAGGTCGGCCACTTCTTCTCTAGTGCACAAACACGTGCACATGCACCCTATGTGCACACTACTTCTCATGTAAATTTTATCATTATTTTTAATTAAATTAGATGTAGGTGTATGTTACACATGACAAGTGTACTAGATTTCAAAATGTTCATTTAAGTGTAGAAAAAATCATTGGCCACAATTTGTAATTAATTTTTAGTGGCCTTCAAAATAGATTTAGGCCTATTAGTTTTAATTAAAATTAAATCATACAATTGTAACAAAAATTAGAAGAAAAAATGTTCACGACTCTAGAAAATTTTAGGAACCAAAGTACATAAAATTTCACGTGCAATGCACGTGCAAGAATAAAATAGTATTAAAATAAGAAAACACGTGTCTAAGAAAAACACGAGCGTTGCACGTATCAATAAGTATTCAAATACAAAAATAGGTGTGAGCGACCGAAATATAACGTACGAAAAATATTTATTTTGATAATATTATGAATATTTCACGTAACAAAAAAATATACGTGATCGACACGTGTATTGAAAATACGTGCAATACAAGTAAAAACAAAAAGATTAAAATTAATATTTGAGTTGGCTCAAAATACGAAGAAAAGAAATTTTGAGAGAACAGAAAATATATAAATATTTGGAATATAAAATACGTATGACATTTATATAAAAATACGTTACGAATATTACTCGTAACAGTACAAAATACATGTGCCTAACACCCGTGGGCAAAATTGTCATAACTCAATTTTACGGGGTGTTACAGTCTCCTATCTTAGAATAGTTCTGTTCTCAGAACTTATTAGGGTAAAAGTTGTATCTTGTATAAACCAAAGAAAAATCGTTATTGTATACAGAAAAACTGTCAATTCCAAGGAAAGAAATGTAGTATGTAATGTGGAAAACAAAGTAAACTTATATATGAAAACTATGACTATTAAAATTAATAAGAACGAAACAAGAAAACTAGAAAAATAGCACAAAAAGAAACGTGATCATAAAAGATTGTATAGATTCAAAGAAATTTTCATAAAAATAATATTTGATAAAGTATTAGATATTATAGTAAAGGAAAATGTATTTAAGTCATCAATTGTGAAAGAAAAGGGAAACAAAATAATTAGCAAGAAGTAAGAGAATCATAGAAAAAAATGCTTTACAAACAAGTATAGTAAATAATAGAAAGTAGTAGAAGTAGTACGAAAAGAGTAAAACAAAAATAGAAGTATAAAAAGTAAGAAGGAAGATAAATGCAAGTACACAGAATAAAAGCGTTAAAATAGCATAGACAAATTATAGTGCAGTGAAAATTTTTAAAATAGACTAAGAACGTAAATAATCATTAAGTAGCTCAAAAATTTACTGAGATAAAATGGAATTTTTTTTTCGTGATAAGGAGATAAATAGTGAAAACGAAATAAGGAAAAGTATAAAAATACAAAGAAAACCGATAAATAATTGGAAGAGCATAATAATTGAGAATTGGTTAGCACTGGCTAATAAAATTTTGAAAAGTTTAAGGAAAGAAAAATTAACTAAAAGGAAATGGAAAAAATGAATGATTAAAATTGTAAACTATGATTATATGTTAATGGATAAAAGGAGGTAGCAATTTAAGAAAAAATTGTCTTAGGAAAAGTCTAAATATGTATGAGTGTCAAATTTTAGCTAAATGTACAAACAATATAAGATAGATATGATTATGCATATCAAACTAATATCACGACAAAAAAATAATTCGTAAATTAAATATAATAACTATATATACGATTCAAAATTAAATACATAGAATAGTGATTAGTATTTATTAGATTATTTATAAGTTGTCAAGTATAGCAAGAAAGCCAACACACAAAACTATACACATACATAGGCATAAAAATACATGATGAAACAAATAATACTATAATACGAATGTTATAAGCAATTGGAGAAACAAAATAAAATAATAGTAAAAGCAGCAATGTATAAGTGAAACATAATATTAGTTGGGATATGTAGCACCCCGGATCCCACTACCGGAAACCCGTGACACAAACCAGAATCTTTTCCTTCAAATGCATCTCAAAACTGTAAGAGCATCTGTAGTCGTTGGGGGGAGAAAATATGCATATATGCATAAATGGAAATAGCAATCGAAGTTTTGCTGCAGTCGTCAAAAGCTATTTTTTAGCTTTTTATAATAAAATAATAAGCGACGGGACTTCATGTGCCGTCGGAGGAAAAAAAAAGTACAGCTAAAATTTGTGGGACGGCACTCGAGTGCCGTCCGAGCGAAAATAAATAAATAAATAAAATAAAATGAGCGACGGCACTTGAAGTGTCGTCGGAGGAAAAAAAAAATTCGAAGTGCAAAACAAAAATTACAAAAAAATTATAAAAATTACAAAAAAATTACAAAAATTACAAAAAATTACAAAAATTACAAAAACATTACAAAAAATTACAGAAAAGATTCAAAAATTACACAAAACCCAAAAGTGGTGGGACGGCACTTCAAGTGCCATCCGACCATTTTGGGCTTTTTTGGGCTTTTTTTTGTTTTTTTAATTACGAAATTATTTTTTTTTTTGGTGGTGCCATCCTACCATTAAAATAATTTTTTTTTTGTGTGACGGCAATTCAAGTGCCGTCCGACAACTTAAAAAAAAATAAAATCGTGCGCGGCATTTGAAGTGTCGTCTCTCATATATTGATAATTCTCATATCACCTCTCATTTTTGGCAATCTACTGTAGCCAAATATGCATATTTGGCAAACGACTGTAGCTCCGTTTTGCGCCAAATATGCATATTATGCATATTTGGTAAACGACTACAGATGCTCTAATAACACGGAAATTTAAAAACTTTTTCTTGCCAAATAAAATCATTACATCATCAGTTACAATCATTATCTTGTTGTTAAACAAAGAATACAGATTACATTAAAGTATTACAAACACTACTCAAACATTTGCCTGCCCTTCAGATCGGAAGTCAACTAATCTTCTAGTAGAACTCCACTGAGTGGTCAATCTACTTCCCTGAGATGCGCCCTTAAAATTATGAAATAAGTTGTGTACACTCTATACTCACAGTAGAACTTACCGTAAAAATATTACGACCAATTTCGAAGCCAATTGTGAGTTAGAAATTCTCTAACTTACACGCCATACAACATCAAGTGTATATATAGCACGGTATCAATTATGCTAACATATAAGCATACACATATATATTTATAACCTCTCGATCATACACAACATGGAAATAAGCCTCTATTAATGATCCAACATCCATTACCATATCAAAATAATTATCTAAAGTTGGAAGAACACCCATCAAATTTGATTGAAGAATTTTCAAGCTCTTGTTTTACTAGCTCTTCTCCTCCTCTCAACTTCTTCTTCTCCTCCAAAGCTCCAAGAACCCACAAGCAGAATCGAAAACCCTCTTTCTTTCTTTCTTTTCTCATCCCATGAGGAAAGTAGTAGAAGAAGATGGAGAGTAGAAGAAGTAGAAGAAGATGGAGGTGAAGGTTTTGGGTGAAAAATGAGATGGAGACGGGGGAAGGAGGGTTTCGGCCATGGGGGATTTGGGTTTCGGTGGCATCAGGATGGAGGAGGGGGATAGGTCGGTGGAATAGGGGGAAGGGAAGGAGAGAAGGTGAGGGTGAGGGTTTTTAATAAATATTTAGAATCAATCCTAGCCTTAGGTTTCTTATTTGATCATCATGATCAAGAAGAGAGAACTCTAGATTAATTCATATGCACACAATAATCTCTAAGATACATACACTTTCATATGTATACAAATATATATAAGTATACAAAATATATACATACAGATACTTCGAACATATATATATTACAATTCACTTCCACATAATTCAATTAAATATGTATACATACAAATATATATATATATATATATATATATATATATATATATATATATATATATATATATATAATAAAACACAAAGAAAGCTATCAAGTGGCTCTCTTTCAATTCTCCCAAAAATCAAAGGCCCAGATCTAACTTCACAAAACATATTTTCCCTCCAAAAGTTTTCCCCCAAAACTCAAATTCATATCCCTCACCCAAAACAACTCCTATATTTATTTAATTTTTTTTCTCTCTCTCTCTTCCTCCCTCTTCTATTCAAAAAATTAAGAAAATAAAAATTTTAAAAATTTTTTTAAAATAAAAAATTTGAAAACTAAAAAGAATTTTAATTAAAAAACTTTTAAAATATTTTTAAAAAATCAAAAAAATCATATAATATGTTTTTTGCTGGACCCCCAAAAGTTTCTCATATAATATGTTTGCTACTTCAATCAATTTGCTGGACCTCCAAAATTATTTTATATAATCAAACAAGGTGGACCGTTCTGAAGACGTGTCGTAGGCACGTGTCAACGGGCAAACCTAGTATATATATAAAATACATACAAGTATTTATGTATTTATATCATATACAATCCAATCACAATATACATACATATATATATACATGCTTACAAATAAAATTATTTATTTGTAGAATATAAGAATATATTTTTATAAAAATACTATTTATCCCAAACAATGTCTCGTCAAAACAATCGGAACAATACACACAATTTAATTGAGAAGATATCCCGAATGTACCTCATCGGGTTCAGAATATATAATATATCTGAAATTCCTCAATTAAGAATAATAATCATGAAAAATATATAATCACGTACAATTCTCAGATGTGCACGGATTACAGTGCAATATAGTTATATACTATTTTGCAGGGTGTTATAGGATAGAAGTAAAATGTAGATAGTAGACGAAAGTATAAATAATAAAAATCATATTATATGAGTAGAAAACATATCAAAGATAGGTTAGCAATAAAAATACAAAGTAATAAAATAATTAATAGTAACTAGTAATATAGATTGAAAAATAAAGAAAATAATAATAACACATATATGATAGATTTAGAAGCAAAATAGTAAGGTAACTAATTAAATGTGTATATAAGTATATCTGCATTATAAATAATAAAGTTGAAGTAGTATAAACTAAGTTTTAAAACATTAAAAATGGTAAAAAGTGGAATAGTGGTAAGTAATATATATATATATATATATATATATATATATATATATATATATATATATATATATATATATATATATATAAAGTGGGGTTTATTAAAGTAGGAAATCTTCTTTGTTGTGAGTTCTCCTTGTTGGTGTCCAACTGCAGGCTTGCCTCCTTGACATCAAGTTGCAGAAATGCCTCTACGACATCTGATTGTGGTTTTCCTTCTGGACATTCAGTTGCAGTTTTTACCTCACCGACATCCAGTTGCAGTTTACCTCCATTGATGTCTAGTTGCAGATTTGCCCTCTCGACATCTGGTTGCACCAAAATGGGAATGTAATGATGTAATCTTCTATATCTACTTGGATATTAGATATTTAATTTTAAGTATGATGTTATATTTTGAAACTAGTGATATAAATAGGAGTAAAAGTGTGGGATAGTAGAAGAAGGAAATGAAGTAGAAAGTAACAACGATAAAATATTAAAATAGGAGTATATATTTTAAATATCGAATATATAAAATTAGTAGCAATGAAACGGATTTATAACATTAAGACAAAAATAGTATAAAGTATATGCATAAGTTTAAATACAAATGCGAATGAGAACAATAATTTTGTAGTGTAGTAAATTATGATAATAAACATAAATAATTATATTTTTTTTAAAATAGTAAGGTAGTAATTGGATAACTGTAAAATAATATGTATAGTAAGTATGTTAAAATATATGATATATATATGGAAATCAGTGGAAAATATATGTTATACCAACAATGTAAAGATAATGAAATAAATATAAAATATAAATAGTGAGTGTATGTATTATATTAGAGAAGTATAAAGCTACAAAATTAATAAGTAGCTATTAATAATGAAAAGTAAATATAAGAAAAGATAGAAAATAATAAGTAATAAAAAAATAGTGATAAAAGGGAATCTTAATGTGTAGAGGTATATTGCATTTATATAATTAAAAATATTACAATCATGTTAAAATATACCGAAATAAATAAGACAATATAAAATAATGAAAAAATATAGTATCGTGAAATCAAGTATTTGTAAAGTGAATGTAAACATACAAAAATCAAAATTCAAAATCTGATAAAAATAATTACAAAGGAAAATGATAGTCTTAATAATAATAATTTAATAAGTAGTAATTCAAAACTTAATAGGATATGTAAATGTAATAGCAAAAATAAATAAGTAACGTAAAAGTACATAAAAGTAAGGAGGATAAAACATCAAGAAAGAAAACGAGTAAGTCAAACTTAAAAGATTAAGACTAAGGATTGTAGATGAAATAAAAAATATCAATGTGAATTAATAGTATAAGAAAAGATTTATTTGAAAAATATTAAATGTGAAAGATGAAAAGTACTACGAGGAAAATACACGAAGAAAATAAAAGAGAAAAGCTTAGTCTACATGTAAGGTTTCATGAATGTAGGTTCAAACCAACCATACCACACGTGATACTAAGAGAAAACATGCTCGCATACAATCTCACATCAATGTATACGAGGAGAGTATCATGAATGCAAGTTCAATAACTGACACTCGGACTCTAATGTCCACCCTAATTGTGTTTTCTTTATAATTTTGTACTACTTATTGAAGTTGGCTTTGATACCACTCTGTGTATACTGTCGCCTGCCACTCAGGATGGTAATAGCCACAAAGGTAACCTCGGAGTTTGTTTTTTGCCCACAGCCTCTCGACTGTTGCAATCGCATCGGTGGCTAGCCAACCTAGGCATGTCAGGGTAAGAGCCAAAGCTTCGCCATGATTCACACTGTGAGAACCCCTGATCATGCTTCCGACATTGCCTTCTTGTCAAACCAAGCTCTGATGCCACTCTGTAACACCCCGAATTCCAAACACATGTAATTCGTTGCAAAAATAGAATCTTTTACTTCAAATTCGTACAAATTTATAAGGAATTTAAAACTTTTTTTTACAACATGTTCAATACAACAGCACAGCGGGAATTAAATGAATACAATATAATCTAGAATAGTGAAAATCCTTCAATCTTGTAACCAACTCATCATTGTGACTTCAAGCCCATGTCAAGTCCAAACTTGCATCCAAAAAATTGTGGGTACGTCAGTTGCATACAACTGACGCAATGCTATAATACAGCGATCTCATTAACTTAGCAATCACAAACTTGAATGCAGAAAGAGAAACTGTGACTATCCTAAACATGTTAGTGTATGATATGACGTAATGCCTAATGCAGACATTACACTACGATGATACTAATGCGTACTTGTTCGGATTCTATGCATCCCATACTATATAGGTCCGAGGGAAAGCCCTTAACGTACTCCTCATTATAGGGTTTACATCCCACGCCATGCAACCTAACACAATGAATATACTCCAATGCGTAGTCACCGAGGAGTCGCACCCCCAGGATATTGGACCTTACCAGCCTACCCCTAACCCACCTCAGTGGATTTATCGGACGTATCCTCAGCCACGAACCCTAGCAAGTCGATCTCCCAAAACTACGAACTAGGCCTACCCCTAGCCCACCTCAGTGGATTTACCGGGTGTATCCTGTCTGTCCCGAACATTCCTAGGAACTGCAGTCTCTTTATCGGCCTTTTCGATGATAGACGAACATACCCCTAGCCCATATACATGGATTTATCGGGCGTATTTCTCGATCTCGAACTCCTAGGAGCTGCACATTCTTTATCAGACATGTTCATCATTGTTTCTATCATATCTCCAACTAGTGCATGTCCTTGAGTTTAAATTATAGTTATTAAGACCTAGAGTTCGCTTATCTATCTGGCTTAAACAAAACACTGAGAGAGTTAGCCCACACTAGCTACTCAAGAGAAAGTCAACTCACACTCGTTACTTCTCAAATTCCATATATCACAACTGCCGGTATTCTGGGTCCCACTCACTCTAGAACAAATAACCGTCTCAAAAGAGACCATATAGGTTACATCTAAAC
This sequence comes from Hemerocallis citrina, assembly GCA_017893485.1. Taxonomy (NCBI): domain Eukaryota; kingdom Viridiplantae; phylum Streptophyta; class Magnoliopsida; order Asparagales; family Asphodelaceae; genus Hemerocallis; species Hemerocallis citrina. The sequence continues at coordinate 287,501,027 of CM030358.1, forward strand.
TCATCATAAATAACTCATTTATTATTCATAATTTCTTCTTTATTCATTTCCTTAGGTTTGTCAACCATGAAGTAACCAACTTCAAGATTCAATGATGAATGAAATCAATTAAAATCCTTCTAGACAACCCCAAACTATTCACTTTAGCAATATTCAAAGCTCTTTCAATTACCAGAACCCTTTTCATGTTTTGCTATACTTTAAGTGTATTTCTTAATACATAAGATATTTAAGATTAAAATGACTAGAATTTCCGTATTCCAACTCATAATTATATTTTTATTCCATTATAATCCATCTCAAACATTTGCTTAATTCAATTAATCTATATGATTAATATAGATTAATTGGAGTATCAATATGCAAAAATTTGAATAGGATGAACAACTCAATTTTTAGGGTTCAACAAAAAATAAAATTAAATATATTGGAAAAATAAATCGAATTGGAAGCAAAAAACAAATTATATTATCAATTAGCAAAATTACAAAGGTTCAGAAAAGATAAAGAAGAAAAGAATTGAATAATAATACAAAGAAAAACTAACAATTAAGAACAGGAGTTACAAAAATATGAACATGCAACAATGAGAATGGTACCAGGACAGGAGCAAGGAGGTGTCAAGGGCTACACAATGCATGTAATATTTTTCAGTTCATAATGCAAGGAACAACATATTCATATTTAAAATATGGAGATACGAATACTGGACAGCAAGACGTGACTGTACAAAAATCCACTTTCCCATTGCTACAAGAAAGTGAATTTGGTTCCGTCAGGAATTCTAGAAACTAGACTCACTTCCGGTTCCGATGCATATTCACATAACATATTATAGTCACAGAGGGTAGGTCTAACAATTGATTCTTTACTGGTCTAGTATTCTGTCAGCAACCTAGGGTCAAGTTTTATATATATATACATATATCCTTCCGGTTCCGACACATATTCACACAATAGTCACAGAAGGCAGGTCTAACAATTGATTCTTTATTGGTCTAGTGTTCTATCAGCAACCTAGGGTCAAGTTTTATGTATATATATCCATTGAAGTGTTACGAAATTGTATGCCTGAAAATCATTGTTTTTTATAGTCACATGATGGATGGTAAAATGAACTTCAAATGATTTGATTTTATATATTTAGACTAATTTAGATGTGTAGATCAATGTGAACGGTTCGGATCGTCAATATGAACGCCCGAAGGACTAGTGCACACGCCGTGTGCACTAGAGGAGTGCACAACCGAAGCTTTCCTTATATATATATATATATATATATATATATATATATATATATATATATATATATATATATATAAATTAGCAGTAAAATCATTTTAAAATCTTATAAAAATTATAAAGTCACTCCTAATCATGTCTAGTAACATTCTGGTAAATTTCAAGTCTTTATTATACTATTAACATGATGTTTCAATTAGTTAATCGAGAAGGTATGCTACTACACATTAATCTGGAAATTAGAAACTAGACAGTACTAAAAGTTTGATAACTTGCAGACTACAACTCAGAATCTGGATCCGTAAGAAGTTCCAGAAACTAGATTCGTAGGGATACAATTCGTTTTTAATAGATTCTAATTTATTTTAAATGTAATTCGGTCCAAATCTCATTTCAATCTCAGGTAGACAGCATGTAGAACTATAACATTGAAATAAATAGCGATTGAAACCCTAACAACATGTAGTCTTTCGATTAGCGTTTAACAAACATACAAATACAGTAGTTACGGGTGAAATATACTGTTTTCATAGCAAAAAATTATTATTTCTATGACATTTCACATAAGGTTAATATTCACATCTTTATATCATGCCACAATCAAATAGCATCAAGACACTTCATGTATTCTTATGCTACGCATCTTTATCATGTGTCCGTGTAATGCATGGAATAACGAGGGGTATTCAAGATCACAATACGAGCATGGAATTAACAAGAATTGAGTCGACGACGCGGCGGCTGCGGCAACGAATGGCAGCTACAATAGCATGCAATCGACAAGGGCGGCTCTCGGGTGCAGTAAGGAGAAGAAGGGGGTTGTGTTCGGTGGCGGTAGCAAGGGGCAGAACGGGGTGGTGCTCACTGCGGTGGTGGCATCGGGGTAGCAGCAGCGGTAGAGCTTCGGGCTTCAACTTGGTGGCTACGAGTGATGGGGAAGGTAGCGACAGGTGATGGTGCAGTTGTCGAGCATCGAGGTAGAGGCCAATGGTGGAGGAGACAGGGGATGCTCGAACGCGGAGGAGGTGGCAGGGACAAGGTGAATCTTCGAGGAGATGGGTTTCGGAGGTGCAGGCGTCGAGGGTGGCAATGAGGAGGAGCTGTGGGGATGATGGGCGATGCTGTGGAGGGTGGCACTCGAGGTGAGCGCCGAGGTAGGAGGGTTGGGATGCAGGGAAGACAAGGGAGGTGCTTGGGGCTACGGTCGAGTAGGCGGATGGGATGAGTGGTTGTAGGGTTGCGAGGTAGGGGAAGGAGCAGGGCGGTGTTAGGTGACTCGGGCGGTCGATAAGGGCGATGGTGGTAGTGGAGGAGCAGAGCGGTGGTCGATGAAGAGGTGAGGTTGCAGTCGAGGTCGGAGGTGATGGCGGGGGGGGGGGGTGTTGGATCTCGGTTCGGGAGAGAGAACAGAGGACAAGAAGAGTGAGGAAAGAGAAAGAGATGATTGAGGGATTAATTTAGTATTAGGTTAATTAATGGGGATTAAGAGATGATTAAGGAGAGGACTAGGGGGTTTAGTGAGGAGTGGTGGGGAAATGGATAGATATGTGGGGGGTTAAAGAGATGGCAGTTATAGAAGAGAGTGGGGGAATGTGAGAGGGAGTTGGAGACTGGGCAATTAGCAGATTAGGGAAAATTGGGTTAGTGGGTTTGAGCCTGGGTTAACGGGTTCACAGGTTTGGGTTAGGATCCAACAAGGAATGGGCTTGGGTTTAATTATAATCAGATAAGATTGGGTTTGGCTCAAAATCGAATCAATTATTGGGTTAATAAAATACCCAAGAAAATGAAATAGAGTGTACAAGAATCTCGGGGTTCAATAATTGATAATGACATTGATTGAAAGAATACGATTGTATTGAAGATGAGTAACAAAATTTATTATTACATTGAACAAATTACAGATATGAGAAGAAAGGAAATAAAAAAAGAAAATCCGAAAAATCGGAAACAGGGGTTACATAAACCATATTGTTTTCCATGTTATGTCAATTCTTTTCTTCAATTATATGCTATTTTAAAGTATATTGCATGTGATAAAAAGCCTAACGTTATATATCAAATTTAAAGTATATTCTCTATTTCTTGTTTTTGGCAATTGTTTATATACTCTTTCTTCCTTAATCGAATCTAGTATGTCAAGTTAAAAAATATACTTTCATAAAAATAAGTTATTTTTTTAAAGAAGGTACAGCTTAGCCAAAAACTAATGTCATTATACAAAAAAGAAAACTACATTTCAATACATAATAATATATCTTTAATATAAAATTTTCCACCTAAGAGAAAATCACCACAAACGAAGAGGGCTTTCCCGGTGTTTTTTTTGGCCAACTTTAGCATTTTTAAACGATGGGCTTGATACAGGTGACGTTTCGAAATACACCGCCGCAAGCGTCGGAGATGCGAAAGGGCTATTCTGGAGTATGCAAATGCGGGGTAGCCTTATTAGCTACCCCAGCAATTGGAAACGCCGGGATAGTCTAATTTTCATTTTTCTTTTTAAAATTTTCCATTAAAAAGCCTATCCCAGTATTTTAAAACGCCAGGATAGGCTATTTATATATTTTGGTTAGGTTGTTGTTGTTTATTTTATCAAATCAAAATACATCCAATTCAGTTCACAATATTCCACAAATTAATGATTCAAATATAATAAACAATAGAAAACCACTTTAGAACACAAATTCATTCCAATAATTAAACAATTCAGTCCAAATTATCCACAAATTCAATTGATTTCAATAATTAAATATATGTACAAGTGTTTAAGAGCACCAAATCACAAAATAGAAAACAAATCCATATAAAAAATCTTACCATTATCATCAAGAGGAGCATCATAATCATAGGATGTCGAAATGTATGGGCCTCCGGTTGTGTGGCCAAAATTAGTTCCTCTTTAACACTGAATACAATAGTACAGATATATCTATTAGTGTTAACAATGAAATTTAAATACTACGTGAAATTCTATATTATGTAAATGTATATTGTACCATGTGATAGTTTTGGAAGGTTCCATTAGATTGGAAGAATCGAGCAACTGAATATGCCATATCTTCAGTAGGCCTGTGTTTATCGGCTAAACCCCAACCTTTAAACCCGAAAATTTAAAAAATACACATTAGAAAATAGTAATAAAAATGAATATTATTTTTTGAAAAAATAATCTTAATTTAAGGGTGAATTCTTGGATAGGATGTGTTGGAAACCATCTCAACCCTCAATTCCAATCACCACCTCACCACCCCATCCCCACCCTCCAAGCTCCAAATCTGGCCAAACGCTAGCACCCCACTTCCATTTGCTCTAAATCCCCAACTAGTTCACCATTTCCCCATTTCCTTCTTCATGTTTCTTTAGTTAAAAAAAAATAGAAATAGAGAAAGGAAAGAAAGATAAAAGAGTGAGAAGGATGAGTGTTGTAGCTAACAAGCATTTACTCTTTGGTTGTAGGTTATAAATCAAGTGGAGGTTAGCTTGGTGAGGGAAGTAGAAGGAGACTTGAAGACTAGGCTTTGTCTCAATTTTTAAAGGTGGGTACTCTCAAACTCTAATCTTGTTATTTTTTGTGTGTATGTGATATTGTGACTTAGGAATTTCTACCATGCAAATGGCTAAGAGTTTGTACATGAAATTTTTGTGGCATGTTCTAGGATGAGTTTAGAGCATCCTCTAATTTTTTTCATATTTTCTGGTTTTTTTAGTAGCTTAAACAAATTTTTATTTTCGGAGCAGTGAGCAGTAACTATGTTTATGAAATTTGGGTGCTCTTCAAAATATCATATCTCGAAATTGGTAGGGTGTATCAAGCCCAAAATTTTACAAGGGGTTCTTGAATGTGTTGAAAACCATATTTTCAAATTTTACATTTTTCTGAGTTGTTTTGATACTTTAAAAAAATGTAAGTTGGCAACTGGTAAAGGATCAAAAGCTGAATCTGCCCTTTTTTTTAAGGAGAAAAGGTAGGGTAAGTCCCTACCTCAAAAAAACTATATTAAAGAAAAGTAAATACAACGTCATAATACAAAAATTGATCAAGCTAGTTCAGTGTACATAATCTGAACCCTTGATCATGATGCAAAGTCTCCAAAAAATATAAGTTTATGAAGTCACCGGGCTGTTGCTAATGCCCCAAACAGAAAGCATACAAAATGCAGATGATCATACTAGAAAGAACCCATCATTGGAGAAAAGCTAGCCTGAGCAGGCAGCTCCCTTCCTCACTCTCTACCTGGCCAATACGTATCAGAGCCTGCTTGAGGAGGATGTCCTGCACATTTTCTGCCTCCATTTCCTTTTCCAGAGCTTGCTTCTTCCTCCCGCTGTCAATCCCATCTAGCCATGATCGAAACCCGAAAATAGAATTAGAAATGATCCGTTGCGGAGTGGATGATTTAGCAGAAAAAACATAATCATTTCTAGCTAGCCATATGCTCCAGCAAATTGAGATAGTGAGCAGGTGCCAAGTGTGTCTGTGTGCCCATGTGCCAAAACATCATGAACTAAAGCATTCGTTCAAGTTGGTGGGCAGGGAGTGTATGTTGAAGAGGGTAGTGAAGAAATTCCAAGTGGCAGTGGCTATAGGGCATGCGAAGAAGATATGATAGGCTGTTTCAACAGGGCACGCACAAGCTGTGCATGCCGTGTCTCATGGCCAACCTTTCGATTGAAAAAAATCCTTAGAACTGAGTCGTCCCCAACTCAATTTCCAAATAAAGAGCTTGCATTTCAGGGGTGCCGGTGAAGACCACGTCGCCGTGTATTAGGGAGAACGCAGCCCAGAGATGATGAAGAAGTTATAGGCAGATTTGACGGTGAAGATCCTTGTTGCAGTTAGGCTCCATGAAGGGTTGTCGTCAGAGCAGGAGGGCTGTTGATCAGTTAAGAATTCAAGGAGCTTTTGCTTCTCTTCTCGAATGTGTGGTGTAGCAATGCAATTAAGTCTTGGGTGCCAACGCCAAACACCGTTGATCCAAGACCCTTGAGAGAGGACCTTCGCCTGGTGGTTCCATGCAGCAGCACCAAGGGAGGGAAAGAAAGTGGCAATGTTGTGGCCGTTGAGCCATCGTGATTCCCAGAACTTAATATGGTTGCCATTTCCAAGTTGCCACTGAACATTAATCAAGAATTGCTCTTTGAGACTGAAGATCCCTTTCCAAAAGTTCGAGGCCAGTGGCGGGCAAGTAAAGCTTCTGGAAGTTCTTCTGTAGTGAAGGCTGTGAAGTGTTTGGCTCACTAGAGAGTCTGAGGAGACTAGTTTCCACCACCACTTCAATAGAAGTGCTTCATTGAAGACTTTTAAATCTAGGACACCCAAACCTCCTTGCTCTTTAAGTTGACAGATTTCCTTCCAATTCATGCAAGCTACACCCCTTGCATCAGTGTCAGCATCACACCAAAAGAATCTGCTACGGATTTGGTCAATGTGTTTGATCAACCCAAGGGGCAGTCTGAAGAAGGAGGCAAAGTAAACGGGGAGGGAACTTAAAATAGCATTGATGAGGATCAACCTTCCTCCTCTAGAAAGCATTTTATCCTTCCACACAGATAGTCTCCTCTCAATCTTAAGAATGAGGGGTTGCCAGTATCTTTTGCCCAGTTTGCCCTTGGAGAGAGGCATTCCCAGGTAGTTGAATGGTAGGCAGTCCTTTGCATTCAAGGATAGTGGATAAGGCATGCATCTTGGCTTTTGACTTACCAAAGTAAACAATCGAAGACCTCTTGAAGTTTATAGCCAGTCCTGAGACATTTGCAAAGAGCTACAGTTTTACCTTGAGATTCAGAATCTCTTACTCATCGCCTCTGCAGAAGATCAGGGTGTCATCTACGAACTGAAGAACAGAGAGGTTTGATAGGTAGCCTTCGATAGGTAGCTGCGAGAATGCACCATTTCTTCGACCACAAAAAAGCATTTGAGCTAGCACATCTACCACCAAGATGAAGAGCATCAGTGACAGAGGATCTCCTTGCTTGAGACCACGCTTGCAGTTGATCTGCTTGCCACTCTCTCCGTTGATGATAACAGAAGACTTCGCCATGCGAAGGATCATATCAATCCACCTACACCAAGATGCCCCAAATCCTCTAGCCTTAAGAAGTTTTACAAGAAAATCCCAACTCACAGTATAAAGGCTTTGGTAAAGTCAATCTTAAAATGGAGCATATCGAAACTCCTTCTACTGCAGAGATTGATAGTTTCATGGGCAACCAGGAAGCAATCATCCATTGATTTGCCTTTGAGGAATGCACTTTGAGAAGACGATACAAGTGAATGCAAGATTGGACTGAGTCTGTTGGCAAGGATTTTGGTGAAGATCTTGAATGAGCAATTTAGCAAGCTAATAAGTTGGAAGTCTGTAACCGAGCAAGCTCCCTCACATTTGGGTATGAAAATGATGTTTGAGCAGTTCATTCTCCCAAGGTCAGCATCCCCCTTTTGCACCGATTGCATCATTTCAAGCAAGTCATCCTTGATGATGTCCCAGAAGGTGTGATAGAAGCTCATAAAGAAACCATCAGGGCCAGGGGCTTTGTCACTGCTCATATCAAACACTACCTTTCGAAGCTCTTCCAAAGTGATGGGGTTGTCAAGGTGATTCAAGCAGACATTGTTCGAGGGATATAAGGATTGCCAGTCAATTCGAAAATCTGAAGTAGGAGCAGTGCCACAGATTTCTTGGAAGTGATTCTCAAAAGCGATTCTGATAATGGGGGAGGGGGGAGGTGGTGATGGTGTTCTCAATAGTAAGGTTGTGGATGAAGTTCCTCCATCTTCTTCCATTTGCAATTGAGTAAAAAAATTTGGAGTTTGTGTCTCCTTCTTTGATCCACTGCACTCTAGATCTCTGTCTCCAATGCATAGCCTCTGATCTGATAAGATTCTGAAGCTCCAATTGAGTGGTTCTTACGGAGTCAGGGGGAGTAGGAAGTTGTTATGCATCAATCTCTAGCTGTAGGAGTTGGTCATGAAGCTGCTTCTTACGGGTGGGGATGTGGCCAAATGTATCAGTCTTACATTTGCAGATACGCCTTCTGAGTAGGCGCAGTTTGCATGCGAAGATGGCAACAGGGTTGCCCTTACAGGAGAATTGTTGCAACCATCCACTCACTTCAGGGATAAAGGAGGGGTGTGTTAGCCAGGCTTTCTCAAATTTGAAGTAGTGAACCTGACGCTGAATGACCTGAGTGTCAAGAACTATGGGGCAGTGATCCGATAAATATCTTGGCAGAGAAAACTGAATGCAGGCTTGGAAGCAAAGGTCCCATGCTGAGGAGATTAGAAACCTGTTAAGTCTGGCCATCGAGGGGGATGCTCGGAGATTTGACCAGGTAAATTTCCTTCCTGAGAGCGGAAGGTCAATAAGGGCAAGGTCATGAATGAATTCACGAAAGCATCTCATGTCTCTAGAGGACCCCCACCACATGACCTCTCCGCATCTGAGATAGTGGCGATGAAGTCTCCACAGAGAACCCAAGCATCTTTAAGAAGGCTACGACGCTGTTTGATTTCATAGAAACATAGTTCTCTATCTTCAAGATCGAAGGGGGCATACACCGTTGTAATCGACCATGAAACATCTGAACAACGGCTCTTGAAGGATGCAGAAATAGAAAAAATATCACAGGTAGAGTATGTGCATTCCAAAACATTATCATTCCACCCGAGAAGTATGCCACCACAGCTATTAAGGGAATCTAACTGAATCCAATTTGTGATGATACTACTGCCAATTGAAGAGAGTTTGCGAGGGCCCGGGTTGCTCAGTTTGGTCTCCTGCAGGCAGACAACTGTAGGGGAGCAACTCCGGATGCCTTCCTTTATGAGTGAGCATTTATCAGGGTTGCCCAACCCTCTCACATTCCAACAGGAAATCTTCATGAGAAAATATTGCATCAAAATGCACTAAAACACAAAAAAATAGCCAGAAACGATCCTCAAGATCCAAGAGCCAATGCAGTTAGACAGAGTGTCCTAGTTGATCATTTTGATCAACCAATACCTTCTGTTGGTTCTTAAGGATGTGCACCGAGTGTGGCCCCTTAGCCTCCCTCCAATTGATTCAGCTACTTCTAAAATGTCCGCATTTAAGAGAAGATCAAACGGGTTAAGATGTGCATTTGTGACTGAAGCAGCTGAAGAAGAGATACCTGAGGTCTTCTTCTTAATTGTAGTGGAGAGATGCTTCATGAACGGCCTCATACTTTTGAGCTTGGAAGCTGACCTTGATCGCTTTTGCTTCTTGGATGGGCCTTCAGAGAAACCTGGTGGGACTGGCACAGAGGAACTTGCAGCTTTCCTTACTGGCCTCCGAGTGAGGGAGCGAGTGCGGAAGCTCTCCATTCCAACATTGCTAGTACCTGCATTAAAAATCCCCTGTTCAGCTGCATTGAGTTTTCTTAGCTCCTCATGTACAGACTCTCTAAGTGCGCCTTCAACTGCGGGTTTGATCTTGGTGAACAACGACAATGGCAAGGTGACCAGCCTACCCTTCCAGAACATTTTCCGTACTTCTTCGTTGGAACCTTCTTCAGTTGAGACAGCCTGATTTTCAGGAGATTTGGTGGGGCAGTGTGGGGTTGCTTTATTGTTGCTCTCCGAAGATTCTGTAATTTGAACAGTCTGTGGTGCCACCTTGGTAGGATGTGGAATCACAGGGGGGTCCTCCTTAGATTGTGGGGCAGGATTTTGTGGGATCTGTGCATGCATGCTGGAATCCGCCATATGTGGAATATTTGGAAAAAATTCAAATTTTCCGTCACCTTGCAGAGAATCCGTGGCCGTTGGAAAATTTCCTCCAAAGCAAGGGGATTTTGCGCAACTGCCACCAAGATTTTTGCTTTGCCAGAGGGACCACCTGCTCCAGCAATGATGGGGCCTTCCGGCGCCTTTGGGCACTAGAAACTCGCATTTTTGGTGTCCTCAGATGATCGAACCGTGGTAAAAATCTGCACCTTACCGGATTGGACATCTTCGACAGCAATTGGATCACCAAGCAGCAGCACAGAGACTTCATGAATATGCCTCTCCAGACTCCACAGCGCAGTGTAGAGAATAGTTAGGGCTTTGGGGATCTGCGTGAGGTCTTCTACTTCAATGAGGACCAAGGCCCGGTCCCTGGCCTTCACATCCAGCATCTCTCGGCTAAGGATAATCAGTTTTCCAAAGGGGGAGATGAGCTTTTCAAGTGACTCTTTGTTCCAGTAATGGAAGGGGAGTAGTGGAAGGTTGATCCAGATGAAGGAGGGTTTTGGTCGGAGTTCGACCCCATAGTCCTATAGACCACGAGGAGAAAGTTGCAGTGAAGCCCGAGAACTTGAAGACACCATCCGCGATGGCACTTTCCGCTTCGGTCGCCGTGGGGAACTGGACATGGTAAACCCCATCACAGACTTTTTGAAGGGTCCACCAGCATCCATTCCTACCCCAAGCGAAGTTGAATGCTCTTTCTAGATCCTTGGTCAAGGGCATATGCCTAGGGTTGATGAGGTGGAGGAATGCGCTCGCATGCAGGGCCGGAAGGGCCTGTGAGATGGCATTGTTGTGAGGTAGATCAACCTCCAAATTTGCGACTCTGTTGTGGATAGGGCAGTCACGCACCTTGTGACAAATTTTTTTGCAGTTGAAGCAATGGAAGCCAAGTATGCGGCACTCCGACGTGGTATGGTCGCCGCCTCCGCACTTGTAACAGCGCCTCTCCATCTTCTTGTTACGGCGATTTCTCAGTGGTGGGTTTTTTTGGAAGTGGATTAGGGGTTTGGGTTTGGGTTGGTATGCAGGTATAGGGTTAAAGGTTGGAGGTTGAATGAGTGGGGATTGACGTGATGGAGTGGGGTTTTCGAGGAGAGAGGGGGCAGGCACGGGTTACGAAGAGGCATTTAGAGGTTGTCATGATAACGTGAGGGTGGGGGAAGATGAAGAACCTGAGCATATGATTTGCTCAGTTCTTGAGGGAAGAAGGCAGTCTCTCTCCTCACCCCTCTCTCTATTTCTTGACACATCAAGCTGAGTCTACCCTGTTTGGAATTGAAGTTCATTAATTCATAAATACTTATTGGTGCATAATCTTGCAGTAAACTTGTTACTATAGTATTTGGTATGCGTCTAGATCATGATTCTAAAATTTCAGAATTGTTAGATAACTAGGTTTGCCCGTTGACACGTGTCTACGGCACGTCTTCGGAACGGTGCACCTAGTTTGATTATATAAAATAGTTTTGGAGATCTAGCAATTTAATTGAAGTAGTAAACATATTATATGAGAAAGCAGTATATCTACCTTTAAGCTCAACCATCGCCTTCTTGATCATTAGCTTGAACTTACCTGGAATGCATATAGTTTATTAGAACACTGCATAGTGTTTTTTTTAACTTCAGCATCACTTTTAGATGCTTGTAATAGTTATGCAAGGACATTATCATATAGGTTTTATAGAGCTTACTCTAATCCCATAACCACTATAAGCATGTCTAAATACAATGGTAACGCAAGTGCATGTGTGAAGATATCTACAATACCAATAATCTAAACATTTGTTTGTGTGAGACTAAGTTTGCAATTGAAATACCTCTTATTATTATTTCAACCAAAATAAAATACATGAAGTTCTCAAAACTCTAATCCAAGCTAACAATTTCTTTTATCTCCACTTTGTCTCCCCATTGCACCTTCATAAAAAAAATCAAAATGGATAAATAACAAATTTACTTTAGCTGACTTTCTTGAGTGAAGAGTTTGCACCTTCACTGGTAAACTCCAGTCATCCCAATCCTATATATCCAAACATACACTAAAAATTCTTATATGTTATGTTATCCATGGTTTCTAATAACCAGTGAAGGGAACACTTCACGATAGTATTTTCTCTTGTAGTAAAGAAATTAATATTGCATATTTGCCAAGTTATTTTAGATTGCTAGTCAGCTTACCTGTCCTGATATGGTTTGGAAGCTCAAATTGAGGCCACCAAATAAACCATCTCTCACTTGCGTACACCTTAAATCAAAACCAACAAAAAACTCATCAAATAAATCACAAAATTAACAAAAATTTAACCAAAAAATAAAACAATCATACCTCTCTGAACTTAAATCCCATGCACACACAAAATTCGAGTCAGCAAAAAACTGAGTAATCCCCTACACACAAAAAATTAAAAAGTACAATGAGAATTCGGTTAATGAGATGAAATTAGAGTCATCGCATCGCATATAGAGGCTCTCGATTCGGTGGAGGGGAGTCGCCAATACGGAGTCGCTTGATATTCGCGCTGGATTTGGTGGAGGGGAGTCACCGATACGGAATCAGTAGCGGATCAGAATTCGGCGACGACCTCTTGATTGGGGTTCGACATTGGATTTGTTTTGAGATTTTCAAATTTTCAAAATATCAAATTTTCTAAATTTAAACTTTTTCAAATTTTCTAAATTTTTGAAATTTTATATTTAAAATTTTTTAAAATTTTTACATTTTTAAATTTTTTATTTTAAATTTTTTTAAAAATTTTCAAAATTTTAAAATTTCTATAATTTCAAAAATTTCCAAAAAATTTAGAATTGATGTTTTTTTTAAAATTTTTTTAAAAATTTATTATAATTTTTTTTTCAGTTTTTGATTTTTTGAATTATTTTTAAAGTTTTAAAGTTTTAAATTTTTTTTGTTTTTTAATTTTTATTTTTTAAAAATTTTATTTTCTTAATTTTTTGAATAGAAAAGAGAGCGAGAGAGAAAGAGAGAGAGAGAGAGAGAGAGAGAGAGAGAGAGAAATAGTTAAATAAATAAAGGAGTTGTTTTGGGTGGGGGATTTGAATTTGAGTTTTGGGGGGAAACTTTTGGGGGGGGGGGATGTGTTTTGTGAGGTTAGATCTAGACCTTTAATTTTGGGAGGATTGAAGGAGAGCCACTTGATAGCTTTCTTTGTATTTTATTATATAGATATTTGACGGAGTTTTAAAAATAGTTTATAAAAAGAAGTAGACACCCTGTCTGAAAACATAAGAAATTTTATACTAAGTTTAAAAATCCATAACTCTCTGCGTATTATGAATATGAATGCAATTTTTGAATATGTTAGACTTGTACATGCCTAGTTTCTGAATCTAAAATTTCTTAAGTATTGGACTTAAGGTTGAATTGATATTGAATTTTGATTGGACTATGTTTAGTTTCAGCTCTGAGTTAGTTGGGCTGTGAAATTGTGAAATCCTAGAATTTTACATTTAGAATCTAAAGAAATGATCAACCGGAGACTTTTATTAAAGAGCCTTAGCTTTCCAAAATATCTAGAATTATAAAATTCCAGTTTTTATAGCAAAAATTATGATTTTTCTAAGTTGGGGCAGAACCAGTTCTAATAAAAAGGACTTGGTTATTGTAGAGGAACTCATTTCCCTGTGTGTGCACTGATAGAAATTGGAGTTTTAGAGTGTTTTAATTGATGAATCTGAGGATGTGATAAACTAGGAAGTTGTAGTAGACACTCCCAGCTCTCTATAGAATCCAAGATCAAGTAATTCCGATAAGTGAGCTAGTTTTTATGTTAATAGCAAGATGCAACAAATGTATTGAAGAAATGTACAATTGATAACATATAGGGATTTTATAGCATCTAGATGGCTGAATCTGAATGAATAATGGTTAACTAGAGACTTGTAGCATAGAGTTTTAGCTTTCCATAATGGGTAATATCATGCAATTCCAAGTTGTATTATAAAAGTTATGAATTTTTCTAGGTGCAGCAACTGTATTTCTTGAACTGCTTATTATTAGTAGATTGCTAAGGGGTTTTCTCACTTTAGTTGGCATAATTTGGAATAGTCGTCAACCAGAGAAGTGAAGTAGAGGATTATACCGTGCTATAGAATCTGGAATCATCAAATTTGGATTAGTAGATGAATTGATATGGAATTTTCTGCATACTGCAGTATTATGATTATAAGCTAATTGAGTTTTAAAGATGTTTTAAGTATTTATCCCTTCTAAGAACTTCACATTGGATTTAGATGAGAATCTTAGTGCTTATAACTCATAATGGAACTATGATCGAGTTGGGGATATAGTTTTATGGCTGATTGTCGTATTTATAGTTGTGGTTAGGACTATCAACCCAGTTGTAATGCCCCGATTTTTCATTTAATGAAAAATTATTTATTTTGCACGTAGTGTGCACGTGCAATATTTTGGTTGAATTAAGTGTTATGATTATTTCCATTATGATGAGTATGGATTTTTAAATATGTGCTTTTAAATTATTTTCACAAAGCCTTCTTTCAATTAGACAAAAAGCCTTTTCTTTTAAAAGCCCAAAGTTAATTTAATTTATTATTTTATAATAATTATTTTGGCCCATTAAACTAAAGTCCATTAGTTAATTTTTTTTTAATATGACTTGTAATGTAGAATACAAAATTAAAGTTTATTTTTATAAATAAAATGTACAATTTTTGGACCTAGTTGCATGCACGTGCACTACACGTACACGTGCAATATGCATTCCTATGATGGCCGGTTGTGATCTTTTTGGAGGGAAACCAAAATTTGAGTGGGATCATGGTGTGGTGGTTACTTGGTTGTGGGTAGTTAATGCAACTCCTACTTTCATCTTAGCCCTCCATCTTATAACCACTTACTTGATCCAAGCCATCCATTCTCTTTGATTTTTAGTATAAATACCCCCCTCCATGGCTAGTTATTCTTGTGCTTATTACTTCTTACAAACCTATAGTCTAAATTATATGATCTAGTAGTGATAGTGTGAGTTAAAAGATTGAGAGTGTGTGGGATTTTTGCTTGCAACAAGGAGAGGAGGCCGGCTACCACTAGAAGGAGGAGCTCGGTTTACTTGGGTGTGCTTGGGAGGCTTGTGTGCACGTGTTCAAGGAGGAGTATTTTCGTTGCAAGGACATTTGTCTAGGGATTGCTAGTGAATTTTTCTCTCCATACAAGGTGGGTAAATTTTCTATATTTCTAAATAGGGATATATGCTAGATTGGAATGGAAAAATGATGCATGAAAAAGGCTAATAAGAGTACACATTTTAATTGGAAAATTGAGCTATAAATTGATTGGAATGTGGGTGTGCAATTGTATGTGATTTGATTAGTAAAAATCTAATTTTTTTGTGAATTAATTATGGCCATGGATTGTTGAAGAAAATTTCATTATCTACATCACAAAGTATGTATACAAAAGTTAGTAGATTGTTAATGCTATTTCATGTGTTAAATAGATCTTTTGTGCTAATGTGGGAATGGATAAATTCAAATATAAATTTGTATGTTGGGTAAAGATTAGAAACAGAGAATTAAGGTGAAATTTTTTTAATAAAGAGATTAGAATATTAATTGCTAAGAAATGTCAAAAAAAGGAGAAATATGGTAGTTACAATGTAGAATTCGAATTAATTGTATGAAAATATGTTTTAATTGCTACAAAAATTATTTTGTTCATATTGGTATATAAATTATGTGAAAAATAATCAATCTGGAATTTTATAGTAATTTTTATAAAAAAAAAAAACCAAAGTGAAAGGAGGTCTAGTTGAACATCGAAATGTTTTGATAATAGAGAAGATCGATTTAAGTGAACTTAGAATTATACTACAGACAACCCGAGTGCATAGCTCAAGTGGTTGGGTCGGTTTTAATCGCTACAGTGGTCTGAGATCGCTGGTTCGAATCCCTGTGGAACCATACTTTTAAAAAAAAAATAACATAAGCAGTGGCCGAGAGCATTTAAGGCTCTCAGCGCCTCTTATACCGCCAGTAGCCTTCGGCCTAGTGGTTTGTGCTTTGGGTTGGGTTCTCTGTGGTGCTGGGTTCGAATCTTGCCCTCGGCAAGTTGGGAAAAAATATATTTTTTTGTGTTTTTAGTGATCGAAAAATTATGAGAAAAATATGGTTATTCTTCTAAAAATATATGGGACTTATTAAAAATAATTTGGGAATGATTTACATAAAGTAAGGTATAATTTGTGACTAAATGAGTAAATAGAACTATAGTCTACATTGATATTCTTTGTGAAATCGTATCTTGCAAAAATGATTTGAAATGAAGGATTAGAAAATTAATGTGGCAAGAAGAAATTATATTGTGTGATGTGATGCAAATTATTCTCATTTGAGAATAGTGTGAAAAATGTGAATTGTGAATATTCGTTAGTGATGTGAATCTCAAAGTGAAATTGATAATTGATAAAGCATATGAATTCCATGTATAGTTATGGACTATTTGAACGAATTAGAAATCATGATTGGAAAAGAGAAATACTTTTGAGTATGACAAATCAACAAATGAATGTATGAGTTGGAAATGCTCGTTTTGGAAATTGTGAATTGAAAATTGAAACAAAAAGAGTAGCTAAGTCTCCCCCGGCATTTTGGAAATAAATGAAATGAAAATTGAAAAGAAAGACCAAGGTTGGTCATGTTTGAATGAATGAATAAGTCCAGTTTAGTGGAAAGGCTAACTCTAGAGCTTTGATTTTTGTTCATGATTTTGATAAGAACTAAGGATTAGTACATAGTGGAGACGTGATGAAAGTAGGAGAAAAACACGAGTATGAGGGCCATCGGATTAGCGGTGTGAGAGTGATCCATAGGCTGCCTGCTTGATGCGTCAAGACATGGCGTGGGCACTACTCCAGAATTATCATCCCGGTGGCGACGCTTGTGGGACGTTTGAGTGGCTATGGGTGGTGCCATTGTTCCATGGCGGAGGCTGAATTGTCCATAGGTTGCCTGCTCGATGCGTCGTGTCAGTGCGTGGGATTCCCCTCCAGGCTGCCTGGACATGGGCTCATAGATCATAGAATATCTAAGATACCTACCGTAATTACAGTAGTAGATTAAGTCATAACGAGGGATTGAACACTACAAAGATGAAGAACGATTAAGGGCTTGTCCTTGGACCTATGTAGTATGGGATGCATAGAATCCGAATAAGTGCGCATTAGTGTCATCTAACGTAATTAACTGCATTAAGGATTAAGTGCACATTCACAACACAACATCAATAGGGTAGTCCCTTTAGTTTGATATGTGACAAGTTTGTGTTTGCTAAATATGAAAATAAGTTATACTATTTCTGGCATAGAGAGGATGGCCGTGTATAATGATCGTCGGTTGAATAAACTGACGTACCCACAGTCTTATATGCAGGTAAATGGCTTGATACAGATTAAAGAGGAACAAATGCTTAAAGATTATTCAATGTTGTTGTACATTTGTTTCATTGTTGTAAAGTTTACTTCCGCTGTGCAATGTAAAGTGTAATGTAATCATGTAAACTCTGATGTAAAGTGAAAAGTTTAAATTTTCTTGTAAAATTGTACTAAAGGAAGCGGAAAGATCCTGTAGAACATCTCGAATTCAGTGTATTTGGGATTCGGGGCGTTACACCAATAGGCAAGTACTGATATTGATTTCCACTTGGAGAGATGGTGAATTTTCTGTGCTTCGTCGGATCGTTTACCGAGAGAAGATAGACCGCGGGCCGGCATACTAGATGAGATCCGAGACGGAGGTGTTGGAGACCGATGGAGATCAGATCGCCGGTGTTTGGGGTTGATATGCTAGGTTATCTACCACGTCTAGAATGTGTTGATGCCTAGGTCTGTCAATGACTGGATAATAGTAAATTGTGTGTGTTTCGCCTCAATTGTCGGGTATAAGGTACTCCCTTGGGTGCCGTTGTACTGCTCGCTGAGGGTCGCGGGCCGGGGACATTAGATCGAGGACCTACAGAGATGTTAGTAATCGATGAATGTTGGTTCGCCGTGATTTGTTATTTTTGACAGAACCGTTTGGGATCAATCATTCGTTAGACACTATGCATGATTTGAAAAACTCGCATATTTTAGCAACCAATGTTATTTCAAATTGTATTTCCTTACTTTTTGCTTGAAGACCAAGTTGATGTTAGGGGTGATTCCCTATAATTCGATTTGTTCTAAGAGCTAGCTTTATGTGGTGATAACCAGGGTTGTCTCTTCCTATCAACGGGATACGGGATGCCATATCTCGCTATGTTAACTCCTAACATGCTGTGGTAAGAACGGGAGGGTTCCTGTCGGATAGGGGGATTAGAACTTCGAGGCCGTCGTGTTCTTATGTTGAGTGGACACGAACGGACCATGGGATGTTGTCTCAAGGATCTTCGACACCATAGATATGCGGTTGTGTATCTTTAAGATCGTTACGGTATTTGGTGTGATCCAGACCGGGTTGGGGCACTAGTGGCAAACAGGGACACCAATGTGTTTAGAAGTAATAACTATAGGATTCACCAGCCACATTGTATCTCTCAGAAACATGATGAGTACAATAGTAGAATGTATTTGCATGGCGAGGGTCCGAAACCCTGAACTGGAGAAGATGGCTTGATTTGGGGTGTATTTAGTATGGGAAGCACACGTGTCCAAAGTCTTGTTGACATTAGACTAAGTGCATATGTTTTCTGTACATTGTGTACTATGCATTAGACTTCAGGTCATGGCATACACTGACACTAGAAAATTAGGATGCATATTTCTGTTTTCATCAAAGGCTGGTTGCGATTCTTAGTTGGACATCGTTGTTTTCTTATCAACATTATGTCGGTATATGTACTAGCGTGCCCACTCAATTAGGTGTTGGATACCAGGCCGCGAGTGCAGGAGGACTCAAGACAAGCAGGGCATCCAAGTGGAGTAACAATGTACTTACCTAACATTCGCGCAGGTGTAGGGATATCAGAGTAGCGCAGCGGAAGATTCGAGTTACGGGGAGCATCTCAGGGAAGTAGCACGACCACTCGGTGGAGTTCCAATAGAGAGCAGTTGACTACCATTTTGGGTGGCTGACGGTCGTTGTTACAAAATAGTATTTGTAATACTTTAATGTAATTTGTGTTCCTTGTTCAAGAACAGATGATGATTTTAATTGATGGTGTAATGATTTTATTTGGCAATAAAAAGTTTTTAAATTTCCGTGTTATTACTGTGTTGAGATGCATTTAGAGAAAAAGATTTTGGTTTTGTCACGGATTTCCTGCAGTGGGATCCGGGGCGCTACACCGAGCTCATTGTTGAGGGTTCTCGAGCTGTAGGAGCAGCTCTAACGGTGAGCTGGACCCTAGATTCAATTTGTTTGAGTCAAGTTTTGGAGATAACCATGGGATTTATCTAGTCTCCAAACTTGCTTGTTGGAAAATTAACCAGTTTTAGGAGTAGTTCGAATGGTCGTTTCGAGCCCCGAACCTGCGTACTTGCAAGTTGTAAGAGCGATTTCAACCATGATTGTGAACTTCGAACCATTTCTCTAGTGAGTTAGCAAGTGTAGGAGCAGTTCCAAATGGCGAGCCCCACGTCGAGCTTGCTTGCTTGCAAGCTGCTAAAGAAGTTCGAGCTAAGTGTTGGAGTCCAAACTTGTTATTTGTGAGTTAGCAGGTTGTAAGAGCAGTTCGAGTGGCGAGTCGAGCTTTGAACCTACTTGTTAGCAATTAATTGGAGTGGTTTTGAGCCACGAGTTTGGACTCCAAACCTGCTGTTTGAGATTTATCAACAAGTTATAGGATCAATTCCGAATGGCGAGCCCCACTCTGAGTTTGCTTGCTTGCAAGTTGCTAAAGCAGCATTGAGCCAAGTGTTGGACTCCAAACTTGTTATTTGAAAGTTTCAACAAGTTGTAGGAGAAATTTCAAAGGGTGAGCCACTCCACACTTCCTTGTTCAGAAAAGCGGCGTCGAACCAAGTGTTCGACTCTGAACTTGTTATTTGAGCAGTTTAATGAGTTGTAGGAGCAATTCTGATTGGTGATCCATGCTCTGCACTTGTTCTCTTGCAAGAGACTAAAGCGGCGTCGAACCAAGTATTGGACTCCAAACTCATTGTTTGATTCTAGCTAATTGTGGGAGCAGCCCTTAAAGGCAAGCTGGACTTCGAACTTGTTGTTTAACGCATCATAGATATCACTCAGGTGGATAGATATGAGGCCAGTGTAACAATCTTTATAAGAACGAAGCTAATTTTTATTGAAATAAACCAAGTGGCTGCCTTGAGGGGGGCTAGTCATTATTACATGCTTTGACTGTATTGCAAATGTCGGCCTTATCGAAAACTAAAAACCTACTTCTACCAGAGGGTGTTAGGCACCATCGTGGTACTTCATTTGATGCTCTGTATTACAAGTCTGTCTTCCCAAAAGAGGGGGATCTCCTTGTGTTCATCAAATGGCTCGGAAAGGATTTGACCATTCTGTTGGGGGAGCTCTAATGCTTCAAGTGGGAGGACCGAGCTCCCCATTATAGTTGTGTAGCATCTCTAAGCTGTCTCTTGGCTCCTTTTGGCTTCTCCTATCCCTACTGACGTAGGAAACTTTATTTTCATATGGAAAACTGAGGGTACGGCGTGAAGTGCTACTAAGCCAGGTCGGCCAAGGATGATGTTGTAAGTGGCTTTCACATTAACGACCATGAAATCCAGACCATGAAATCCACTACCTCGATTCGAGTTGTTGAGGTCTTTCCTCCAGTCACATCGAGGGTGATTAATCCTTCAATTTGAACTAGGACCCGGGAGAACTTGTGGAGAGTGTAACCTGCAGGCTTGAGACGGTTCCGAGAGAGCTTATGGCCTTCGAAGGCTTCAAGAAAGAGGATGTCGATAAAACTGTTGTTGTCCACTAGGATTCAATGTATCTCGTGGTTGGCCATGTAGAGACTGATTACAAGTGCGCCGCAGTGGGGTGTTCGAACACATTCTAGGTCCTTATCTAAGAATGTCACCGGGACTCCCAGGCTCTTGGTAGGGGTGAAAGTTCTGCACTGAATTCACTTCTCGGCTGAAGGTATTCTAGGAGGAGTTTGATTCTCCCCACACAGGGTCCTCTATGGATGGAGGGGAGATTTTCTCCTTGCTCTGAGTCTTGGAACTCATAAGGCTTCTCTGCTTGCTTGTTAGCCCTTAGGGGTGGTGGAGGATCATCCCTATCATTTGGAAGAACTTGGATAGGAACCTTCGCTGAATAAGCTCTTCGATTTCTCCCTTGAGCGCCCGACAATCATCTGTGTCGTGACCGTGTTCTCTGTGAAAATGACACCACTTATCTTTATTCCTTCCCTTCGAGTGTTCATTCTAGGCGGAGAGCGGAGTAGCCTTTCCTTGTCTATCTCCATGAGTAATGACGATATGGTGGAATTAAGAGGAAGGCGGCGCTAACCATTACCATATTTTCAGAATTTATGGGATCCTTTTTCATCTGCACTCTTCCATTTATTCCCGGAAGAGGGCTCTTCTCGACCGAAGAGTTTAAGAGCCTCTTCAGCTTTGATATACTTCTCACTCCTAAGCAGGAATTTCGAGAAGTTTCGTGGAAGTATCTTGGCAAAGGATGCATTGAGGTCGACGTTATTGACATTGTACTTGAACACGAATGCTGCCACTATTTGATTGATCGGGACTTGGCTATCACCGGACAAAGTCCCTGAGTCGTTCTCCATCCCTTTGATACAAGTCCAGTAAAGAGACATTTGTCTTCTCATTCGGCTGCTTCTTACCAAGTGGGTGAGGAAAAGCTCCTCAAATTGATCGAAGGAGAAGATGGAGCCTGGTGAGAGGTGGGAGTACCACTCCCTTGCTGACCCTTTCAATGTGGCGTAGAAAGTCTAGCAGAGAAAAGCATGGCTTGGTGGATCATCATGAGAGTCTTAAAACTCTTGAAATAATCAGCCGGTTCAGATTCTCCGTTGTGAGACTCAAAATATGCCGGCTTGAAGGTCAGGGATGCAGGCCTACATGATTGACTTGGAGAAGGGAGGTATGCTAGGGCGGAAGCTTTTGGCTTGACAGTCTTCCTCATGGTTGACTTTGTTGAAACAGCCCTCCATCTTTCAGAGGTAGAGGAGAACTGGGTCTACCCTTTGGTCAGATCTGGTCAACCCGCGGGACTCTTCCTCATGTATGGTTGTGAGGGGGCAACGTTGAGGCCTTAGTGACGAGCGTCCATTCTTCTATGTTGGCCCTGTGAACTGGTCGACTTGCTTTAGTTTGGCTTCTTCGCTCCTGAGAAGGAGGAGACCTTCTCGTATCCTAGGAAAGGGAGATCTTCTTTGCCCCATGGGAGAAGGAGTTCTTCTGAACCTCTGTCTTCGAAGAGAGGGGGTCCTTTTGCTCCCCTGGCATTCTGGACTAGGGACTTCGTTATGGGCTTGCCTTTTATGCAGGCAAACTAGGAGGTGAGACCACTGCTATTGGTTGATGATGATTTGACAAAGGTCTAGCTACGGTTGGGCCATCGTAGAAGGAGTCGAGGTATGGATGGAACCTCTGTTCTCGACCACTTTCTGCACATGGTGCTGTTCGGGATGACGTCGGCGGGAGCTCCCAGGTGTAACTCCTTGGAAGGAGGCTGAATCTGATGGAGAGGGTGTTGTTCTGGTTGAGATTGTTGACCCAGTTGAGGATGTTGAACTGGTTGAGGCTGTTGAAGGGGGTCCTCCGTATAAGGAGGAGGCGAAGGAAGAGGGTTGACTCGTCGGCCGGTAGCTGCTGCCTTCCCCTTCCTTCTTGGAGGCATGGCTGAAAATGTAGTTTTTGATCGACAAAGTTGGATCTGTGATCTTTTCTTGTATCCTACAAACGGCGCAAATTTGTTGTTGCTAAATTCTGCGTGGGAGCCAAGAGATATGTGAATTCTTTTAATGAAAACAATAAAGATCAAACCTTCACTGTTCATCGGTGCTGACTGCTGTCAACTGCGAGATCTGATTTTTGGGGACAAATGCGATCGCTCCCATGGACCTGCAAAAAGAAGACTGAAATATCGGGGTTGGCCTCGATGGCAGACCCTCTGACGCCCAAGTCAGAAACTCGAAGATATGGTGGGTTTTGAAAGCGGGATTTGCAATTACCTTATTTCTGAATAGGTCTAGAGGTATGTAAAGTCGTTGAAGGAGGCCAATTTCAAGATATTTATCTGTCTCTACTTCCCGGTGTTTTGATAAGGCTGGTTACTCTTTCCACATAAAGAGATCGAGTTAGGACTCTTCTCTTGATGAAAAGATAGAGTTTTCCAACTCTCCCTTTTGTATGGTGGGATAGAATCTGTTACCCATTAGAAATGGGGGGTTTAAACTGGGTTCTTCAGATGAACCTGGACTCCTTTGCGTTAGGGTTGTTTTGGCAGCTCCACATTGTAGGCCAGATAGGGTTGATGGGCCTGAAGGTGGCCCAAATCCTCCTCTCAGGTCTGTATTTGTTGGAATTACCATTTTAACTTTGACAACTTACTCATATTCATGCCTGATTGGAATGGTCCCGATTTAGTTCTATTTTTACCCATATCATAAAGCTTACAATTCCAATCCAAGATACATAATGAACGCACTAAAGGTAACATGGCTCATTCAGACTCAAGGGATGATGAGCAAATACTCAACGACTTCGGATTTATGGCTCTTTGAAATGGTGAGGGGCAATCACCACTCCAAGAAAAGGTAATCGAAGAACGCACTTATGATGAATTAATATAGTTTTATAATGATATAAAAGATTATGCAAACTGAAAGGTTCAAACTTATTGATTAGCAAAAATTTTGAGTCATTTAGAAAGGATCATGATTTATTGATAAAGGAAAATGAAAATGTTTAAATCAATATATTCAAAAATCTCTGGCAAAAATATTGAAAACCTAAAAGAAATTCATGAGAAATCCGCCTATATTGCTAAGCTCTTAACGAATGCAAAAGGAAGTTTGACGAAGTAGTGGAAGGTTGTAAAGAAGCCCTAGAACATAATAGACAACTTGATGCAACTCTTGATACTCTTCATTGGAATACCAAATATGATGATCAAACTAGAAAGAGACTTTGTTCTAGAATAATTGAGCTTGAAAAATATATTGAAAAATACGAAGGGCCAAATTATTTTATGATAAAGAATTCACGGTCTTTTCATGATAATTGGGGACTTAGTTACAACAAGCCACAAGAACGTCAAACTCCTAAGCAATTTTACCATACACATGCAAAGCCACCCAAATAAATACGAACCAAGGCATAACTATTCAAATGTGTATTATCCATGACATAATTGAATTACTTATCACTTGTAAATTATGGCATATTTCCTATAACTGCATTTTAGAAATGAACTAGATTTGCCCGTGGGCATGTGCCTACGGCACGTCTTCGGAACAATACAGCATATGAAAGTCTTGTAAACAGTAAAACAACAATTATGTAGCTCAAGTTTGAATAGTAAAACAATAATTAGTTGTAAATAAAAGTCCATGTTTCCATTAGTACATGTTGAAAAATAAATATAACTGGCGGTGTAAAATCCAACTTCTTAGAACTTTGAGTGTGAAAAATAATGATATTTAATTGTTGATGAGATATTTGCTATTTTCAATGTAACATGAGTAATATTTTCTACTTTCAATGTAACATGAGCAATAAAAAAATGCATAAAAAATATGAAAATTTACAAACCTGAAATATGAAAATATAAATTTCTGAGTAAATAGAGAGAGAATGAGAGAGACAGAGAAATAAATAAATAAATAAATAAAGGAGTTGTTTTGGGGGATTTGAATTTGAGTTTTGGGGGAAAACTTTTGGGCGGAAAAATAAGTTTTGTGAGGTTAGATGTCACGACCCGCTTCCCAAAAAGGAATACGGAATACGGATACGTAACAAAAGCCCAGCGAATGATTATTATCATCCTTAAGCTGTTTCAGAATCTTTGCAACACATCACAGAATTTATCAGAGTCGGAAGTAAAAGGTGGAACCAACATGCAATATTGAAACAAAACACCAACAGAAATTTACTTGAAACCAAATACAACATTCTCAAATAAATCAGAGACTGGAGAAAAACAAATATCCTGGGTCACATCGCCCAAATACAAATAATATCCAAATAACCAATTACACTTTATTCAATGTTCAAGCAACAACTAATAATAATCATATAGCAGAAATTTCAACTTAATACATCCTTTCGTCATTACCATCTAGCAGCTGACCAACCTGGTCTGCAATAAGTACAATTGCAGGAAAAGGGGAAAGGAAGAAAACAAGTACCCGTCAATTACAAGTCGCTGGGTCACAAATAATGTAGGATACAAGCACATGGGGAAAACTAACATATCTAATTAATAGTAGAAACAGACCTAGCATGGCATGGCAGAATTCAACTAACATGGTATACTAACATGGGTCAAGTGTCAAGTGTTAGATAATATGCAAACAGATATGCAGGTAGTGTCAAGTAATGTGTCACATGGCAGTGTCAAACAGATAACAGATAATCAGGTAATCAGATAATCAGATATTCAGACAACAGATTTCCATATAACTGATTCAGATTCAGATTCAGATTCAGATTTCAGAAATAGATTCAGATTCAGATTTCATGTAAGTCTTGTGTGATTACTATCTAGGTAGCACTTCATGCGCCATACTTTTATCACATAGTTGCTACATCCAAACATTTTCGTTTATAGATTTCATAGGGAATCATATAGGGCCGTGTACTCAGGGTTCAGACAGATATCAGACGATCATGTAAAATGATCTCATAACAGATAACAGACGATCATGCAAAATGATCTCAACAGACGATCATGCAAAATGATCTCAACAGATGGGAAACACGGGCCCCCTTCTAAGTACACATTTCTATATTTTCCCACTACTAGATCTTTCCCATAAACCCCGGCTTGGTCACTTTTATTATGGTTATCAAACAGACATGAATGTGTGCGAAATAGTTTCAAACTAACATGATATAATCAGGTTTAGGTTCAGGGAAACAAATCAGCGTGCTTAGATAATATAGAGTCAAATAATCGAGCAAAAGGGTGTATGTTCATAATCAGGACAGCATGACAGATTAGTACTAAAATAGTGATTCTGGTCTCTACAGAAATGCAAGCATAGATCCGTCGAAGGATCTGGAAACTAGACATCCACACGATTCCAACGCATATAAATAAGTCACATACTAGTTTACAACAACACTGCTCAAAACTTATTTGAATACATGATTTAGGTTCAGCCAGAAATCAGGAAAACAACTTCAAGGACAAGAAAACAGCCTTAAAACACTTTAAATAAACCCACGAAAAATCTGGGGTATTCCCCTATAAGTCTGGAGTCAAAATAACAAGTTTCATAATATTCCAGTAAGTATAGGTCAGTCATCAAAAATACCAAAGCATCAAGAAACAAAGTTTAACGAATTTGGAAGTCTCACCACTGCTGTACGAAAACTAGTATATCTCGCAATCAGTGAATCGAAATCCAATTCTACCAAAGGAACATGAAAATAGATAGATTTTACTAACTTTCATATTTCATAAGGAATTTGCATACAGGATAGGGAAGTATAGTGAAAATAGAGTTCTTTACTAAACAGTAAGCAAAATACAGCATGAGAAGATTTTAGAAAAGAGCATAAAATACCACACAAAACTTGTCTTTAAAATTCATCAAAAATCTGGGTAGTCCCTAATATCATAAAGAAACACTGACCAAAATATTAGATCAAGATATTATGTATAGAATAGTTCTTGAAAATAGTGTGAAATCTATGGCTCTTGAAAAATCTAATTAGGTATCAAAAATTATAGATTCAGAAAAACCATCACCAAAATTCCATCACATCACAAAAATATGAAATAAAGTGGACGAGGCCACGAAAATGAGAAAAGAACCCAAAATGATGAAAATGACAAAAGCGACGAACAAACTACACAAGGAGCTCAAAAATGAAATAAAATGAATATATATTGAAAAAAAATCCAATACACAGTTCTGAAAAAATACAAGAGAGATAAAAATACACAAAATAAAAAATACACTCCAAAATACATAAAATAAAAAACAGGGGTTACATTAGATCTGGACCATTAATTTCAACCCTATTAAATGAGAACCACTTGATAGCTTTCTTTGTGTTTTATTATATAGATACTAACTTTGTTTGAGTAAAGAAGAATGCAATTGCAGGAACAACACAAATTGGGCACCCAAAGTTACACCAACCAATTATATTGTAGGTGCTCAACGCGCCAAACCTGAAGATCGGTGGTACCTTGATAGTGGATGCTCGAATCATATGACTAGCGATAAAAAATATTTTGCATCACTGTCAAAAGGGAAAGGGAAACACATCATGTAACACCCCGTATTTCTAGAGGGTATAATACTATTATATATAATATGAGTATGGTATATGTTGTTGATTCAAGAGTATATATATGGTTGGAGTGGGGCCCGGTTGATGTCATTAGCCCACTTGAATATATGGCTGTTGATATGGCAGCTCATGTTTGAATGGTGGGGCCCGGTTGGAAGAAAAGGACTAGGTGAGTGAAGATAACGAGGAATTTGAATGATGTATGGGCCATTAGATGCGGCTTGATGTGTTAAAATGTGTGGTGAAGATTTGAGGTGGTTGATTAAGAAAGAGATGGATGCTAAAATAGTCCCATATGGATAGAATAGAAGGATTAGTGAGTGTATAAAATACGAAAGCCAATGATTAAGGGTACTTAACGTCCATACACCCTTTTTGAGGCAGCCTGTGGTGAGAAGTTGTTAGAATTTAGTTAATTGTGTGCATACTCATTGGGTACGGGGCGTTACAGATAGTATCAAAGCTAACTTTCAACATCGAATGTAGAGTGGGAAGCGATATATGTTGTTGATCTAGGAGATAAGTCTACATTCGACTAGAAAGGCAAGGACGCTGAATTCTTAAGAGGGGTGAATGTAACACCCCTGTATTTCTAGAAGGTATAATACTAGTATATATAATATGAGTATTTGTTGTTGATTAAGGAGTATATATATGGTTGGAGTGGGGCCAGGTTGATGTCATTAGCCCACTTGAGTATATGGCCGTTGATATGGCAGCTTATGTTTGAATGGTGGGGCCCGGTTGGAAGAAAGGGAATTGGTGAGTGAAGATAACGTGGAATTTGAATGACATATGGGCCATTAGATGCGGCTTGATGAGTTAAGATGTGTGGTGAAGATTTGAGGTGGTCGATTAAGAAATAGATGGATGCTAAAATAGTCCTACATCGAAAGAATAGAAGGATTAGGGAGTTTATAAAATAGGAAAGCCAATGATTAAGGGTACTTAACGTCCGGACAACCTTTTTGAGGCAGCATGTGGTAGGTAGTTGTTAGAATTTAGTTAATTGTGTGCGTACGCGTTGGGTACGAGGCGTTACACATCATCTTTGGATATAATAGCTCTGGTCAAACTATTAGTAAAGGTAAAATAAATTTTGGTTCCTCTTGCTCCATTGATGATGTACTTTTGGTAAGTTGTTTAAAACATAATTTACTTAGTGTTATTCAATTATGTGATAAGGTTACACTGTTACTTTTACATGCATTCACCGTATTAGATCATAATAACTCTTGTTTACTTCTTGCTAATCATTGCAATTATGTTTATGTTATCAATTCTAATGAATTAGCAAAAGAAAATATAAGATTCTTTGTAGCTAGAAATGAAAATGGTTGGCCATGGCATCAGCGACTTGGACATACGGCAATGGAAAACCTCAACAAATTAGTAAACAAAGAACTTGTGCGAGGATTCCCAAAAATCAAGTTTGAGCAGGACAGACCTGGTGACTCGTGTCAATTTGGTAAGAAAACCAAGAGCTCTTACAATCCTAAAAAAGTGCTATCAACTTTTAGACCTCTTGAACTTTTGCACATTGATCTTTTTGGACCATCACATACATGTAGTAATGGAAGTGCACGATATGCTTTCGTTATTGTTGATGATTACAGTCTATTTACTTGGGTTACTTTTTATCACAAAAAGATAACAATCCTCATATCTTTCAAAAAATTTATCGTAGAGTTGAGAATGAAAAAAGCCTTACTATCACGCCCCGCTTCCCAAAAGAGAATACGGAATACGGATATGCGACAAAAGCCCAGCGAATGATTTTCATCATCCATAAGCTGTTCAAGAATCTTTACAACATTCACAAGAATCATCATAGTCGGAAGCAAAAGAATCAACCACATGTACATATGAACCAAAATACCAACAAGAATACTAGAAATAAAATATATTAATCCCAAATAGTCATGATCTGAATAACACAAATATCCTGGGTCACATTGCCCAAATACAAGATAAATATCCAAGTAGCAGATACAATTATTCATGAATAACAGGAAAATAAATAAATGTAGCAAGAGCTCCAGCAACTAATCATCTCGCCTATTCCATCTGGCAGGTGATCTCCAAAATCTGCAATTTAATAAATTACAGGAAAGAGGGAAAGAGAAAACAAGGTACCCGTCAATTGCAAGTTACGGGCCACTTATAATGTAGGATACAAGTACATGGGGAAACGAACTAGCAACATGGTATAAGCATGATGTCAAAATAAACAACTAGCATGGTAAAGTGAACAAATGTAAATGGCATGAATCAAGTGTCAAGTAATCAAGTATCATTTAAAAATGCATCAAGCATCATGTAATCATGTATCAAGTGTCAAGTTTCAAGTCTCAAGTTCATGTAGTCAAGTATCAAGCAAGCATGTATCATATTCAAGTCTTGTAGTGATTACTAACGAGGTAGCACTTCATGCATCCATCATTTTACTACATGGTTGTTACAGTCAATGCAATTTCGCTTTAGATTTTATAGGGGACCATACAGGGCAGTGTACTCAGGTATTTACAGAATCACAAAACTTGGTCGGTAAACTTGATCGGTAACTTGATCGGTAACTGAATATTAACTTGATCGGTAACTTGATCGGTAACAGAATATTAACTTGATCGGTAAACTTGATCGGTAACTTGATCGGTAACAGAATATTAACTTGATCGGTAACTTGATCGGTAACAGAATATTAACTTGATCGGTAACTTGATCGGTAACATGTCATACAGGTTACACAAGTCTCCTTCCGAGTACACGTTTATGCACTATCCACTACTAGATCTTTCCCATCAAGTTGCAAGATAAACATGTACGAGTGCAAGATATCTCATAAAAGACTAAAATAGACAAATCTCAAGTTCAAGACAGTAAGACCATACTGTAGTAAAATAGTGATTTCCAGTGTTACAAACATGCAAATATGAATCCGTCTCAAGATCTGGAAATTAGACTTCCACACGAATCCAGCGATCATATATAAGCCATATAGTGTTTCACAAAATCACAACTCAAAACTGAATCTAAATCAGGAAATGCGTTCAGCCAGAAATCAGTAAATTATATTCAAGTACAGGAAAACAGCAAAAAATCATCATAATAAATTCCAGAAAAAAAATTGGGGTATTCCCCTATATGTCTAGCATCAAAATATAAAGTTTCAGAATTTTCCAGTAAAATTAGATCAGTGATAAAAAATAAGAAAACATCGATAACGGTAGTTTGGCAAATCTGGAATTTCCAACACTGCTGTATGAAAACTATAATATCTCGCAACCAGTAAAACGAAATCCAAATCCGCCAAGGGGAGATGAAAATAGACAAAATATATTAACTTTCATATTTCACAAACATTTTTCATACAGTAAAAGAAAATAGGGTGAAAATACGATTCTTTACATAACAGCAAGCAAACTACAGTAAGTATAATTTTTATAAACAAGCGTGAAACGACATCTAAAACTTATCAATAAAATCTACCAAAATTCTGGGTAATCCCTAGATAAGTATAGAAAAACTGATCAAAATTTTAGATCAAAATAATATGTGTAGCACAAGTATCAAAATTATTTAGTCATCAAAATCATCGAAAACGAAATCTAGAAAAGCTCGACACCTCTGTAGTAAAACAGTCATAACTCATACATACAAAAACGAAATTGAGCAAGGTTAGAGGGGTTGGAAAATAGACGAAATTCTCTAAAATTCATGTTTTATACCGAAATTAAGATACTGACCCTAACCTGGTATAAATTACTGATCAAGATCGATTATCGACAAAATACAGAATTTACTCAAAAAACAAAATCAACATAGATTCAAGAAAATTGATCCAAATACACCCAAATATGAAATCAAGTCTACCAAGTGTCCAAACATCATGAAATATGGAAATTAACATATCTAAAATGAGTCTATCACATGGTTCTCCACAAATACCCAAATTCTCACAAGAAGTCTCACATACATGATCAAATCAAGAACGGGTAAAACCTAAGTTATTTCATGTCAAACTTTATGTCGTGAGTCATCTATGGTCAAATAGCACTATAGAGACAAAACCCATCAAGAATAACACAAATAAGATTCGTCTCTAGACCCAACTACACTATAGGTTGTATTTTTGACTTGTATCATACAAAGGAATTTGAGTACAAGTTACTTGCCTTAACCGGGGATGAAAGCGACGGAAATAAGATTAACGGGAACGGATTCCCGGGCAACAAACTCAACGATCTTACGAACGAAACGAGCAAGATCCATGAACAACCAATGAAACTACGAACCAACATGAACGAACTAACTCAACGAAAACCACGAACCAAGGAGAACCAAAACCCACGAACCAATGAGAGCAACTCGCTCACAACCACCTCTCGCACACGAAGAGGAACAAGGTGCGGCTGAGGGGACAACTCCGGGCTGTCACACACTGGTTTGCGCAACAGGGCAGAGCGGGAGCAGGCGGCCTGTAGCGAGGAGCACCGGGGTCACGGTAGTGGCCGACGTCAACAGCCAAGGTGAGCAGCGCAGCGCACACAGGGAGGCTGCACTGCGGGGCTTACGAGAGGAGGCAGGGGTTGTCTTGTCATGGCACTTTGGGGGATCTGGGCGACGCTGATTATGGGTGGCAGAATGCAACGATGCTGCCGTCATTAGGCAGCGCTGCAGGCAATGCAGAGGGTGCGAAGCAGGGGAGGAGGTACAGGGCGCTATGGGGAGAAGCCCAGGCTGGCGCATCACTGCGGAGGGGATGACAGGGATGAGGTACAGGGGTGATCGGAAGAGAGAGAGGGGATGAGAAGTTGGTGGCTGAGGTGATGGAAGATGAAGAGGCAATAGGGTTTAGTATAATATACAGGTATAAAGATTAGGGTTAACTGGGGGGGGGGGGGGTGTAACGGGTATGGGTTTAATGGTTTAGGGGAAAGTTGGATAAAAGGGTGTGGGTAATTAGGTGGGTTAATAACAGGGTAATGGGTTTGGGTAATTGTATTGGGTAAAAAGAGTTAATGGTATTTTAATAAGATATAGGTTTTAAAATAGGATTTAAATAAAAGATCAAATCGAATAAATAAAGTAATAAATAAAAGTAGGATTATATATCAAAATATATATTGATCCACAAGATAGAAATTATTTGAAATACTACAAATACAAATATCAATAGAAATAGATTTTTAAATCAACAATCAAGAGTAAAAGAGAAAATAACACGAATAACAAAAATAACAATAATCATAATAATAATAATAAAAATAATATAAAAAAAATCATAACATAAACATAATAATCCAAAGCATAATAAAAATATTTGTATTATAAAAAAAATATCATTGGGAACTAGTTATAAATAAACTATTGATTAAAAATAGATTTTAACAGAAGATCTAATAATACATTTTAACAAAGAATTTGAAAGTAGAAAAATTTATTTACAAAAATTTTAAATATAGAAAAATACACATAACATACGGATTTGGGGAAACAGAGGTTACACTTACCATCGTAACTATTTGTAGTGACCATGGTGGGGAATTTCAAAATGAACTATTCACATCCATCTGTGATGAAAAATGAATAAAACATGAGCTCGCTTGTCCTCACACTCCCCAATTGAATGGGTTGTTGAGAGGAAAAATTGATCTCTTCAAGAAACGGCCCGCACCATGCTTACTGAAAATGGTCTTCTTAAATATTTTTGAGCAAAAGCTGTCAATACAGCATGTTACACTATAATCAAAGTAATAATTAGAAAACATCTTCATAAAATGCTTTTTGAACTATATTATGAAAAACTTGCAAACTTAAGTTTTTTTCGTGTATTTGAATGCAAAGTTTTCATTTTAAATACCTTAGATAACTTGGAAAAATTTGATTGTAAAAGTGTTGAAGGCGTATTCTTAGGTTATTCTCTATGCAGCATAGAATATCGTGTATTTAACAAGAGAAGCCATACTATACAAGAATCAATTGATGTTATATTTGATGAAACTAATCCTCTCGCCACAGAGATATTATATGTTGATTATGATATGATAAGTATTCACATCGAGAAGAGACAGGTATACATAGAAAAGGAGTTGCATGAGGACTCTCAAAACAACTCAACCCATCTTGATGAATCCTCATCACAACAAATAATCAACAAGAACACAAATGAATCTTTGATAGAAGAGATGCAATCACCAGATAACCAGTGGAAATGATCACATTCAAACAACCGCACCAACTCCAACTCCAATCATCGAATATCGTCCTGCTTGGAAAATCATGGCTAGTCATCCCTCAGAACTAATATGAAGCGATATGGCAAAGGGGGTAACTACTCGTACTTAAGCCAAAAATTTTATGTTTTTTTCCGCATTCGTATTATACTTGAACCTAAAAATATTAAAGAGGCCCTACAAGACAATAATTAGATCATTGCCATGCAAGAAGAACTTAATTAATTTGAAATAAATAAAGTATGGAGACTTGTCCCTAGACCCCGTAGTAGAACTGTTCTTAGAACGAAATGGGTGTTTAGAAACAAGTTAGATGAATCTGGTACTATTGTTAGAAATAAGGCTCCTCTTGTTGCTCAATGTTATAACCAACAAGAAGGGGTAGATTTTGATGATACTTTTGCTCATGTTGCACGGCTTGAAATCATTCGTATTTGCTAGCTTTTGCATCCTACATGGATTTTACTCTTTTTCATATGGATGTCAAAAGTGCTTTTTAAAATGGTTTTAATTCTGAAGAAATTTATGTTGAACAACCACCACGGTTCATTAACCCTACACATCCAAATCATGTATTTTGTCTTGATAAAGCGATATATGGTTTGAAGCAAGCTCCTCGTGCTTGGTATGAGCGGCTGAGCTCGTTTCTTATTCACATAGGTTTCTCCAAAGGTAAAGTAGACACTACACTATTTATCAAAAATCACTCCAAATATATTTTGATTTTTCAGATTTATGTTGATAATTTTATCTTTGGTTCTACTAATAAAAATCTATGCAAGAAGTTTTCAAAGAAAGTGTAGGACAAATTTGAGATGAGTATGATGGGTGAATTAAACTACTTTCTTGGTCTCCAAATACAATAACGAAATGATGGTATCTTCATTAATAAATCTAAGTATGACAAAGAACTTATCAAAAAGTTTGGATAAGATAACGTAAATGCATACAAAATGCCCTTGGCAACCACTACTAAACTCTTCAAAGATGAATCAGGAAAAAACATCCATATCTCTACTTATCATGGTATAATAGGTAGTTTACTTTATATTACTTCATCTCGTTCTGATATTATGTTGAATGTTATTTTATGTGCTCGTTTTCAATCGTATCCAAAAGAATTACATTGGTTGATGCTAAGATATATTAAAGGTACTCCAAATGTGGGTCTTTGGTACCCGAAAAATATAAACTTTTCTCTTGTAGGATATTCAGACGCTGACTATGCTGGCAACCTCATTGATAGACAAAGCACAAGTGGTACATGTCACTTCTTGAAAAATTGTCTCGTCTTGTGGGCATCAAAGAAATAAAATTCAGTCATTTTGTCCACTGCCGAAGTCGAATATATAGTCGTCGGGTCTTGCTGTGCACAAGTATTATGAATGAAACATACACTAGAAAGTTATTTCATATTTCTCGATCATATCGCCATTAACTGTGATAATACTGTAGTTGTTCACATAACAAAAAAACTATGATCAAACATTGTCGCACAAAGCATATAGAAATTTGCTATCATTTCATTAAAGATCACTTTCAAAAAGGATATATTGTTCTTGACTATGTTTCAACGAATTTACAATTGGCTAATATTTTCACAAACATTAAATGAAAAATGTTTTCATCTTTTAAAAGGTGAATTAAATGTTATTGATATTTCTGCCTGACTCTTTTTGCTAAACATCCTTATGTATGAGCTTGTGCTTTTTTTTTGTTTTTTACAAAATTGTGTTGTATATACCAGAGAGATGTACGGTCAACTGGACAGCCGACCGTTGCTCACTACTTTCCAACCAGCCAATGCAATTCACACACTCAAAGGAAGTACGGTCGACTGCCCAGTCGACCGTCTCACATATTGCCGATCTATTTAACAGGCTCTCACTCACTCGAACGCTTGACAGTCAACTGCACAGTCGACTATCTCTATTTGACCCACAATCCGAAGGATTGACGGTCGATCGCCACCCTTCACTTCATACTCGTGTTTTATTCTCTTTTTCTCTAATGTGTGGGGCTCTCCTTCTATTATATATGCCTTCTCTCCTTCCTTCCTCTTCACCCCCAAACCCTAGCCCCTTCCTCTTAAACCCATCTTCAAAAACTCCAATTTCTCTCCAAAAACTCACAAGTTTTTGTTGGGTCTATCCTAAATTTGTTGCTCTCCTCATCCATGGCTTCTCGATGTCCCGCTCGAAGCCCAGCTTCATCTTCTACCGCAGCCAAATTCTCTAAATCTAAGGGTAAGAAATCAGCCTCTTCATCCAACTATCTCTATGTCAAAGGTTTTGCTTTTAGGAACCAAAAATGTGTTGATCTTTACTTTAAAACCCTAGCCTCTATAGCTGTTGTTCCTAGTCAATCTATCAATCTAGGAGCTCTTAGTGGATAGTTTGGGGTCTTGGTTCATATTCAGAGATCCTTTGAATGCGAAGTGTATTTAAGTACCCCTAGTAACCATTCCGAATCTTTCACCCGTCAACTTTATGTCAACCTTGACGAGATTAAAGATGACACGCCCCGCTTCCCAAAAATGCGGAATACAAGCACGTAACATTGACCCAGCGAATGACTAACGTCACCCATAAGCTGTTTATCCGATTAACTCAACAATATAATTAATACAAAACAATTGTGCAGGCAATAATAATAATAATCTCATGAACAATAATACTTGAAATGAAGTAATAAAAATATCCAAATACAATAATAATCCAACGTATGAAAACAAATAGCAATATTCGGGACATAAGCCCAATACAATGAAATAACAATAGTTCAATAAAATAATAAGCAACTAAAAAGCATTAAATTTTTAGAATCTCTGTCCTCCAATTTCAGCAGGCAATTCTCCATCAACACCTGTAAACTCTTCATCTAAAAAGAGGAGAAAAGTTATCCTTAGAGCAAGTCATGGACAGCAAGTAGAGAAAGCAGGGAACAATAGAATAACGGTATAACAATGAATCAATGGATCAATAGAAATCAATAACATAGCACAATGATAATAATCAATAACATGGTAACCAATGTGATGGTGTAACAATGATTCAATATTCGATAACGGTAATCAACGATTAATATCAATAACACTTGAACAATATTGGATACAAATAGGAACAATGATGAACAATATGCAATGTCGGTGATGTGTCAATCCTTATGTCTATTAATCATTTTAATCCTAACTAATGCATGTACTACTGCATTCCATACTACAGGTTCGATGCATTCAATCAATTTCGTTTAGACTGAGTGGTAAATTCTATAGATCATGTATCGGTACGGTAATCACTGTTACGATACAATAATGTTGCACAATTCATTATAATGAAACACTAATTCACAAGTTCACAAGTTTACAAGTTCACAAGTTCACGGGTTCACGAGTTCACGTCAAGGTTGTCACGCCCTACTTCCCAAAAATACGGAATACGAGTACATGATATTGACCCAGCGAATGACTAACGTCATCCATAAGCTATTTATCCGATCAACTCAACAATATAATCAATACAGAATAATTGCGCAAACAATGATAACAATCTCATGAACAATAATACTTGAATTGAAGCAATATAAAATATCCAAGTACAATAATAATCTAACATCTGGAAACAAATAGCAATATTCGGGTCATAAGTCCAATAGCAATAATGAATACCCTCACCCTCTACTCTGTTATGCTAAGGAACCCGTTAAACTTACACCGGCCTATTTCCGATCAAGAT
Source organism: Hemerocallis citrina (assembly GCA_017893485.1). NCBI lineage: Eukaryota > Viridiplantae > Streptophyta > Magnoliopsida > Asparagales > Asphodelaceae > Hemerocallis > Hemerocallis citrina. The sequence goes on from CM030358.1 coordinate 287,538,426, forward strand.
ATTCTATTCCTGAAGGAGAATTTGATGCCTACTCCCTTAACTTTAGCTCCCTTGAATACAAACCCGGGCATAAAAAAAAACACAGTCATGCTTCTTCAATCTCATGCTCGATCACTTGCTAAAACCAAACCCATTGATTTTACTGATATCGCTTGCGTTCTAAATAAAATTGTCAGCGCCGATATTTAGCCTAAGGGAAACGAAAAAACCAAGATTCGCGTTGAACAATCATTTGTTCTCTTCCTTATTCTTGGTCAATATAAATTTGATCTAGCCACATATATCATCCGAACCACGAATTTTGCAACTTTCCGGAATCATGCTCTCCCATTTAGCACCCTCATTTACAATCTAGCTAACAATTATGGCATTTGCATTAGTGCACTCCTCCTGAGCAAACCTAATAAACCTATTCTCCCATCTCAAATGGGAATTGACATGTCTTTGACAAAACGTTCTCGCCAATGGGGTGCTCATTCCTCCTAACCACTGCCTCCCGCTTCCTCCGGTTTTATGAAATGTCAACAATTCAATGTTCATCAGATACATGTATGGATACTATGTCTTGCAAAACAAAGACGATTGGGCACTCCTTCCTCCTCCCCCAATTAGCATCGAAGAAGAAGGTGAGGACGATGACAATGATAAGGACGATGACGATGATGAGAGCTAGCTTCCCTTTTGTTATGTCCAAAAGGGGGGAGAAAGCTCAGACTAGAATTTAATATCTTGTTGCTTTATTATGAATTATGTATTTTGTACAAAGAGAATCTCAATCTATGATATCATGAAGAGCTCTTCTTGTAAATCAAAGAGTTTCGTGATCAACGGTATCATGAAAGGATATTTCACTAGTAAATCCAAGTTTGTAGTGATTATGTTATCTTGATTATTTCAAGCTTGTAGTAGTTGTGCTACTTTATCCAATTTCCCTTTATCCTCAATATATCTCCTTACATTGCAAACAAATTTTTAACTTATGAGTATGTGCATCTTTTGTGCATCATTTGTTTCTGCATATAGGTTACATCATGATCACACACGGTGTCAATATTCATGTATTAATGGGGAGTATCAGATTGAGGTGGGTGGGTGGATGTGTGTGTGTGTGTGTGTGTGGTGGTGGTGGTGGTGGGGGCTCAATTCCTCAAAAAGTTAGTAAGACTCAGTTTATTTGTTTCAATTAATGTGAGGAATTATTATCTAACGAATCATTGATTGAATAATTATTTATGCAATGAATATAAAAGTGAATTCACAAAATAAATGTATTTGGCAGATAATGGTCGACCGCACTAAATACAGTTGACTGCACATATAGTGCAAATTTTGATGCAGTCGACTATCAATCCCTCTAACTTCGGTTGAAAAGTTTGACAGTCGACAGCTCACAACTGCAGTCGACCGTAACCTGCACAAAATAGATATGTCGTTTCTTTTCCATTGTTTTTGAAAGAAATTACTCTTCACCCTATAAATAGAGGTGAATTCACTGATTATTAGTTATTTATTTCAACTATTATTCTTTTGAACTTAATATTCAATCAACGATCAGAGAGTGCAGTTTTATTGTTTTCCTAGTCAAGATCGACATAAATCTTGCTTATTTTCCTTTCTTTTCGCTTCAGCGGTTTTACGGGGCTTATTTATAAAAGTCATGTGGGTGTAATAGAACTCTCGGCCTGAATACTAAGAACTCGTTGTACGAAATTTTGAGTATAGTGGAACGCTTGTGGTAGAGAATGCTACAAGTAGGAGGTGTGGTTGTAGACCTGGGGGTCGAACCACGTTATATCGTTGTGTCCTGCATGCTTAATCTGTTAGCTTTCTCTAACTCTATCTCCCTACTTTGCGCATTTATTTTAAGTTTTTAATTTCCATACAAGCACCCTATTCAATCCCCAGGCTGATTTACAAATTATTGAAGCGAAAAGGATTACATGTAGATAAAAAGATATTCAAATTTGTTAATGGAAAACACTTTATCACATGTGAAGACTAAAAGACAATCCGTTTAAAGTAAACGAGTCATCTTCAAAATTTTAGCATAAAGTAGTTTTCCCCTTCTCTGTACAAGAATAGGTTGGTGTGTTTTGTTCGCGTCTTCTTAACAAAAATAAATGATCTTGTAACATATAATGCACGGTTTATTGCCATTGCGGCAAGGCCACATGGGTGTTATGGCTAGATAGGAACAACTTTTATTTCCGTGCTTCACGTAATTCTACTTCTAGTAATCTTACTCATATCATGCATTTTATTTCCTTTTGGGCCACAGCTGCTGCTTCAGGAGCAAGAGGGAGGATTGCAAGGGTATTCCAGGTGGATGATTATGATGACGAGGAGATTGAGATCGGGCCAACTCTAGACTGATGAGTGGACTCTCGCCTCGCTATTACATATCTTGGACCAGACCTTGTACTTTGTTTTTTATATTTTGGTTGCCTTTAGGCTGGATGATGTAACCCAACCCCCAGGGTTTTGTTGGGGGTTATGTTTTATTTCCTGCACTGTTTTGTCCTGTCCCGAGTGGCCGGGGTGGTTTATTAATCTCTTATTAATGAAACAGGATGGCATTATTCCACCTTTTCCTCAAAAAAAAAACATATAATGCACGCGTCGTTCTCTTCTTTATATTGGTTTACTAAAGCAGCCATGGGAGTCTGAATGTTGATAACTTACATCGAGAGAAATTAATCACACAAGAAAAATTGTTTGCATTGCACATGCTAATCTACTAAGTATATAACAAAGTGGTACATTGACATATAATTGAAGCAGGTGCACACACAATAGTCTTAGCGAGGTGCGTCAGCTTCTGGTCCCACATCAATAAGAGCATTCACAGTCGTTTGCTATATTTGTCAAATTTTCATTTTTTGAGAAACGATGGTCTGTAGTCGTTTACTATTTTGCCATATTTTGGCAAAATAGCTACACTGCGTTCTCATATTTGAGAAATGAATTGGTGATTCTCAAATTATAGGGACATCCCTATGTATATATATTTTTTTAATTGCGAAGGACAAAATGAGTTTTTTTTAATGTTCAGCCGTTTGGAAAAAAAATTCGAAAAAATCGAAAAAATCGTCAAATGGGACATGTTGTCCCGTTTGAAGCCAAAAATCTAGTAATTCCAACCAATCAACTTTTTTAGCTCATGAATCTAGTAATTCAACTGTGCATTTTGGTTCGTGAGCTTAATTTTTTAGGTGAACAATTGAAAAGTGCACTATCCTGCAGTCCCTGAGAAGAAATTAGAACAAGTAGATGCCAAATTAACTCTCGTTCACTCCAACACGACACTTAACAGATATACAATTAGGTTTCGTGGTTTGACACATAGACATCAATATTCTAGGTATATGATCCTTTAACTTATGGTATCCGTTAGATGTATAGTAGATGCACGGCTGAAATTGTACTTGCACCCTATATATACTGGCATATAGTGCCCAATAATAGTCATTTCTTTTCTCTCCATCTTTTTTTGTTAACCTAACATGTATTCACAGCATCCCTAATCCCAAATCAAATCCCAATTCCTAATCCCAATACAAATCCCTAATCCCAAACCCTAATCACAAAAAATCTCCACTCCACTACATGGCCACCAAAAAAATAAAATAATAAAAATAATAAAAATAATAAAAAGGAAGGACATCTGCAGCATAGTTGCCCCAGCCGCCCTCCTCCCTCCTTGTTTTGTGAGCCACCCGAAGCATGCCCATAGCCTCCCCACCGGCGTTGCCACCCCATCCAATCCCGACAACTCCTGTCGGCCTCCCACAACTTCCATACCGATTCAAACATCCACATCCATCCCGATCCAAATCCTAATCTCCATCCAGATCCAATCCCTAATCCTCCTCCATATTATAGCTGACTCTACGACCACTCTGATCCAAAATTTTAAATTAAAAAAACTCACTCAAGATCCAAAACTCATCCAGCCTTCCCAAATAATAATAATAATAATAATAATAATAATAATAATAATAATAATAATAATAATAATAATAATAATAATAATAAAAGGAGCGGCTACCCTAACTCTAAAACCCAATACCCGAGACCCTAACATACCTACAACCCAAACCCCAAACCCACACCCGATACTCCATAACCGAAACCCAGACCCAAACTCAAACCCAATCCACTTTCAAAAAAAGTGGGGGGGGGGATCTAGTTCTTCTGCTTCTACATCACCATGGAGCCTCAGTTTTGTAAGTACCATTCAAGTCTCCACCGACTTCCCCGCTTACCTCTGCTATGGATTGGACGGATTGGGCTGCCTCCGTTGAGGCTACGCTTTTGCTACACTATGGGGACATATTGATGGATCCACCCCTCGTCCCGCAGATCCCAAAACTTCAGATGATGCTGCCACCAAGAACTTCATCCACACCTCTCAGGCCACTGAGATGATCACGATTGTTGGGCCATCGCCTTCTTCATCTCCTCCGTCAACCACACTCTTCGTACCGATCTTCTTTGTGTTCTTCCTGCAGAGGTCGTTTGGCTCCGGTTGACTACCCAATATGTTCAGGCTAGTGGAGCCCGTGAGTACTCGCTCCTTATTCAGTCAGTTCTTGATCGTCAGGGTGATCGCATCATTCATAAGCATTACACAGCCATGCACAGCATTTGGCACGAGTTACAGCTGCTAGACGATGTTGATGTTTATGTCATTCATAACCATCGCCAGTTTATGTTTTTTATGATCGGCCTTTGACCTGAGTATTAGTCCTTATGCAGTCAGTTGATAAATCGAGACCTGGTTCCCAGTCTTAAGGTTGTTGTTTCTGCTCAAGTTACTAAAGAAACACGATTGCGCGCTCTCCCAACTTATGACACTACCCCAACATCAGGCAGTGAGAGTGTTCTTGCAGTCACCTCTCGTGCCACCTCCTCCTGCGGGCTCCGCAACAGTCTCATGCCTCCTCCTCTTGATTATCGCTAACCTCTTCCACTGATTTCCTCAGGCACCATTGCACTATTTGCTGATAGATTGGCCACTTCGAGCACACCTATCTTCTTCGATTGTGTAACCATTGTCAGAAGGATGGTCATTCTAATAGTGATTTCTTTGTCCAACATTCAGAGCTTCTAGTTTAGGCACAGCAATGGAGGAAGCAGTAGGGTTTACCTCCTCTCCGTACTCTTTCCTGTCCCCTTCATGCCGTGGTCGTTACTCTAGCTTTGCCATCTACTACAGACTATGCCAACCTTCAGCATCGTCTTACTCAGCTGGAACTTCATTTCTCGGATCAGTCTGCCAATGTTGGCTCCTCTGCCCCTGCTTTCTCAGTTACTCCTATTATGAACTCTTCTTGGCTTTAAGATATGGGTACATCACATCATCTTACCAACTTACATTGCTCACCGCCAGCACTGCACTTCCCTCTCACTTTTCATCACTATACACAATCGATGGCTCATTACTTCTGACTATATACTCAGGATCTATCAGTTCTCCCACTCTCACATTACCTTTTGTTATTTATGCTCCCTATTTATTCATGAACCTTATTTCAATTAGTGTTCTGTGCGATTGCAGCCTTACCGTTACCATTAAATCTTTTGGTTGTTCTATACAGGATCCACAGATAGGACAAGCGATTGGTCGTGCTAGCGACACGATCGGTTATATCATCTAGATTTTCTTCATGCAGATGGTTCTACTAATGACGTGTCATCTGATACGGACCTGTGGCATAGACATTTAGGTCACTTTAGTGAGTCTCACCTAAAGAGTTTAGCCTGTAGTGGTGCTCTTGGACGTCTTTCTGTTGCACATTAGTCCATTTTTCAGGGTTGTAAGTAGGCAAAATACTTAGCCCTTCCTTTTAATAATAAAAACACTTCTCAGTCTACTCATTCTTTTTCAGCTTGTTTATTCTGACATATTTGGGCCATCTTAAGTATCTTTTAGTAAATGCTATCTCTATTATGTTAGCTTCAGAAATGACTTCACTCACTACATATGGATGTTCCTATGCGCCAACGATCTGAGATTCCGACCATTTAACAAAACTTTAAGGCCATAATTCGTACTCGGTTCGGTCTGCACATCAAGGTTTTTCACTCCGACGGTGTTCGTGAGTACACATTCACTACCGCGCAATCAGTTCTTCAGTCTCATGGCACTCTTTTTCAGCAGTCATACCCTTACACACATGAACATAATGGTGTAGCTGAATGCAAGCATCATCACATTCTTGAGACGATTCGTGCTCTTCTACTCTCTTCTTCTATTCCACGTACATTATGGGCTAAAGTTGTCATGACTTCTGTCAGCCTCGTTAACGTCACTCCGTCATCTACCTTATCTGGTAAGACGCCGCATGAGGCTCTTCACCACTTTCCACCAAACTGCAGCATGATCCGTACATTTGGGTGCACCTGTTAAGTCATTCTCCCTCCCACTAGGTGCATGAAGCTGATCGCCAGGCTGCTAAGTGTGTTTACCTAGGTATCAGTTCTGAGTATAAGATATATCGTTGCTATGATCGTTTAGCGCGTCGTCTCCATATCTTCCGTCATGTCTTCTTTGGGAAGAATCCCCTTACTACTTGTCCTTCTCTGAGTATGTTCGCTTTCTCGATTCCCATGTTTCCTCGAATACCTCCCTTGATACATCTTCATGAATTCCCATTGATCCCCACCCCTCTAGCTCCACTCCCCCCTCACATAGTTACTATGATTCATGTCACTCCTATAGAGGCTCCTCCCACACTACCTGCATCGCCACCTCCACTGGCACTCACACCACCTACATCACCACCTCCATAGGCACCTACCCCACAACCATCACCTCCTGCATCACCACCTTTACCACCTGCACATCCACCAGCAGTTCGTCACTCTACCCGTTCCGCCACCACTGGTCCTCTTGACAATTTTCGCTTTCCCACCCTAGCATATACTCACCATAGTTCCATGCATACCTCACTGTCATACACTCCACATGTGAGTTTATATCATATCAGGAAGCTATTCAATATCCAGAGTGGTCAGAAGCTATCACAGAGAAGTTCCGTGCATTTGATCAGACTGAAACTTGGAATGTTGTTCCACTACCAGAGGGCATCGAGCCTGTTAACTGCAAGTGGATCTTCAGGGTCAAATATTGACCCGATGGCTCCATTGAGCAAAAAAAGGCTTATCTAGTTGCTAGAGGTTTTACTCATGAGTATGGCATTGATTATTATGAAACTTTTATTGTAGTTGCCAAGATGACCATAGTTCACACTCTCCCTGTCGTTACTGCCATTCGTCAGTGATCGTTACACCAGACAGACATGAAGAATGTATTTCTTCAAGGTACCTTATCTGAGGTTGTTTATATGCAGCCTCCTCATTGCCTCACCACACATCCTCTTCATGTTTGCCATCTACATCAAGCCATTTATGGTCTGCAATAGACTCCTCAAGCCTGGTTTGAGTGTTTTCGGTGCGTCAGCACACATGCAGGTTTCAGTCAGTGCTCACAGGATCACTCTATGTTTATGCGGTCATCACCGCAGGGGAGGGTACTTTTAGTGCTATATGTGGATGATATGATTATTGCAAGGGATGACTTTGTAGGCATTGCATCCACTCAGAGATACCTTCATCCGCATTTTCATATGAAGGATCTTAGCAGGCTACATTATTTTATGCATTTAGAGATTGCCCAGACTCCTTCGGGGATACTCATTTCTCAGTAGAATTATACATCAAATACTATGTCCGCCGTAGCTCTATCTGACAGTTGATCAGCTGATACTCCCTTAGAGCATCATGTGAAGCTTCATCCCAAAGATAGTGAACACCTCCCTGATCCCACTAGATACTGGCAGATTGTTGAACATCTTATCTATTTATGCATGGCCAAATCTGATATCGCTCATGCAGCCAGTATTGTCAGCCAGTTTGTTTTAGCTCCTCGGTCAGTTCGCTACAGTGCATTTCTTCGGATTGTCAAATATCTTCGGGGTACTATCACTCAGTTATTATTCATTCCCTCTACATCTAGACTGAAGCTTAGTGCATATTCTGATTCAGATTGGGCAAGGGATCCTACTACCAGACGGTCTGCCACAGATTTCTGTCTTTTTCTTAGTGATTCGCTGAACTGATGGCGAAATAAGAAACAGGCAGTTGTTGCATGTTCTTCTACAGAGGTCGAGTACAGAGCAATGATAGCCACTACTAGAGAGATTGCTCACGTTTGGTAGCTATTATCATATATGCGTCACCATTACAGGAGCCACTCCTCTTCACTGTTACAATTAGAGTGCTATACATATTGCAAGCAACCCGGTCTTTCATGAGTTGACTAATGATGCTTGTTTTTGGTGTTGGAGAAACAGATGATGAGTTCTTGTATTTATGTGGAAAGCTCATATCATAGGCATCGATTTTATATTGATGAGAGACTAGTCTTTAAGTGGATTTATGGATCTGGTGGTGGTTGCGTTGGTTGTTGGCCACCGAAAACATTGAAAAAACCTGAAACACCGAGATTTTTCCCGCTGACAGGCCTTTCGACGATCAAGTCAGTAACTAGAAAATGAGAGGTAGGGTTTTGTGGCAAAAATATGTGATTGAGAATCTGTTGTTCAATCCCTGATTTAGGGGGATTTGACTGACAACTATGATTAGATGAAAATCTTCCTCTGTTAGGATGTAAGTGAGCCCTGATTTCTGATTTGGGTGAGCTGATGGGCCTGGAGGAGCCCATGTTCTTCCAGTAGGCTTGCTGCCAACATGTAATAATTGTAATGCCCTTGGAAGCTTTGAGATGTGTGATGAGATTGTACAATCCCGATCAATTGTAATTTTCACTCACATCATAAGCCTCCCACTTCTGGAGGTTGGATATAACAACCTTCGATGAGTATTTTGCTTTTTTCTAGGTAATTAGGAGAGCATAGATAGCTTCTAGGAATGCTTGAGATCTCGTTGGAAGCTTCTGAGGGTAGTAACTGTCTTTTATAGCTTCAAAAAAAATCCAGATTTTTTCATTAATTTTCAAAAAATTTAATTAGTTTGCAGAATTTTTAATTAAATTTTCCGAACTTATAATTATTTATTGGATATTTAATTAAACTTTCTAAATTAATAATTACTTTTTGAAATTATTTTAAAAACTTTCAAAATTTATAATTATTTTTTCAGAAATATTTATTAATTATTCCAAAAATTTTATTATTTTTTGAAAATTTTAATTTAATTTTTTAAATTTATAATTATTTTTCGAAATTTAACCAAAAATCAAATTAGGTCATGTATCTTGAGAAGATCTGGACGGTTAATATTAGATGTCATGGGCTGTAGCCTCAAAGTCCAGACTAAGCGCCAACCCCGAGGTGACTCTGCTTGGACGAAGGTTAGGCTCGAATTAGAACAGTTTGGCACGCATCTCAGGAAGATCAGACGGCTCTACCCTTCGGAAAGAAAAACAATTTAAAGTGTAGGGGCTCATATTCAAACTCTTACCTTTGGCTCGACAACCGTGGCACTTAACTAGGCCATTGGACTGGCTGATTTAAGAAAACTGAAGATCCTTTTGTTATAGTTCGGACTCAGACGATTAGATGGCATTGCATCAAAAAAATTAAATTGCAACAATTGCTGGGGCTCGACCTCAAATCTGACACCTCTAATATGTAGACGAACGGACTTAACCACTAGGCCATTCAACCGGTTTGATTTGAAAATACCAAAGGTCCTTTTATTCAGTTCGGGCTCTGGATTAGATGGCCTTCAACTTTGGAAAAATAAAATTCTCAGAAGTGTGGGGGCTCGAATTCAAACCCTCAACCTTGAACTTACCGACCGAACGGCTCAGCAATGGAGCTACTTCGGTGCGTTTGCTATCAGTTTGTTCACATCTATTTTGTAGTTTACCGAACTCATGCGGTGCTTCGTCAATGCGTCGAGCGCCAAACATTGAACCAAAGGGGGGCTCATCTTGGCCGACCCTGGGCTAGTCCGGCTTGGTCAGGGCTCTTGAGGGTTTGGCTTATCCGACCCCCAAGGGGTTCGCTTTTTTAGGAGATTCGCTGAGCGATCGAGGGTGCACAATTTTTTAGGAGATCCTGCGATTAGTATCAGGCATTACTCGTGGCTGGATCAAAGTCCACACCAGGCATCGACCCTGTGTGCCTCGTTGAGAAGAGGCAACAAGTCGGCGCTGGTGAAATATGTTCCCGCATGGCTCGAGGTCCATGCCGAGTGTCAATCCTTTATGACTCATCGAGACGAGGGGCAAGGTAGCAAAGTTAAGGAATCTTTTCACGTGTGGCTCGAAGTCCACATTGAGTGTCGACCCTGTGTGCATCAACGAGACAAAGCGAGGAGGCAGCAAGGTGGCGAGATGGTGAAGTTGATGAATTTTTCACGTGTGGCTCGAAGTCCGTGCCGAGGGACATTCCAAGCAAAGCTAACGAATTTTTTGCATGTGGCTCGAAGTACGTGCTGAGGGACAAGGCGAAGCAAAGTTGATGAATTTTTTCACGTGTGGCTCGATGTCCATGTCGAGGGATGAGGCCAAGCGAAGTCGATGAACTTTTTTTGCATGTGAGTCAAAGTTCATGCCGAGTGCCGACCTAACAATCTTTGAAGTGTAGGGGCTCAAAATCAAACCCTGCACCTCGAGTTCGGCAACCGAATGAGTTAACCATGGCGTTATTTGGCTGGTTTGATCTATGTTTTTGTGGCCTGGCCGCTTAACCATTGTGCTATTTGGCTAGTATGATTAAGTTTCACTTAAGCCATACTTGTAGTTAGTGGGCTCACCCCGGGGGGTTTGACTTGTTGAGGCGGAAAGGTTTCTTACAGTCCGAGCGCCGAACCTTAGAGACTTTTGTGACAAGCCATGCACTGAAATATTGGGTTCGGTTTTGGCCGAGTGCCGAGAATTAAAGATTTTGAAGAATTTTTCGTGAGTAGCACAAATGAGAAGCCGAGAACCGAACTAGGGGGGTTCTGTTGGCCGAACCTAGGCACTTGTTGTGCTTCTTTTGTGAATGGATCAAATGACAAGCCGAGCAAAGAACCATAGGTGGTTCAGTTTGGCCTAACCTAGGCACATGTAGTGCCTCTTCTGTAAGGGGCTCGAACGACAAGCTATCGAGGTACGATCCATGCAAATTATAGGAGCTTTTCGTGCGTGGGTTGGATGACATGCCGAGGGACAAGCCTGTGAAATTGAGGCATTTGTCGCAAGGCTCGGATACCATGCCGAAGGATGAGCCTGCAAAAATTGGTCATTTTCTGTGAGTGGCTCGAAGTACATGCAGAGGGGCGAACCAAGCGAAATTTGGGAGCTTTTAGTAACTTGGATGAACAAACTTCCGAACTTAAGAAATCTTTCATGCTTGGTCTTCCTTAGTGTAGTGACTCATTGTTTAGAGTCGACAGGTTGTGAGAGCATCTCTAGAGACTAGCCGCACCCGCAAACTTGATGTTCTTGGGATAGTGAGTTGTGGGAGCTGTTCTAGGGATGAGTTTGGCTCCGAACTTACTATATAAGAGATAGCGAGTTGCAGGAGCAGCTCGACTGACAGGCCGAACTCCAAAGTGTGATTAACTTGAGTCACAAGTTGGACTTCGAACTTGTTGTTTGAGAGTTAGTGATTTGCGGGAGCAGCTCGAGTGACAAGTCAAACTCCAAAGTGGGAGTAACTTGAGTCACGAGTTGGACTCCAAACATGTTGTTTGAGAGCTAGTGAGTTGCGGGAGCAGCTCGAGTGATAAACTGAACTCCGAAGTGGGAGTAGCTTGAGTCACGAGTGGGACTCCGAACCTGTTGTTTAAAAATTAATGACTTGTTGGTGTAGCTCAAAAGAGGAGCTGAGCACCAAACTCATTGTATGGAGATAATGAGATATTGGTGTAGCTCGGAAAAGGAGCTTTGCATCAAACTCAGTGTTTGTATCCGGAGAGTAGTACAGGAATTTATGAAAGGAAGCTAAGTCTTTTTTTTTGAAAAATCAAACTAGGTAGCTGCCTTGGTGGCTAGCTTTTATTACATGCATTGACCATTAGTGGGGCTAGTCTTACTACAAATTTCAGGAATCTAGTAAAGGGTGTTATGCACCCTCTTTAAACTTTATCAGCGTTCGCCATCTTAGGACCTTCATATCTCCATGTCCCCCAGGTCTTCAAGTAGGTAAACTCCTGGGCGGACAAATTTGGCAACCTTATACAGTCCTTCCCAATTATGAGCGAGCTTTCCTTTCTTGCACGACTCAGAAATCTCAAGGAACCCCAAAAGGTGTTCCTTCTAGCTTATGAACGGCTTCCAACTCGAGTTGGTTCTTCTCTTGTAGGAGCTCTAAGGCTTTAAGCAGGAGAACCGAGCCCCCCATTGTAGTTGTGTAGCATGCCTGAGCCACTTTTTGACTTCCCTTGATTTCTCCTACCTAGCTGACTTGGGGAACTTCATCTTCATGTGGAACGGTGAATCTACAGCATGGAGAGCTACTAAGCCGGGGTGACTGAGAATGGCAAGGCGGCCTTCACATTAATAACCATGTTCATGGCTTCGGTTCGGAGAGTGGGGACTTTGCATGCTATTACGTCTAGGGTGATAATCCCTTCAATTTGGACCAGAACCCCGGAGAATCCATGGAGGGTGTACCCGATGGGTTTCAAACGGTCCCTGGACATTTTAAGACCTTCGAGAAAGAGAACATTCACCGAGCTACCATTATCTACCAAGATGCAGTGCACTTCATGGTTTACCCTGGAGAGCTAAAGCGTCGTAGTGCGGGGTTCGGACGCCTTCAAGATCACGATCCAAGAAAGCTACTGGGACTCCCCAACTCTTTGCGAAAAGGATGTTTTGCACTGAGTTGACTTCTCAGACGAACAACTTTCGAGATGAGTTGGACTACCCTTCCATAGGACCTTTATGGATGGAATGGAGAATGGCCCGGGGTTCCTCAGGAATTTTCTCCGTGCTCTTATTGGCTCCTCTAGCCAATAGAGGTTCGACATTGTTCATCAGGATGTACTCAGATAGGTGACCACGGTGGATGAGAGCTTTGATTCCATCTTTGAAAGCTCGACACTCATCTGTGTCATGTCCATAGTCCATGTGAAACTAGCACCATCGGCTCTTGTCTCTCCTTTTTTTGTTGGGTTCATCGTAGGAGGGGGGTGGAGTAGTCCACCTCCTTCAATTTCCTTAAGGACCGTCGAGACGCTAACATTGAGAGGGGTGAACTAATCAAAGCAAGGGACCGGAGGGCGGCGGCGTTTTCCGTAGGCCCCTCCTCATTTGCACTTCTTCATTTGTATCCAGGTTGTGGCTCACTTTGATCCTAAGGATGAAGAGCTTCCTCGGCTTGGATGTATTTAACACTTCATAAGAGAAGTTCGGAGAAATCCGAAGGTGGCCTTTTGGCAAGGGAGGTCTTAAGGAGGTCATGCCGAACGTTGTGTCTGAAGGTGGCTGTTGCGAACGCGGAATCAGGAGAGGGGATGGACCGGGCCTCTGCCATAAATCTCTGGATGAAGTCATGGAGCGACTCTCCATCTTTCTGCTTTAAGTTTAACAGAGAAGCACTTGTCTTTTCTACCCTTTGGCTCGTCACAAAATGAGTGAGGAAGCTTTCTTCGAGCTGGTCAAAGGAATAGACAGAACCGGGGGCAAGTCAGGATTACCGTTCCCTTACTGAGCCTCGGAGGGTAGCGGGGAATGTCGTGCAAAGGACTGCATACGAGGCATTATGAATCAACATGAGAGTATTAAAACTCTTAATGTGATCTGCTTGGTCAGACTCGTCATTATATGATTCAAAGGTGGGAGGATTAAAGTCCCACAGAACTGGGGATTCGAGGATGAAGGAGGAGAAGGGAGGTCAGACTTGTCGGTAACCCCTGTTTTGGTTCCTCTCCTCTTGCCCTACCTGGGCGAGGCCGTCTTCCATCTGTTGGAGGCGTTTAAGCACCTTATCTTCTCGTCCCTCAGATCTGGTGGACTCAGCTGCCAACCTTGTCTGGGATCCCAATGAAGAGCTTGTAAGATCTCATCTCGAAAGTTCTGAAATTTGGCTCTTGTCCTAAGGACTCCCTCTACCCTTTCGAGCCTTGCCTCCTGCCGACTGACCGGAGTGGGACTCCTCTCCCTTCTCCTACCAAGGGGGGAGTTGCTTCTTTGATTCCCCTGGTGCTCCGAATGGGGCCCCTGAGTGCGAGAGTGTCGATGCGGTGGCGGAGGTCTTCTTCCTGCTGTAGGTTATTGATGAGGTTCCGGAGTTCCAACCCTATAGAGTGTTCAGCCCCCCAACTAGCTGAGCGAGAGGCTGGGGGCACGACCTCAACCTTCGGGAATTAGGGGTTCAGGTCAACGTTCTGAACGTTGCCATTGTGACCCTTGAGTGGCAGTAACCCTGCTGTGGGATGGGTGCACAAAAGGAGGAGGAGGCAAAGGATCAGTCTGGCAACCTACGACAGTCGCCTACTTGGCTTTGGGTTCCATGGTAGGAGGAGGCTCGTAGGATCAAGGATCTGAGTAGGAGGCTGAATCTGTGTTTTCCCACAGACGGTGCCAATCCAATGCTGCTTATTTTTTGTGTGGGAGAAACAGATGATGAGTTCTTGTATTTATGTGGAAAGCTCATATCACAGCCGTCGATCTGATATGGATGAGAGGATGGTATTTAAGTGGATTTATAGATCTGGTGGTGGTTGTGCTGGTTATTGGCCGCCGGAAACCTGCAAAAAGCCTGAAATACCGAGAACTTTTTTGGCGACGATCAAGTCAGTAACAAGAAAATGAGAGGAAGGGTTTAGTGGCAAAATGTTGACTACCTCTTATTGGTGGAGAGGGAGAAATATTTATAGACTAGGAGGGTGAACCAGATATGAAAAAATATGTGACTGATAAATCAGTTGTTCAATCCCTGATTTTGTAGGATTTGACTGATAGCTGTGATTAGCTAGAAATTCTCCTTTGTTAGGCTGTAAGCGAGCCCTGATTTCTCAATCACATATTGCTTATCTGGGTGAGCTAATGGGCTTGGAGGAGGTCCATGTTTTTCAAGCATACCTTCTGCCAACATAAAATTATTGTACTGCCCTTGGGAGCTTTGAGATACGTGCTAAGATTGAACAGCTACGATCAGTTGTAATTTTCACCCACATCACGAACGAAGCACATAGAAATTGATTGTCACTTCGTATGTCAGTGTTTTGAGGCAGGGACCATTTTACTTTATTATGTGACTTCTTCAAAGCAGACAATTGATTTCTTCACTAAATCCCACCCTATCTAGAGATTCTGATACGTAATAGGAAAAATCAAACTGATTGATCCACCTTGAGTTTAAGAGCGGTATTAGATATATATTAGATATACAGCTGAGATTGTACTTGTACCCTATATATACTGGCCTATAGTGTCCAATAATAATCATATATTTTCTCTCTCTCTCTCTCTCTCTCTCTCTGTGTGTTAACCTAATAGTTTCATCATTATCTTTTGTATAATATATGAACTATTCATATTCTCAACAGTTAGTTTGAGTATCTTATACATTACTGAAGATATCCACCATTGGTGATGCACAAAAAAAGAAATCCACCAATGAGTTCAGACATATCAGATGAGAGCTCTCCAAGCCAGCTCATAAATGGATGGTTGAAATTAAAATGTGTTGGACTCTAACAATGAAAAGATATGCATAGAAATTCATCACATTCTATAGATGATCGTTCTTACTCCATACCGAACATCTAATGAGTAAAGATTTGAAGGAATATCCCCTTCTTTCGAATTTAGGAATCCAAAGATTATTCAGATGGACATCTAGAGCCATGAGCTTCGTATCAGATTTAGTTTCCACAAAATCGTGTATAAAAAGAACACTAAATTATACAAGTTTTCATATAATTTAAAACATCCGAGTCGATATGTCCGAGTGAGTAGACAGGCTTGAATTGGGCTTCACCTGCACAAGGTCAAACCCGATTTGATTTTATTATTATTATTAATTATTCCACCTGATTTTTTTTCTATTTCCAAATCAATCAATGTGCAACCAAGGGGATGTTTGTTAAGTTGTAAGATTATTGTGGCGGAAAGAAGTCCAAAGAAAAGTGTGTTCACGAATTTGTTTCGATGTATCTGGCCTGCATTTGGAATCCTACTGTAGTTACTGTAGCTCTACTGTAGCACCAGCTTAAATCCAAAAAAAAGACCCGGATTTCCATAGATGAACACTGTTTGGATTTTTTTTTGTCCCTTCTTTTTTTTACATTATCCAATAAAATACTTTCACATACACATCCAGTAGTCTTTGGTCTTTATGGTTTGAAAATATTTTAAAATCGACCAGGTGGATGTTTACTGTTGCTTGCTGATACTGTTGTTTGCCACCTAGATACCATGTTTACTTGTAGTTGGCTTATGCCAGGTGTCAACACCGGGGCTTTTAGGGGATCTCTCTGAATATATAGTAGTATTCTCTTGCCTTGGAGCAGCAAAAATAAAGTAGGGAATAAACTGTTACAATGGCACACAAATATCATAGAGGTGACAAGTATAGCGGGTAAAAAAACATTTAGAGGATTTAAGCCAAAAACATTTTGAAACTGAATTTAGAAGGGACATCATCATCTAAGCCTTACTTCATGAAATGAGGCCGGATAACGAGTCAAGACTCCTAGAAAATGACAAAGTTTTCTGACCGACTGTCAACATGATGTCAATCTGTTTAATTACTTGAGGTCATGAGTCCAAAATTATAATCTGAGAAGGTTAGTCATAGTTCTAGAAAGACCAATTATAAGAGCATCTGTAGTCGTTGAATGTAAAAATATGGATATATGGATAAATGAAAATAGGAATCGAACTTTTGCTGCAGTCGTTTAAAGCTATTTTTTAGCTTTCTATCATCCTCGACCTCAAATTCGGCCTCAAGCCCTGCTCAAATTTCTTGGCCTTCTTCGCTTCATCAACAATCAGCTCCGACGCAT
Organism: Hemerocallis citrina; assembly: GCA_017893485.1. Lineage (NCBI taxonomy): Eukaryota > Viridiplantae > Streptophyta > Magnoliopsida > Asparagales > Asphodelaceae > Hemerocallis > Hemerocallis citrina. The sequence continues at coordinate 287,555,403 of CM030358.1, forward strand.
ACCTTGACAGCTGAGCAAACTTAGTCTCATATTCACGCATTGTCATATTACCTTGCTGCAGATTCAAGAATTTCGTTGCCTTCGTCTCCTGAATATCTAGAGGAAAGAAATAATCCCTGAATTCATCCGTAAAAGCTTCCTAAGTCACTTGCTGAACTCCGAAGGTCCTCTTCACTGCCTGCCACCAGACGCCAGCATCCTTCTCTAACTGCTTAGTAGTCAATAGGTAGTCAATTTCACCTTATTGAGAACTGGGGTTTTCAAGACTTCAAAAACCATCTCCATCTGTCTAATCCAATCATCAGCCTCATTTGGATCAGACTGCCCCTCAAACACAGGCGAATTCATCTGCTTGAAGGACTCAACCTGCTTGATCGGATCAGCATTAACAAACACTGGTCCAACCCCCTAATTTTGATTATGATTCTGTGCCATTTTAGCTGCCATGAATGCATTTAAGGTCTGATACACCCTGGCAATTTCAGTCTCAATATTAAGTCCAGTCCCATGGGAACTTCTAGCCCCATCACCATTACCACCATTCCCGGTCCTGGGTCCTGCCATTACTGAATACTGCAAAATAAGGATAAAGTTAGAGCATCATAACACAATTCATATTTACATCAATACCTCATGGCAAAATCTCAACCATACCCCAAACCAAAACTTCATGTTCTAACTCTATGTGATACTCACACTCTAATGTCCATACTTAGACACTCATGCTCTAATATCCACACCTAGGTTTATTTTTATACCATGTTTATTATTACTATAGAAGCATGTTCTGATACCAATCTCTATAGTGCCCCACCCCAATACTCAGACAATTTTTATTATTTTTAGAAGATAAATTAATACTTATAGTACAACTACCCACCACAGGCTGCCTCTCAAAAGGTGGTTAACCAATTAAGTGACTCTTGATCATAGACAATTATATTTATATTATATTATTCTAGTAATATTTCCGATATGGGACTATACAAATCCATCTCTTTTTACTAATCCTGTGCACATATAGAAGAAGCATAGTGGGCCCCTCTAATATGCCACGTCACCGAAATCCAAGACAGCATTTGTCTTTCCATCTCAACAGCAGGTGGGCGGGCCCCCTATACTATTCCACTTCACTTTAATTATGAATCTTACCACGCACCTCATTATATATATATATATATATATATATATATATATATATATATATATATATATATATGATTAAAAGGGGTATGAGCAACTTGCTCATTTAGTAAATGAGCAATTGATGGTGTGGCATGCAAGTGATATATTGGACAACTAACCACTTTTAGAATTTTCCAATCACATGCATGCCACCTCATCAATTCCTCATTTACTAAATGAGCAAGTTGCTCATACCCCTTTTCCCATATATATATATATATATATATATATATATATATATATATATATATATATATATATATTATACCATTCAGAAATTATAGGGTATTACATCAGCCCACGCTGAATGAAAAGATTATAGCAAGTCAGAAGGAAGATGCATAGATTCAGAGAATGAAGGAGCAGGTTGGTGAAGGCAGACTTTCAGAGTTTCAAATCAGGGATGAAGTGTTGTGGTTTGGAGAGAGGCTATGTGTTTCGGATCAATCCAATTTGAAGGAGTGTATTCTCCAGGAGACACATGCTACTCTTTTGTCTGTACATCCTGAGAGTACTAAGATATACAAGGACATCAAGCAATATTTCTGGTGGTCAGGTTTAAAGCGGGATTTGGTTGAGTTTGTGGCGAGGTGTGAGATTTGTCAGCAAGTGAAAGACGAGAATCAGAAGCCCGGAGGTTTGTGGCAACTGTTACCCATTCCAAAGTGGAAGTTGGATAACATTAGCATGGATTTCATCAGGGGTTTGCCCAAGAGTACGAAGGGTAATGATGCGATTTGGGTCATAGTCGATCGACTAAACAAATCAGCTCACTTTTTGGCAATAAAACTCACTTCGTCTATGGACAAGTTAGCCGATCTGTGTTGGAGATATCGTCAGGCTTCATGGTATTCCGTTGACCATTGTGTCTGATCGAGATGTGCAATTTAATTTGCATTTCTGGAGGAGTCTTCAGACAGTTTTCGGTACTAAGATGAATTTCAGCACTGCATTCCATCCTCAGACTAATGGACAGACTGAGAGGGTCAATCGAGTTCTTGAGGATATGCTTCGGTGTTGTGTTCTTGATTTTGGAGAAAGTTGGGAGAGGCATCTAGCTCTGGTAGAGTTTACCAACAACAACAGTTTTCAGACGAGTATCGGGATGGCACCGTATGAAGCTCTATATGGCAGGAAGTACAGAACGCCGGTTTGCTGGTTTGAAGCAAGAGAGCGGCAGATGTTTGGGCTCAAAAATCGTCCAATAGACCTAAGAGAAGATCGATTTGATCAGGAAGAGGTTGGTGGATGTTCAGAGTAGGCAGGAGAGTTATGCCGACAACCGGAGAAGGGACCTTGAGTTCGAGGAAGGTGACTTTGTCTTTCTAAAGGTATCGCCTAGTAAAGGTGTGATTCATTTTGGCAGAGGTGAGAAATTAGCCCCAAGATTCATAGGCCCATATAAGTTACCAGAGTTGTCTCAGGTGCACAATGTCGTCCATGTGTCTATGCTGAGAGGTTACATTCCAGATCCAAGTCACCATTTGTCCAAAATGCCGGAAGGTTTGCAGCTAGATCTGAGCTACCTTGAGCGACCGGTTGAGATCGTGGATCGTCGGGAGAAAGTCTTGAGGAACATGACGATACCGATGGTCAAAGTTGTCTGGAGAAACCAGTTGGTTAAAAAGTCTACTTGGGACTCCGAGGAGAGGATGCTGAAGGATCATCCCGAGCTATTCGTTTGATTATATTGCTTTTCTTTCTTCTTTCATGTTTTTTTTCTCACTCCTTAAGCGTAGTTCCGAGGACGGAACTATTCTAAGGAGGGAGTGTTGTAACATCCTAATTTTCAAATAATTAAATATAAAATATTCTTTTGTTTTCACGTGTTTCACACGTGCAAATTGATGTATGTTTTTATCTTTAAAAATTATTCTTATGTCATGAATAAATATTTTCTTCTCTTTTAAAATTAAAGCCTATCATTAATCTTTAGACCTAATAGTCTAATTCTAGCCCACTTAAATTAATTAATTAATTAATTAATTAGAGAGTCCATGGATTTTAGTCTACCTAATTAGCCCACTAGTTATTTCTAATATTAATTAATACAAATTGTAGTGTAGACTTGATCAAGTAACAAATAAATTAACAATTTAATGAACAAACTAATTGTAGTATGCATAAAGCGGCATGTGCATGCACATGCATGTGTAAATTGAATGCGAAGGGGGTGGCCGGCCATATTCATAGAGTGGGAGAGATGGAGAGAGTGGAGAGTAGTTACTAGATGGTGGGTAGTTCTTCTAACTCCCAAATGCATCTTAGCCTTTCATCTAAACTCATCTCAACCCTTCATTCACTCTTGAAAAGTGTATAAATACCCCCCCTTGCCACTCTTGTCATGTGCACTTAGAATCTTCAAAGAGAAAGAGAAAGAAAAGAAATTTGTGTAAGAGAAAAGAAAGAGTTGTGTGAGAAAAAGGTAGAGTGTTTGTGTGTGTGTGTGTACTCTTGCAACATGGAATCCAGCTATCAAGGAGGAGAAGGAACCGGGGTACACTAGCAAGGAGGAGAAGGAACCTGGGTGCACTAGCTTGGAGGAGAAGGCTCGCAACTAGGGGAAACGATCGTGCTTTTAAGGAGTTCCTTAGGAGTTTTATTTGTTTCTTCAAAAGGTGGGTGATTTCTCAAACTTCTAATATAGATGCTATGCTAGGATTCTAATTTATGGACATGTTAGAAATAAATAGAAAAATTGTCATATACTCGCTTGAAAAGACTAGTAACAAAAGGGAAACAAACTCTTGTTTGGCTATATGAGAAAGTTAGAAAAATGCATTGAAATTCGTTAATTAAGATTTGTTATGATGCTTTATTAATATATTTGCATGCTAGAATACATATGAATTGATGAATCATGATTATATGGAAATTGTGCTTATGAATGAATTATAGAATGCAAAATAATATCCATAGATTGTGAAATAAATTGATTAGTTTCAATAAGTGTGCTTTGAATTGCATTGTATGAGTAATATTATATTCACTAGATTGTCAATTATGTTGTCTCTTGAAACATAACAAAATTAGTTAGTTTTGTAAAGATAAGATTAAATTAAGGGCTTGAATTATGTTAAAGAATGAAAAAATGTACAAACATATCGTGAATAAATGGGAAACAAGTAGATAAAAGGATTCATCTAGAAAACGAATTTTTCAAAGTCGAAAAATGTATTAATGTTCCACTTCTCAAAAAGAAATAAGAGAAGTAGTCTACTATGTGGTTGAAAATGTGAATTTTGGTAATCTAAGAAAATATAATTTACTATTTTTCAAAGAAATACATTCTGAAAAAGGATTTAGATCTTTATAAGTACAAATTGATTGAAAAAAAATCGAGTTTTTTAAAGGAAGAACTAGATATAGACCAGTCCTTACAAAAGTATATAACCGAACCTTATATCGGTTAGTCACTCAAGACCTACTGGTCTTCAGGTGCGTTTTGGTATGTTACTGTTCGTAGGAGGGGGTATTGGTCTTGGGTTAAAGTCTTGGAAGGGGCTCTATCTTTACCGAAAATTCGGTTTTTAATTAAATCCCGAAACCAGACCTTAAGTATATTTTAAGCCCATCCTATATCAGTTACCTTTCTGGTCGATGGGTGCATTTTAGGTCAGTTACTATTCATGAATGGGGGGGGGGGGCATTGGACTAGGTTCGAATCCGGCCCCTGGCCTTTTGTTTGTGGTTTTTTGATATTTTTAAATCATTTCTATTTTTTTTGAGAAATTAAGTGGATTAAAATTGAGAAAAAATACTAGAATTCTTCTAAAATTACTGAGACTTCATACAATTATTTCTACCATATTTGACATAATATAATAAGAAGTAGAAGTAATCTGAGAAGAAGAACTTGATAAATATTCTTATATTATCAATTAATTAATTGAATGAATATTCTGAATGTAAAGGATTTTTGTGTAGAGACTAAAAATGAGATTTTTTTATGGAAATATTTGAGTAAGTTATATATGAAGTTTGATGGTTAGTACATGCAAGTGTGCATGAAAAATGAAATAAAAAGAGCATGATGAAATGTGGAAATTTGTGAGTAAAAACATTCATTTTGATGAACATGAAAAGAGATTGAAACTAGAGTTTTAGCTAGTCCTTTCATCGGTATGAGTGAAATTTTGAAAGAGAAATGTGATAAATAAAGACCAAGATTAGGTCATGGTTAATGATTGTTGTTTAAGACCGGTGTAGAGGTAATTCTAACTCTAGGGAATTAATTTTATTCATGATTCAATTATCTAAGGATTAGACACATAGTGGAGATGTGATGAAAGAGAAAAACACAAGTATAAGGGGCCTCGGATCTACGGTGTGAGAGTATTCACTGGCTGTTTGCATGATGTGTCATGTCATGACTTGGATACATCTCCAGAATTATTGGGACCGTGGCAACGCTTGTAGGGTGTTTGGTGACTACGTAGTGCCATCGTTCCATGGCGGAGGCAAATTGTCCATAGATTGTCTGCATGATGCGTCTTGTCATGACATGGGAATCCCTTCCAGGCTGTCTAGGCATGGGCTCATATCTCATAGAACATCTAGGATACTTACCGTAGTTACCGTAGTTGTTAAACTCATAGCGAGGGAATCAACCCTACAAGATAAAGAACGATTAAGGGCTTGCCCTCGGACCTATGTACTATGGGATGCATAGAATCCGAACAAGTGCTCATTAGTGTCATTAAATAAAAATAACTGCATTAAGGACTAAGTGCACATTCACACACGACATCAATAAGATAGTCCCCCAGAGTTTTGTTAGTGAACAAGTGTGTGTTTTCCAAGTAAGAGAAATTGATGTATTATATCTTAGCGTCAGTTATATGCAACTGACGTGCCCATAGTTTCTATGCAGGTTAAATTGAATGACGAAACTAAAGAATGAATCCTGCTTAAAGAAATGTTCAAATTGTTATTTATCTCATGTATCATGTTGTAATTACAATTCTGCTGCATTGATGTAAAACATTATTATATAAAAAGTTTTAAATTCTTTGTAAAATTATACGAAGTGAAGTGTAAAGATCCTGTGGAACTTCGAATTCAGACTTATTTGGAATTCGGAGTGTTACAGAGTGGTATCAGAGCCACGCTTCCAAGTAGTACAAAGTTATACGGAACGACACCATAGAGTGGACATTAGAGTGTGAGTTGGGTATAGAGATTTAAATGTAAGCTACTTACATTTGTGTTGCTCTATGAATAATGCTTCTTCTTTCCCCTCCCACAAGATGGCGAACCACCACGACCCCGCAGGCGATGATGATTAGCACATAATCGAATAGGACTACTATCCTGAACAAGGAGATTCTGATGAAGAAGAGCCCGAGGAGTATGAAGGAGAATGGCCTGATTCCCAAGAAATCACTCCGCCTCCAGACTCATCAGAAATTTCATTCGATGAGGAAGAGCCAGTCTCGAGAGGTCTCATCGAATCTCTTCAGAGGCAAGCAGAGACTCAGAAGGAGAGAGCAGACCTATTGCAGGCCTAGTGTGCAAAATTCAAGGAGAACATTGCAACCCTCAGTCATCGTCTTTGGGAACTTGAGAAAAGAAAGAACATGTATGATGTGCTGAAGGAAGAAGTGGCAGAACGACGGGAAGAGCATAGGAAAGCCAAGAGGAACCGTAGGGATTAGAATGTTGTATCATCTCAATGTTTTTCGCTTGATGTCAGAAGATGTTTTAAATTTGAATGTACAAAGTTTGAATTCAATGAAATGAAAAAGTTGATTTAAGTTCATGTTTTCTACTTCGAATTTAATGGATCTTTTGAATTAGAATATGGCTGGAAGGAGATCAAGGAATGGAGAAGGGCTTAGCTGTGGACTCGACTTGGAAACAGAGTTGGCTAGAGTCTATCAGACCCTCAACGCCGTAGCAATTAACCAAAACCATAGGGGGATGCCTGCAAATCCAGGCCTGAGGTGATGATACTTATGGAGTCATTCAAGAGGATAAAGCCACCGGTGTTTGATGAAAAGTCAGACCCAGATGCAGTTGACAATTGGATTAGGCAAGTTGAGACTATCTTTGAAGTCTTGGAAACTCCGGAAGGTAGCTAGGTGAAGCTGGCTACATTGCAGCTTGAGAAGAATGCAGGTGTATGCTGGCAGTTCATGAAACGGACTATGGGAAATGGTGTTATTGACTGGGAGGAATTCTTGGAAGAGTTCCGCAGTCACTACTTTCCATCGTTGTCCAAAAGAAGAAAGCGATAGAGTTCCTGGCACTGCAGTAGGAAGGCATGTCTGTCAGGGAGTATGAGACAAGGTTTACTCAACTTTCGAGATATGTATCCGAACTTGTGATGAACGAGGCGAAGAAAGCTCGGAAGTTCAAGCACGGATTGAGGCCGAGTCTGAGATCAAGGATGATACCCCTTGGTATCCGGAGGTTTGACAAGCTAGTCAAGCAAGCAGCAGCTACAGAGGAGGATATGGAGCAGTTTCATGCCACCTAGAACTAGAGGAACAGTTGGTATGTCGGGAAGAGGCCCACAGTTTCTGGTAATGTCAGGGGGCAGCCGCCAGCTCAAAGGTTCAAACCTATGGGGGTGAATGCTTTCAATGTGGCTGGAAGACCTGGAAATGGTTGGATGAGACCTCCTGTTGTGACTTGTTTCAATTGTGGAGAGACATGGCATTACAGATCTCAATGCCCCAAGCTGCGAGATGTCGTCCGGAAGGCACCAACGCAGTAAGTTCGGAAGAAGCACTACCAGCAGGTGCAAGTATTTGCCTTGATTGAGGCCAACGCTGATGAAGTGGATCACGTCATTACTGGAGAACTCTTATTAAATGGAAAGAAAGCTTTTATTCTGTTCGATATTGGATCCTCTCATACTTTTGTATCTCCTAAATTTGCTAAAGTCTTGGGAGTCGAACTAAAGGTTGTTCCATGCAAGATCCTAGTAGTAGCTACTCCATCAGGAGAGACTTTAACCACTGATCGGTATTATGCAGACTGCGAGATTGAGATTGGAGACAGGATTTTTGGGATTGATTTGATCAAGCTGAATATCCTAGGTGTCGATGTTATTATTGGCATTTATTGGATGTCGATGTACAGCGCGAACATCGAGTGTAAGACCAAGGAAGTAACAGTGAAGTCTTCAGGAGGTCCTGTAGTCACTTTTTCGAGGGGAAGAAGAGATGTTCAGGTTTGGTGGTAGCTTTCAGTAAGAAGATGGTTCCGGTGGATGTGCAGCAGATTTCAGTGGTTCGGGATTACCTGACTGTGTTCTTGTAAGATTTGTCCGGGTTAACCCCGCATCGTGATGTAGATTTCAACATCACTATTCAACCAGGGAGTGCACCTATTACCAAGGCACCGTATAGGATGGCACCTGTGGAGCAGGATGAAGTTAAATAGCTGGTTGAGGAGCTTTTGGGGAAAGGTTTTATTCACCCGAGTGTGTCACCTTGGGGAGCACCGGTATTGTTGGTGAAGAAGAAAGATAGGTCGATGAGGATGTGCATTGATTACCAGGAGCTGAATAATGTCACTGTTCAAAATAAATATCCTATTCCACGAATCGATGGCTTGTTCGATCGTCTACAAGGAGTAGTTGTTTTCTCTAAAATAGACCTTCAATCGGGATACCATCAGGTTCCAGTGAAAGTGGAAGATGTGCATAAGACTGCATTCAGAACTCGATATGGGCATTACGAATTCTTAGTTATGCCATTTGGAGAGACGAATGCACCTGCAATCTTTATGGACATGATGAACAGAGTACTGAGGTCATTTATTGATTCTTTCGTCGTGGTGTTTATACGATATTCTTGTGTACTCCGAGTTGGAGGAGGAGCACACTGAGCATCTGGCTGAAGTTCTGAAGAAGCTTCAAGAGCATGAGTTGTATGTCAAGCTATCCAAGTGCGATTTCTGGAAATTTGAAGTGGCATTCCTGGGTCACATCCTTTCCAAGGAGGGAGTGGCTACTGATCCTCAAAAGATGGAGGCAGTGAAAGATTAGGCAAGGCCTACTACAGTGAAGGAAGTCAGAAGTTTTCTTGGGTTAACTGGATACTACAGGAGATTTATCCAAGGCTATACTCAGATAGCCGTGCCGCTCACTGCTCTGACCAAGAAGAATATGAATTTCAAGTGGACTGAGCAGTGCGAGGCAAGATTTTAGGAGTTGAAAGAGAAGTTGACTATTGCACCCATTTTGGCTTTGCCTAGAGCAGGTATTTAGTATGATGTTTACAACGATGGTTCGCATCATGGGCTTGGTTGTGTCTTGGTGCAAGAGGAAAAGGTAATTGCTTATGTGTCTAGGCAACTAAGACCGCATGAGAAGAATTATCTGACTCATGATTTGGAGTTGGCTACGATTATCTTCGCCTTGAAGCAATGGAGGCATTACGTGTACGTTGAGAAATTAAATATGTACACGGACCATAAAATCTTGAAGTACATCTATCAGCAGAAGGACCTGAATCTGAGGCAACAAAGATAGCTGAAAGTACTTGAGGACATTCGTCCAGAGATTAAGTACCATCCGGATAAGGCTAATGTTGTTGCTGATGCACTTAGCCGTAAGACCAGTTTGGCCAGGCTGATTACAACCCAGAGGCATCTTGTAGAGGAGTTGGATCAGGCTGGTATTAAGGTAGTTTTGCAAGGTTCTGGAGCATGTTTGGCTCAGCTGAGGCTTTAACCAATGCTTAATGAAAGGATTATAGCATGTCAGAAGGAAGATGTAGAGATTCAGAGGATGAAGGAGCAGTTGGAGCAGGTAGACTTTCAAAGTTTCAGATCAGGGATGAAGTGTTGTGGTTTGGAGAGAGGCTATGTGTTCCAGATCAATCCGATTTAAAAGAGAGTATTCTCCATGAGACACATGCTACTCTTTTTTCTGTACATCCTGGAAGTACTAAGATGTACAAGGATATCAAGCAACATTTCTGGTGGTCAGGTTTGAAGCGGGATGTGGCTGAGTTTGTGGCGAGGTGTGAAATTTGTCAGCAAGTGAAAGCCGAGAATCAGAAGTCCAGAGGTTTGTTGCAAACTGTTACCCATTCCGGAGTGAAAATGGGATAACATCAGCATGGTTTTCATCACGGGTTTGCCCAAGAGTTCCAAGGGTAATGATATGAATTGGGTCATAGTCGAGCGACTAAACAAATCAGCTCACTTTTTGGCAATGATACTCACTTCGTCTATGGACAAGTTAGCCGAGTAGTATGTTGGAGAGATCGTTAGGCTTCATGGTGTTTCGTTGACCATTGTGCCTGATCGAGATGCGCGGTTTACTTCGCATTTCTGGAGGAGTCTTCAGACAGCTTTGGGTACTAAGACGGATTTCTGCATTGCCTTCCATCCTCAGACTGATGGACAGACTGAGAGGGTCAATCAAGTTCTTGAGGATATACTTCGGTGTTGTGTTCTAGATTTTGGAGGCAGTTGGGAGAGGCATCTAGCTCTGGTAGAGTTTGCCTACAACAACAGTTTTCAGACTAGTATCAGGATGGCGCCATATGAAGCTCTGTATGGTAGGAAGTACAGAACGTCTGTTTGCTGGTTTGAAGCGGGAGAGCGGCAAATGTTTGGATTTGATCAGTAAGAGGTTGGTGGATGCTTAGAGTAGGCAGAAGAGTTATGCCGACAACCGGAGAAGGGACCTTGAGGTTGAGGAAGGTGACTTTGTCTATCTGAAGGTATCGCCTATTAAAGGTGTGATGCATTTTGGCAGAGGTGGGAAATTAGCCACAAGGTTATAGGCCCATATAAGATATTGAAGAAGATTGGGAAAATTGCTTACCGGTTGGAGTTAACGGAGGAGTTGCCTCAGGTGCACAATGTCTTCCATGTGTCTATGCTGAAAGGTTGCATTCCCGATCCAAGTCACCATTTTCCTGAAATGCAGGAAGGTTTGCAGCTAGATCTGAGCTACCTTGAGCGACCGGTTGAGATCGTGGATCGTTAGGAGAAAGTCTTGAGGAACAAGACGATACTGATGGTCAAATTAGTCAGGAGAAACCAGTTGGTTGAAGAGGCTACATGGGAATCCGAGGAAAGGATGCTGAAGGATCATCCCGAGCTCTTCATTTGATTATATAGCTTTTCTTTCTTCTTTAATGTTTTGTTTTCTCACTCTTTAAGCGTAGTTCCGATGACGGAATTATTCTAAGGAGGGAGTGTTGTAACATCCTGAATTTTCAAATAATTAAACATTAAATTTTCTTTTGTTTTCATGTGTTTTGCACGTGCAAATTGATGTGCGTTTATCTTTAAAAATTATTCTTATGTCATGAATAAATATCTTCTTCTCTTTTAAAATTAAAGCCTATTATTAATCTTTATGCCTAATAGTCTAATTCTAACCCACTTAAATAAATAAATTAATTAATTAGAGAGCCCATGGATTTTAGCCCACCTAATTAGCCCACTAGTTTTTTCTAATATTTATTAATACAACTTGTAGTGTGGACTTGATCATGTAACAAATAAATAAACAATTTAATGAACAAACTAATTTTTAGTATGCATAAAGAAGCACGTGCACATGCACGTGTAAATAGAATGAGAAGGGGGGGTGGCCGGCCTTATTCATAGAGTGGGAGAGATGGAGAGAGTGGAGAGTAGTTACTAGATGGTGGGTAGTTCTTCTAACTCCCACATGCATCCTAGCATTTCATCTAAACTCACCTCAACCCTTCATTCGCTCTTGAAAAGTGTATAAATACCCCCCCCCCCCCCCCCCCCTCTCTCACTCTTGTCATGTGCTCTTAGAATCCTCAAAGAGAAAGAGAAAGAAAAGAAATTTGTGTAAGAGAAAAGAAAGAGTTGTGTGAGAAAAAGATTGAGTGTTTGTGTGTGTGTGCGCTCTTGCAACTTGGAGGCCGGCTATCAAGGAGGAGAAGGAACCGGGGTACACTAGCAAGGAGGAGAAGGAACCGGGGTGCACTAGCTTGGAGGAGAAGGCTCGCAACTAGGTGCAACGAACGTGCTTTCAAGGAGTTCCTTAGGTGTTTTATTTGTTTCTTTAAAAGGTGGGTGATTTCTCAAACTTCTAATATAGATGTTATGATTCTAATTGATGAACATGTTAGAAGCAAATAGAAAAATTGTCATATACTCTCCTAAAAAGACTAGTAAGAAAAGGCGGAAAAACTCTTGTTTGGCTATATGAGAAAGTTAGCAAAATGCATTGAAATTTGTTGATTAAGATTTGTTATGATGCTTTATTAATATATTTGAATGCTAGAATACATATGAATTGATGAATCATGATTATATGAAAATTGTGCTAATGAATGAACTGTAGTAATATCCCGGGATTGTGAAATAAATTGATTAGTTGCAATAAGTGTGCTTTTAATTGCAATATATGAGTAATATTATATTCACTAGATTTTCAATTATGTTGTCTCTTGAAACATAAGAAAATGAGTTAGTTTTGTAAAGATAAAATTAAATTAACAGCTTGAATTATGTTAAAGAATGAAAAAATTGTACGAACATATCGTGGATAAATGGGGAACAAGTAGATTAAAAGATTCATGGACAAAAGGCATTTTTCAATGTCAAAAAATGTATTAATGTTCCACTTCTCAAAAGAAATAAGAGAAATAGTCTACTATGTGGTTAAAAATGAGAATTTTTGTAATCTAGGAAAATATAATTTACTGTTTTTCAAAGAAATACATTCTGGAAGAATTTAGATCTTTATAAGTACAAATTGATTGAAAAAAAAATTGAGTTTATTAAAGGAAGAACTAGATACAGTACAGTCCTTACAAAAGTATTTAATTGAACCTTATATCGGTTAGTCACTCAAGACCTACTACTGGTCTTCGGGTGCGTTTTGCGTATGCTACTGTTCATAGGCGGGGGTATTGGTCTTGGGTTCAAGTATTGCAAGGGGCTCCGTTTTTTCCGAAAATTCGATTTTTAATTAAATCCCAAAACCAAACCTTAAGTATATTTTAAGCCCATCCTATATCGGTTAGTCGCTCTGGCCTTTCTGAACGATGGGTGCACTTTGGGTCGGTTACTGTTCATGAGCGGGGGCATTGGTCTGGGTTCGAATCCGGCCCCTGGCCTATTGTTTGTAGTTTTTTAATATTTTTAAATCATTTCGATTTTTTTTTTGTATTTTAAGTATATAAAAATTGGAAAAAAATACTAGTATTCTTCAAAAATTACCTAGACTTCATAAAAATAATTTCTACCATATTTGACAGAATATAATAAGAATTAGAAGTAATTTGAGAAGAAGAACATGATAAATATTCTTATATTATGACTTAATTAATTAAATGAATATTTTGAATGTAAAGGATTTTTGTGTAGAGACTAAAATGAGACTTTTTTCATGGAAATATTTGAGTAAGTTAAATAAGAAATTTGATGGTTAGTATATGCAAGTGTGCATGAAAAATGAAATAAAAGGAGTATGATGAATGTGAAAATTTGTGAATAAAAACACTCATTTTGATGAACATAAAAAGAGTATTCATAGGCTATCTACATGATGCGTCATGTCATGACGTGGATACATCTCCAGAATTATCGGGACCGTGACAACGCTTTTGGGGTGTTTGATGACTATGTTGTGCAATCGTTCTATGACGGAGGCAAATTGTCCATAGGTTGTCTGCATGATGCATCATGTTATGACATAGGATTCCCCTCCAAGCTTTCTGGGCATGTGCTCGTAACTCGTAGAACATCTAGGATACTTACCGTAGTTAACGTAGTAGTTAAACTCATAGCGAGGGAATCAACCCTACAAGATGAAGAACCATTAAGATTTTGCCCTCAGACCTATGTAGTATGGGGTGCATAGAATTCGAACAAGTGTGCATTAGTGTCATTAAATATAAATAACTGCATTAAAGATTAAGTGCACATTCACAGACGACATCAATAAGATAGTCCCCTTTAGTTTTGTTTGTGAACAAGTGCATGTTTTCCAAGTAAGAGAAATAGATGTATTATATCCTAGCGTCAGTCGTATGCAACTGACGTGCCCACAGTTTCTATGCAGGATAAATTGAATAACAAGACTAAAGAAGAAATATTGCTTAAAGAAATGTTCAAATTGTTATTTATCTCATGTATCATGTTGTAATTATAATTCCTGCTGCGTTGATGTAAAACATTGTTGTATAAAAAGTTTTAAATTTCTAATAAAATTGTACGAAGTGAAGTGTAAAGATCATGTGGAACTTCGAATTCAAACTTATTTGGAATTCGGGGTGTTACAGAGAGGTATCAGAGCCATGCTTCCAACTAGTACAAATTTCAAAGGAACGACACCCTAGAGTGGACAATAGAGTGTGAGTTGGGTATAGAGATTTAAAAGTAAGCTACTTACATTTGTGTTGCTCTATGAATAATGCTTCCCTCCCTCAAGATGGTGAACCACCACGACCCTGCAGGCGATGATGATTGGCACATAATCGAAGAGGACTACTATCCTGGACAAGGAGATTCCAACGAAGAAGATCCCGAGGAGTATGAAGGAGAATGGCCTGAGCCCCGAGAGATAACTCCGCCTCCACACTCATCAGACATTTCATCCGACGAGGAAGAGCCAGTCCCGAGAGATCTCATCGAATCTCTTCAGAGGCAAGTGGGGACTCAGAAGGAGAGAGCAGACCTATTGCAGTCCTAGTGTGCAAAATTCAAGGAGAACATTTCAACCCTCAGTCATCGTGTTTGGAAACTCGAGAAGAGAAATAACATGTATGATGTGTGGAAGGAAGAAGTGGCAGAACTACGGGAAGAGATTAGGAAAGCCAAGAGGAACCATTGGGATTAGAATGTTGTATCATCTCAATGCCTTTTCGCTTGATGTCAGAAGATGTTATAAATTTGAATGTACAAAGTTTGAATTCAATGAAATAAAAAGTTGATTTAAATTCATGTTTTCTATTTCGAATTTAATGGATCTTTTGTATCAGAATATGGCTGGAAGGAGATAAAGGAATGGAGAATGGCCCAACTGTGGACTCGAATTGGAAACGGAGTTGGCTAGAGTCTATCAGACCCTCAACGTCGTAACCATGAACCAAAACCATAGGCGGATGCCTGCAAATCCAGTTTTTTAGACGATCAAACTTGTGGAGTCATTCAAGAGGATGAAGCCACCGGTGTTTGAAGGAAAGTCAGACCCAGATGCAGCTGACAATTGGATTAGGCAAGTCGAGACTATCTTTGAAGTCTTAGAAACTCTAGAAGGTAGCTAGGTGAAGCTGGCTACATTGCAGCTTGAGAAGGATGCAGCTGTATGGTGGCCATCCATGAAGCGGACTATGGGAAATGGTGTTATCGGCTGGGAGGTATTCTTGGAAGAGTTCCACGGTAACTACTTTCCGTCCGATGTCCATGAGAAGAAAGCGATGGAGTTCCTAGCACTGCAGCAGTGAGGCATGTCTGTCAGGAGGTATGAAACAAGGTTTACTCAACTTTCGAGGTATGCACCCGAACTTGTGATGGACGAGGCGAAGAAATCTCGGATGTTTGAGCACGGATTGAGGTCAAGTCTGAGATCAAGGATGATGCCCCTTAGTATCAGGAGGTTTGACAAGCTAGTCAAGCGAGCAGCAGCTATAAAGGAGGATATTGAGCAGTTTCATACCACCCAGAACCGGAGGAACAATTGGAATGTCGGGAAGAGGCCCGCAGTTTCTGGGAATGTCATGGGACAGCCGCCAGCACAAAGGTTCAAACCTACGGGGGCTATAGCGCCCCGAATTTCTAATATAATATCTTAGAAAATATGTGGTACAATTCCCAGCATTAACTTCAATGTAATAGTAAAAATAGCCCAAAAACACAAATAATTTTATTTTAAACTTTTGTTACAAAAATCATTTACAAACACAGCGGAATACGAAACACTTTGAATTACAAACTTTCCTTTTTCAACACTTCTTTTACAAATTTTACACAAAAGCTCTATTATATCAATTTATCTCAAAACTATCTCAAGCATCTAAACCTCCAAGCTCTAAGCAACAACCTGTAACACATGAGGCTAGAGATGATCCCTAACCCCCAAAACTAAAGGGGTTAGCCATAAAGGTGTGAGTGACATAAAAACAAACAACATAATTAAATCATAAAATACTGAGTCATCAACAACATGCATTAACAACAATAATAAATGAATGAGAAATAACAAGTAAGTAAAGCATAAAAACATCATGGAATGAATACAACAAGTGAAGCTAGACTAAGTGTCAAGTGTAGGAAAACAGGAAAACACAAGCATAAAACCAAGTCAAGAAAACACAATCTATATGTTGACTCTCTAATGCATACTTGTCAGAGTCTATGCATCCCACTCTACATAGGTCCGGTGCAAGTCCTTAACGATCTCCACTTTATAGGGATAACCCCTCGTTATGCAACTAATCCTACTACGGTGATGGGAAACAATATCCAGAATACTCCGCGAATGGGCACCACAGCCCTCGACGCGCAAGCATCATGTAAGATAGCTCAAAAACAACAACCGGAGAATCATCTCCCAAACCCGTGTACCCCACGAATAGGCTTGCAAGGCCCTCGACGTGTAGATATACTAGATACATTCCGTGAATAGGCCTGCCGACCCTCAACACGCGAATGCACCCTGCATGCTCCATGAATAAGCCTGCAGACCCTCGACATGCGAACACACAAATGTCCTCTCAAGACAGAACAACAAATAGTCCTGGAACGCATCCGTTGGACTAAACAAACCATGAGCCTATACTTAAGTTTCCCAAGTTCCATCACATCCCTACTAGTGCCTGTCCTTAAGTTGATTATTATTAAACCACAAAATTCCCATCTCTAGAGTTAGTGTATCCTGTCGGACTTAAATACTCAACATCAACTAAACCAAGACCTCCCAGGTCTAACTCAACAAATCTCAACTGCCGGTTTACAGGACTCCCACTCAACTCCTAGAGATGACCAAAGTTCACAAATCCATCGTCAAAACGATCAAAGGGGAAAACCTCTCCAATCAACAAAACCAAAATCTTTATAGAATTCTAGAATCCAAATCCAACAATAATATATCTTGAAAACGTATGTTCTGTAGTAACAGTAACATTTAGAATAATAAGTTATAGATCCAAAAACATTTAAAGAATCTATCATTTTAAAATAGCATCAAAACATCTCAAAACATACCAGTAACAGTCGACTGCAACGCACAGTCGGTCGACTGCCCAGAGCAAAAATCCAACATTTCTAAGAAAATAATACTAAGTGTTGACGGTCGACTGTAAAAGACACCAGTCAACTGTCCAGAAAGAGAATTACCTGATTTTAAGAAAATAGTCTAAGTGACATAAGTCGACTATAAAAACTACCAGTCAACTGTCCAGAGAAAATCCAATAATCTTTGAAGAAAATATTCTAAGTATAGCAGTCGACTGAAAAGAAAATAGGTCGACTGTCTAGAAGGATATTTCGAGAAAACTAAAGAACACAGCAGCCGGGTCGTATCAGTCAACTGAGAAGTCATGCCAGTCGACTGTCGGCCTACAGACTGCATACTTTGGTTGTACAAATTTCAACCGATACAAATATTTACTTTACAAAACGAAATCTCTAAAAAGTATATTTTTGATATGATCAAATACAACTTACAGGATATACAAAGATCCATAAAACCAATCATAACCACTTGGATTGATAAAAATAGCTTTTTGATAAATTCCCTCAAAACGAAACATGAATGTGTGCATACATCAAAACTAGAGTTTTTAATAATAATTCATACATCAAAATAACTTTGTTTTATATGCCAAACCATATCAATACCAAATATTCCGATTTAAAACTTAGTATTTGAGAAATCCAAATTCGAACAACATCTTTCACAAAATCACAAATCCCAAATTAAATCCAAAATGTATAAATCCCCAAATTTAATCCTCACAACTCAAATTCTCAAAACATGGTCCTCTAAACCATTATTCATTCTCAAAATTCCTCAACTCAATCTCAACTATTCTCTATAGTTGATTCATGAACAAAAACAAATTTATCCTTAACATGACCAAGTTGTATTCATCCAACTCACCAGTAGTCCAAAAATCTCATCTTTAATTAATTAATGCATAACATCCATCATACTCATTCAAATCAATAATCCAAAAGAAAAAAGTCTACTCACAACTTAAATTAGGTTCTCCAACAAATCTAAAATCATTCACATGCAAATATCTAGGGTTCTTCTCAAAGATCCAATTTTTCACCCATCCAACATACATATTCATACCAAACCCTAACAAGCTTTCTAATAGATGAAATTCAATATCCAAAATCAATCAAAACATTCATATCATTCTCATAGAACATACACAAATCAAAGAAAACAAACAATTCACTCACATACAACATTCAAAGAACAAACAAAAACAAAACAGCAAACAATTTACATCATTCACCTCAAATGAACAAATCCAATCGAATAAGCAAAACCCTTCTTTGCGAAATCCAAGATCTTCTCTTTCAATCTCCAAGAAAAATAAAAATAATAAACCTTGTGTTGTGCAGCGAATGACGGCTGCACTCCACCTTTCATATAGGCTGGAATTGAAGAATTAGGGTTTGAAACATATTTGCAAAATAATACTTTCAAAATATAACTTTACATATATAAACCTTTCTTTATAAAATAGTTAAAATAAGTTAAATAAATTAAAACAAAATCAAATCCTTTTACTACTGAGTTTTCCAGCAATCCAGCACAGCCCAGAAATAAAGAAAAATTCGGATTTGTACTCAGGGTCGCCATTTTGCACAAAAGTCCTTCTTTTTGTAATATTTGCAAATACATCATAAAATATTTGTAAAAATCCAGAAAATTCAGAAATAATATCTAATAATACATGTTATATTTTCCAATAAAAATATCTAACTTTTACTTACCAGGAAAATATTTGCACAAGATCCAACATAAATTCTATATTTGCAAAAATACCATACTTGTTTAAATCTTTACCAAATCGACTCTAAATAAAATTTAAATATATTTTAAATTCAATGAGGACCATGGAAAGCCCAAAAATTCAGTAAAAACAAAATTTCATTATTCATTTGAGATCCAACGGCTTTTTGCATAAAGGCCCCTCTCTTTCGAGGTATTTAGAAAAAAATAGTTTCTTTACTCAGAAAAATCCCAAAATTTAGAATATACTCTATTATAAGTAGGAGAATTTATCAAAAATATAAAATTAGATATTTACACCAAAAATATTTGCACGTGTTTCGCACGTGTAAAAAGATAACTCTTCAGAAAAATATTTATTAAATCTCCAGAAAAATTATTTTAATTCATTTTCTAATCCCAAAAATAGTATTTAAAAATACGGGGTACTACAGGGGCGAACACTGTCAATGTGACTGGATGTTCTGGAAATGGTTGGGTGAGACCTCCTGTGGTGACTTGTTTCAATTATGGAGAGACAGATCATTATAGATGTCAATGCCCCAAGCTGCTTGATGTCGTCCGGAAGGCTCCAACGCAGCAAGTTGGGAAGAAGCCGTAGCAGGGGCGAGTATTTGCCTTGACTGAGGCCGACGCTGATGAAGTGGATCACGTCATCACTGGAGAACTTTTATTAAATGGAAAGAAAGCTGTTATTCTGTTCGATATCTCATACTTTTATATCTCCTAAATTTGCTAAAGTCTTGGTAGTCAAACCGAAGGTTGTTCTAAGAAAGTTCCTAGCAGTAGCTACTCCATCAGGGGAGACTTTAACCACCGATCGGTATTATACAGACTATAAGATTGAGATTGGAGATATGATTTTCGAGATTGATCTGATCGAGCTGAATATCCTAGGGGTCGATGTTATCATTGGACATTGATTGGATGTCGGTGTACAGTGCGAATGTAAGACCAAGGAAGAAACAGTCAAGGCTCCAGGAGGTCCTGTAGTCACTTTCTAGGGGCAGAAGAGATGTTCAAGTTTGGTGGTAGCTTTAAGCAAGTAGAAGGTTCTGGTGGAGGTGCAGCAGATTCCATTGGTTCGGGATTACCCGACTGTGTTCTTGTAAGATTTGCCCGAGTTACCCCCGCATCGTGATGTAGAGTTCAGATTCAGTATTCAGCCAGGGAGTGCACCTATTTTCAAGGCACCGTATAGGATGGCGCCTATGGAGCAGGATGAAGTTAAGCAGCAGATTGAGGAGCTTTTAGGGAAAGGTTTATTCAGCTGAGTGCATCACCTTTGTGAGCACTGGTATTGTTGGTGAAGAAGAAAGATGGGTCGATGAGGATGTGCATTAATTACCGGGAGCTGAATAATGTCACTGTTAAATATCCTATTCCACGAATCGATGGCCTGTTCGATCGTCTACAAGGAGCAACTGTTTTCTCTAAAATAGACCTTCGATCGAGATACCATCAGGTTCTAGTGAAAGTGGAATATGTGCATAAGACTGCATTCAGTACTCGACATGGGCATTACGAATTCATAGTTATGCCATTTGGAGTGACAAATGAACCTGCAATCTTTATGGACATGATGAATAGAGTACTGAGATCATTTATTGATTCTTTCATCGTGGTGTTTATCAATGATATTCTTGTGTACTCCAAGTCGGAGGAGGAGCACACTGAGCATCTGGCTGAAGTTCTGAAGAAGCTTCAATAGCATGAGTTGTATGCCAAGCTATCCAAGTGCGATTTCTGAAAATCTGAAGTGGCATTCCTTTGTCACATCCTTTCGAAGGAGGGAGTGGCTAATGATCCTCAAAAGATAGAGGTAGTGAAAGATTGGGCAAGGCCTACTACAGTGAAGGAAATCAGAAGTTTTCTTGGGTTAACTAGATACTAGAGGAGATTTATCCAATGCTATGCTTAGATAGCCGTGCCACTCACTGCTCTGACCAAGAAGAATGTGAATTTCAAGTGGACTAAGCTGTGCGAGGAAAGCTTTCAGGAGTTGAAAGAGAAGTTGACTACTGCTCCTATTTTGGCTTTGCCCAGAGCAGATGTTGAGTATGATGTTTACAGCGATGCTTCGCATCGTGGGCTTGGTTGTATTTTGATGCAAGAGGAAAAGGTAATCGCTTATGGGTCTAGGCAACTAAGACTGCATGAGAAGAATTATCCGACTCATGATCTGGAGTGTTGGATCCTATAGGCAAGGCAAATAACACTAGAGGGGGGGTGAATGGTGTTTAAAAATTAATTAAAAACTTGAACTATTCGTACTGTTAAGTCGACTGAAAATAGATATACAGTCGACTGTTGCGTCAGATAAGAAGAGTATTTTACTGAAGAGTTACAAGTCTGATCAGTCGACTTAGCGGAAAACCAGTCGACTTACCAGACAAGTTTTTGAAATAAAACTCAGAGAAATTAAAATTTCAAGTTGAGAGAATACAACCACAGAGAGTCAACCACAGCCAAACACAACGATGTATCCTGGTTTGGTTCTCCCGACCTATATCCTGTCCGCCAAGAAACCTACTTGAGATTTTCCACTATTCTTGAAAAAGTACAAGAATACTCTACGGCCTTTGACAATAACAATGTCAAATCCGTAGACCTCTCTCACCACTAGAGAGAGCAAGCCCACTCTACACCCTGGAGTGAAACCGACTCTAAAACCAAGAGTCCTACTCTCACAACCCAAGAGTGAAAATAACAAAAATTGAGTTTACAACAACCTATAGCTTTGTATGTGATAGTGCTTTTGTATAGTGGTTATTAGGCCAACTTCTGAATTCAGTCTAAAACGAAATCAATATTATATTAGACTGAAATTCAGAGAACCTAGTCTTAGAGAGTTTGTATGCTTTTTAAACACTTGTTCTTATTGAAAACAAAAGACTTGAAAGTTAAAGAATGCTTGGAATCTTTTCCAAATGATACTTATACTCTATTTATAGAGTAAGAATCAAGGAACATTGTAAAATAGTTCCATAAACCGTAATAAAACGGATATAAAATATTTGAATTTGAAAAAAAAGTTTTAAATTAAAAAAATTGTCGAAATGGCTTGAACAGTCAACTGGGTTGCCATAATGAGTCGACTGGCCAGAGCTTGTATGAGTTCAGGCAGTTTCGTACTATGACAGTCGACTGATTCCAAGGAGCGGTCGACGGGCACTCATACAGCTGAACTAATTCAAGCTTTTTTTGACATTTTGATTTTGTAAAATACTCAGATTATTTAAAGTATGCATGAGTGTGTGTGTGTGTGACAAGGCTATTACAAGTTTCTAAGACTCAAAGAAAAAATACAATATTACAAGACACTTTGTTTAAACATTTGAAGTACTTTGAAACTTGTCTTGAACTTGAGTCTTTGTCTTGATCTTGAGCCTTTCTCTTGATGTCTTGAAGCTTGATCAATTACTCTTGAAAGCTTCATCTGATTGTGTTGCCTTTGTGTATTTCACCATGGTATTGACTTTGATACACTCTGCGAGAGATATTTGGTAGAACAACTTTGTATTGTGTTGTAGTCATCAAAACCAAGAATCAACATTCTCCCCCTTTTTGATGATGACAACAAAATAACTTATAATAATAACAATATACATTGCAAGATGTCACACATAATTTAAAGATATACAAATGTGAAATAAGCTCCCCCTAAATAATGTACAATATGCACACAATTGTGAAATAATAACAATATATATAAAACATGCACAAAAAAACAAAACCATATTTTTCTCTCCTTTTGTCATCAACAAAAAACATAAGGAGGAAGGATACATCATAAAGAACAAAATCAACATTGCATAATCATAACACATTTATTCATAAGAAATCAAGTACATGGTTGCACGTGACAAATAGAAGATAGAAAAATAACAAACATAAAACATAGTTTAAAATAAAAAAATACATCAAGTTTATTCTTCTTCTTCGTCGTCATCACCTTTGGAGGCAGGAGGAGGTTATGGAAATTGTTGAGTTAACATGTGAGTAAGGTTAGCAAGGCTAGCCTCAAGATTATCTTGTCTACCTAGGATAAGATCGGTACGATCCATGATATAATTAACCGAAGTATAAAGACTCTCGGGATCAGCAAAGACGGCTCTAGGACGAGAAGAATTAGAAGCAGAAGACAGACGACCAGAAGTGGCTAGAGGAATAGGAGGTACATTCCTTTGAGGAGACCGAGGAGAAAAGTTAAGGATCTTCATATGAGCTAAACTCACACGATCAAAAGACTCATAGTGAGTAACAACACTCAACTCGGAATCAAGATCAACGTTATAGTAGTTAAAAACTTGGGTAAGTAAAGCACCAAAAGGAAGAAAAGAGGAATGAGTAGTATGGAGACGATTGAAAATGACTCGACTCCAATTTATTTGGATATTGCCGAAATGGCATACACCGCTTGTTGCAATTCAAATGAAAATTGGTCGTAGCTACCTGTTACTGGAAATGGGCAGCCGATTTGAATCTTCTTGAGAGAAAAGGTGAAAGTGAAAGAGGGGTAAGAGATTTAGGGTTTTCACATTAGGTAGACGACTGAGTTGAAGACTAGTTGGGAATGGACGGTTAAGATCCATCAATGGGTAAAAGTAAGAAAGAGAGATGCCTCTGTTCAGTGACGATTCAGAATCATAAAAACCAAACTAATGTCGCGAAGATCGATTGGTTTTGATATCAGTCGACTTAGTCGAGAGAAAATTAAACCAAACGAAATAAGTAAAACTTCTGTCAGTCAATTGGTTACTGAAAAAGTCGACTGTCCAGAACACAAAATTCAGCCAAAATATGGACAACGAAAATACTTTATAAGTCGACTGAAAAAGACGTTTAAGTCGACTTAAACAAAATAAATTTTCAAGAAATGTCATGACAACAAAAAATTCCTAGTTCTCTTCTAAAGTTGATAAAAGTGTCTTCCTTAAGTGGTTTGGTAAATATATCTGCTACTTGTTTATTAGTAGAAATAAAATTCAAAGTTATGTCTTCCTTTAAAACATGATCACGTAGAAAATGATTTCGAATAGCAATATGTTTTGTACGTGAGTGATGAACCAAATTTTTAGATAGATTAATAGCACTGGTATTATCACACATTATAGCAGGTAATGAAAATGAAATACCATAATCTAATAATGTTTGTTTCAACCAAAAAATTTGGGCACAAGCGGAACTTGCAGCAATATATTTAGCTTCTGTAGTAGATAGGGATACCGAATTTTGCTTTTTACTGCACCAAGATACTAATGAATGTCCCAAAAAATGACAAGTTCCACTAGTACTTTTACGATTAGTTTTACTACCAGCAAAATCAGCATCACTATACGATAAAAGATAAAAATTATCGGTGCATGGATAAAACAAAACATATTCAGACGTGCCTTTAATGTATCTTAAAATACGTTTCACAGCTTTTAAGTGAGATTCTTTGGGATTCGACTGATATCTAGCACACAAATATAAACTAAACATAATATCTGGTCTACTAGCAGTTATATATAAGAGTGAGCCAATCATACCTCGATAGAGTTTTTGATCGACACTCTTACCTAAATCATCTTTGTCAAGTGTAGTAGTAGTAGCCATAGGTTAGGTCTTACTACTAGTGCTATCCATGCCAAACTGTTTGAGTAATTCCTCAGCATATTTTTCTTGATTAATAAATATGCCATTTTGTGACTGCTTTATTTGTCGTCCAAGAAAATAATTGAGTTCACCCATGTGACTCATCTCAAACTCATTTTTCATGGTATTAGCAAACTCTTGACAGAGATTACTATTAGTAGATCCAAAAATTATGTCATCTACATATATTTGTATGATTAGAATATCTGTCACTATTTTCCTAATAAACAAGGTAGTATCTACTTTACCTATCTCAAAACTAGTTTCTAAGATAAAAGTTTTTAACCGATCATACCAAGCATGATGTGCTTGTTTAAGACCATATAAAGCCTTTTCAATTTAAAAACATGATTTAGGAATTGTTCATGTTCGAAACCGGGTGGTTGCTTAACATAAACATTTTTCTTAATAAATCCATTCAAGAAAGCACTTTTAACATCCATTTGGAAAAGTGTAAAATTCATAACACGCAAAAGATAATAAGATCCTAATTGATTCTAGTCTAGCAACAGGAGCATATGTTTCATCAGAATCGATTCCTTCTTCTTGATTATATCCTTGAGCAACTATTCTAGCCTTGTTCCTAACGACTTGTCCTGATTCATCTAACTTATTCTTAAATACCCATTTAGTACCAATTATAGTATGATCAGGAGGTTGTGGAACTAGATCCCATACATCATTTCTTATAAATTGGTTTTCATCTTGCATGGCATTCACCCAAAATTCATTCTCACAAGCTTCTTTATATTCTTCAGTTCAAAATCCGACAAGAAAGCCGTATGAGAAATCATATTAACATAAGATCTTGTTTGAATACCACGTGAAATGTTACCAATTATTAATTCATGAGAATGATCTCTAACTTCAACAAACGCTTTTGGTAAAGTTTGGGTCATCACAACAGGATCATTCGACATAACAAGTCCATAAGCCAACTGATTCACATCAGTCGACTTGAGATCCTTATCAGTCGACTTGTCTAGGGTAGTTTGCTCTAGTGATTTAATAACTTTATTTAAAGGTGATGATTCAATTTCATCATCTTTAATAACAGTAGATGAAGGCAATGATTCATCAAATAAAACATACATAGATTCTTCAATAGTCAAAATTGACTTATTGAAAATTCTATATGCCTTACTCCTATATGAGTATCCAATGAAGATACCTTCATTAGATCTAGCATCAAATTTACTAGTATTATACACGTGCTGTGCACGTGGAGGAAATTTGGGGGAATGAAAAGGGCAAAAAAAAAATTTTGCCTACACGTGCACTGCACGAGTTGGGATTATGGACAAAGGCCTTCTCCCATTATAGTAGTGGAGATCTAAATTATCTTTAGTGTTTAATATGAAACACTTACATCCAAATACTTTAAAATATGATACTTTAGGAATTCTTTCATAGAATAGTTCATAACAAGTTTTCTTAAGTTTAGGTCTAATCAATATTCTATTTAAAACATAACTTGCTTTAGAAACAGCTTCAGCCCAGAAGTACTTAGGCAAATTGCTTTCAACAAGCATAGTACGTGCACACTCTTGCAATGTCCTATTCTTTCTTTCGACCACTCCATTTTGTGGTGAAACTCTAGGAAATGCAAATGAATCTGTTATACCATTCTTGTTGTAATATTCTTAAAATGTTTCATTCTCAAATTCTCCACCATGATCACTTCTAATAGTGACTATGGTTAGACATTTTTTATTTTAAATTCGTTTGCAAAAATTTGCAAATTATTTAAAGGCATCATATTTATGTTTTAAAAAGGAAACTCATGTAAATCTTGAAAAATCATCTTCTAAAACAAATACATATCTACTTTTATTTAAATAAGCGACTCTAGTAGGACCAAATAAATCCATATGGATTAATTCGAGAGGCCTACTAGTAAAAATCAATTTTTTTGTCTTAAAAGTAGATTTGACTTGTTCTCCTAGTTGACATACATCACATAACTTATCTTTCTTAAAAGATAGTCTTGACAGTCCTTTAACTAGGTTGTATTTAGACAGTTTAGCAATATTTTTCATATTTACATGGCCAAATCTCTTATGCCAAAGCCAAGAATCTTTGTTAGAAGCTACTAAGCAAAAATCATTAGAAAATTCATTTGTTTTTAAGCATAACTCATAAATGTTGTCTTTCCTAAAACCTTGAAAAAAACACTTTGCATAGATGAATCATATATTAAACATGTATCTTTTTCAAAAACAATTTTATATCCCTTATCACAAAGTTGGCTAATACTTAACAGATTATGCTTTAATCTACTAACTAGAAATACTTCTTCTATAGTAGGAGTAGTGTTCTTACCGACCATGCCTATTCCAATAACCTTCCCTTCCTTGTTGTCACCGAATGTGGTTGTTCCTCCATCTATCTCCTGTATGGAAGAAAGAAGATTAGCATGACCACTCATATACTTGGAGCATCTGCTATCAAGTATCCAACGTTCTCTTTTAGGTACATATAAAATAAGTATTGTGAATATGGTACCCTTTTCATTGGGTCCGAAAGGGATTAGTTTTTGGGAAACCAAACCCAAAGTGAATTTGATTTACCACCAAAAGTAGAAATATAATTTAGAGAATTACATACATTAAGAACATAAGAATTCACATATGTAATTCTATCTTTTAGACTCAGGTTGACTGGAACCCAAATGTTTTTAGTCTATCCAGTCGACTTTAATGTACCTTTCAGTCGACTGTTATGAGAAGTCAGTTGACTGGGAGGTGAAATAGGTCGACTTATCTGATATTTTCGTCTCTTTGAATAAGACTCCAAACCTCTAGATAGACGACTGACATTAGGGTTCAGTCGACTGGTTTGAACTAGAGATTTACTATTTTCTTGGAAAACAATAGTTTTTGGTTTCTCAAAAAACTCATATAATTTGTTCTTCACACTGGAAATAGAATTAGTCTTATTACTACTAGTATCCTTAGAAGAATGATGTTTTTCAAGAGTCTTTTGAAAACCAAGTCCAAATCTTTTATTTGATTGAACTTAATTTTGGAGAACTTCATTTAAATTCTCCCTTTCTTTGTTAAATTTAGATACATTCTTGGATATCTCTTCATAATTTTTCTTAAGAGATACAAGATCTACATCCAAATTTGAAAGTCGAGAATTTATAGATTTGACTTCAACATTTAAGTCAAGATTTTCTTGAAAAAGTGTTTGATTGACTTTCTCTAAATTTTTAACTCTAATTTTCTCCTTCTTAAGTTCTTGAAAAACCTCATTGAAAGCATCTAATAAGTCATTTGAATCAAAGTTTTCACTTACATCGTTTTTTCTAGCCATGAAACATACGTTTGCTACTTCGTTTGACTCCTCATTCTCTTCTTCTGATGAAGAGTCGCTATCATCCCTAGTTGCTTGATATGCCTTCTTGTTCTTCATATACTTGTTCTTTGTGTACTTGTCCTTCTTGAAGTTAGGATCCTTCCCTTTTGATTTTGCATTTTCTAATGGACAATTCTTTTTCATATGACCTGTCTTGTTACATTTGAAACAAGTGAGAAGTTCATTAGTATCTTTAAACTTGGAATTAAATTTATCTTTTCATAAAAAGTTCTTGAACTTTATAGTGAACATGGCTATTTCTTCTTCATCTTCATCATCTTCGACATGGCCTTGAAAGCAAGTGTCTTCTTCTTTGCTTGTTCAGGTTCTAGATCCTTCTTGCGTTCTTCAAGTTGTACTTTGTATGCCATAAGATTTCCTTCAAGATTCTCAAGAGAACTTTGTGTTAAATCGTTAGCTTCTTCTATGGCGATGGTCTTCTTCTCCGATTCGGGGGTTAGGGCATGAAGAACTATCCTCACCATTTCTGCTTGCGAGTACATCTTTTCAAGGGCCACAAGAGAGTTTGTAATGTCCGTGAACCATGTTATCATGTCCGCGACACTCTCGTTCTCCTTCATACGAAACATCACGAACCTGTGAAAAAGAACAGATATCTTAGATTCTTTAACCTTATTAGTACCTTCATAAGTGACCTCGAGTGTGTGCCAAATTTGATGAGTCGTTGTTGCATTTGACACACAATTGAACTCTTCTTTGGTAAGTGCACAGAATAAAGCATTCATTGCCTTTGCATTGTTCATTGTGTTGCTCTTCATGTCATCATTCCATTGTGCATAGGAAATTGTAGAAGCGGTCAATTCTATCTCAGTCATGTTCCAAATCTCATAGTTGATGGACTGAAGGTAGATCTTCATTCTACACTTCCAATAGTTATAGTTTGTTCCATCGAATAAAGGTGGCCTTTGTGTGGATTGGCCTTCATGGTATTGGTTTGCATTTAAAGTAGATGCCATTGCACTCAACCAGGCTCTGATACAAAGTGTTGGATCCTGTAGGCAAGGCAAATAACAGTAGAGAGGGGGGGGGGGGGGAGGGTGAATAGTGTTGTTTAAAAATTAATTAAAAACATGAACTTTTTGTACAGTTAAGTCAACTAAAAATAAATATACAATCGACTGTTGCGTTAGATAAGAAGAGTATTTTACTGAAGAGTTATAAGTCTGATCAGTCAACTTATAGCGGAAAACCTGTCAACTTACCAGACAAGTTTTTGAAATAAAACTCAGAGAAATTGAAATTGCAAGTTGAGAGAATACAACCACAGAGAGTCAATCAAATCCGAACACAATGATGTATCCTGGTTCGATCCTCCCGACCTACATCCTGTCCCCAAGCAACCCACTTGAGATTTTCCACTATTCTTGAAAAGTACAAGAATACTCTACGGCCTTTGACAATAATAATATCAAATCCATAGACCTCTCTCACCACTAGAGAGAGCAAACCTACTCTACACCCAAGAGTGAAACCGACTCTAAAACCAATAGTCCTACTCTCCAACCGAGAGGACCACTCTTACAACCCGAGAGTGAAAACAACAAAAATTGAATTTACAACAACATATAGCTTTGTATGTGATAGTGCTTTTGTATGGTGGCTATTAGGTCAACTTGTGAATTCAGTCTAAAACGAAATCAATGTTATATTAGACTGAAATTCAGAGAACCAAGTCTTAGAGAGTTTGTATGCTTTTGAAACACTTGTTCTTATTGAAAACAGAAGACTTGAAAGTTAAAGAATGCTTGGAACCTTTTCCAAATGATACTTATACTCTATTTATGGAGTAAGAATCAAGGAACATAGTAAAATAGTTCCATAAACCGTAATAAAACAGATATAAAAGATTTGAATTTGAAAAACAAGTTTTAAATTCAAAAATCTGTCGAAACGGCTTGAACAGTCAACTGGATTGCCATAATAAGTCGACTGGCCAGAGCTTGTATGAGTTTAGGCAGTTTCATACTAAGACAGTCGACTGGTTCCAAGGAGCGGTCGACTGGTACTCATACAGCTGAACTAATTCAAGCTTTTTTTGACATTTTGATTTTGTAAAACACTCAGATTATTTAAAGTACGTGTGGGTGTGTGTGTGACAAGGCTATTACAAGTTTCTAAGACTCAAAGAAAAAATAAAATATTACAAGACACTTTGTTTAAACATTTGAAGTACTTTGAATCTTGTCTTGAACTTGAGTCTTTGTCTTGAGTTTGAGCCTTTGTCTTCATGTCTTGAAGCTTGGTCAATTACTCTTGAAAGCTTCATCAGATTGTGTTGCCTTTGTGTATTTCACCATGGTATTGACTTTGATACACTCTATAAGAGATATTTGGTAGAACAACTTTGTATTGTGTTGTAGTCATCAAAACCAAGAATCAACATGGAGTTGGCTGCGATTATCTTCGCCTTGAAGCAATTGATTCATTACGTGTACGGTGAAAAATTAAATATGTACACCGACCATAAAAGCTCGAAGTACATATATCAGCAGAAGGACCTGAATCTGAGGCAATGGTGATGGCTAGAAGTACTTGAGGACATTCTTCCAAAGATTAAGTACCATCTGCGTAAGGCTAATGTTGTTGCTGATGCACTTAGCCGTAAGAGCAGTTTGGCCAGGTTGATTACGACCCAGAGGCATCTTGTAGAGGAGTTGGATCGGGCTAGTATTGAGATAGTTTTGCATGGTTTGGGAGCATCTTTGGCTCAGCTGAGGCTTCAGCCCACTCTGAATGAAAGGATTATAACAAGTCAGAAGGAAGATGCAGAGATTGAGAGGATGAAGGAGCAGGTTGGTGCAGGCAGACTTTTAGAGTTTCATATCAGGGATGAAGTGTTGTGGTTTGGACTGAGGCTATGTGTTCCGGATCAATCCAATTTCAAGGAGAGTATTCTCCAGGAGGCGCATTCTACTCTTTTGTCTGTACATCCTGGAAGTACTAAGATGTACAAGGACATCAAGCAACATTTTTGGTGGTCAGGTTTGAAGCGGGATGTGGCTGAGTTTGTGGCGAGGTGTGAGATTTATCACCAAGTGAAAACCGAGAATCAGAAGCCCGGAGGTTTTTTGCAACAGTTACCCATTCCGGAGTGTAAGTGGGATAACATCAGCATGGATTTCATCACGGGTTTGCCCAAGAGTTCGAAGGGTAATGATGTGATTTGGGTCATAGTCGATCGACTAAACAAATCAGCTCACTATTTGGCAATGAAACTCACTTCGTCTATGGACAAGTTAGCCGAGCTGTATGTTGGAGGGATCGTCAGGCTTCATGGTGTTCCATTGATCATTGTGTCTAATCGAGATGCGCGGTTTACTTCGCATTTATAGAGGAGTCTTCAGATAGCTTTCGGTACTATGACGGATTTCAGCACTGCCTTCCATCCTCAGACTGATGGACAGACTGAGCGGGTCAATCGAGTTCTTGAGGATGTGCTTCGGTGTTGTGTTCTAGATTTTGGAGGCAGTTGGGAGAGGCATCTAGCTCTGGTAGAGTTTGCCTACAACAATAGTTTTCAGACTAGTATCGGGATGGCGCTATATGAAGCACTGTATGGCAGGAAGTGCAGAATGCCTACTTGCTGGTTCGAAGTGGGAGAGCGGCAGATGTTTAGGCCCGAGATCGTGCAACAGACCTCAGAAAAGATCGATTTGATCACAAAGAGGTTGGTGGATGCTCAGCGTAGGCAGATGAGTTATACCGATAACTGGAGAAGGGACCTTGAGTTGGAGGAATGTGACATTGTCTTTCTGAAGGTATCGCCTAGTAAAGGTGTGATTCGTTTTAGCAGAGGTGAGAAATTAGCCCCAAGGTTCATAGGCCCATATAAGATATTGAAGATGATTAGGAAAACTTCTTATCGGTTGGAGTTGCCGGAAGAGTTGTCTCAGGTGCACAATGTCTTCCATGTGTCTATGCTGAGAGATTACATTCCAGATCCAAGTCACCATTTGCCCGAAGTGCCGGAAGGTTTGCAGCTAGATCTGAGCTATCTTGAGTGACCGGTTGAGATCGTGGATCGTCGGGAGAAAGTCTTGAGGAACAAGACGATACCGAAGGTCAAAGTAGTCTGGAGGAACCAGTTCGTTGAAGAGGCTACTTGGGAATCCAAGGAGAGGATGCCGAAGGATCATCCCGAGCTCTTCGTTTGATTATACTTCTTTTCTTTCTTCTTTATGTTTTGTTTTCTCACTCTTTAAGCGTAGTTCCGAGAACAGAACTATTCTAAGGAGGGAGTGTTGTAACATCCTGAATTTTCAAATAATTAAATATAATTTTTTTTGTTTCACGTGTTTCGCACGTGCAAATTGATGTATGTTTTATCTTTAAAAATTATTCTTATGTCAAGAATAAATATTGTCTTCTCCTTTAAAATTAAAGCCTATTATTAATCTTTACCCTATATCATATTGCTTGGACATTTAGTATACTCTATATCATGTTTGGTTGTGTTTTGGATGAGTTCTATGTGAACTAGTGGATTTTGTGCATATGCGGTATTTTAAGTTTTGCTAGCTTTTCTGTTTTGATCAGTTTTTTAGACCCTATTAAGGTCAGTATTTGTAAAAATTTTGTGAACATGGTTTATAGAGAATTCTGTCTATTTTCCAACACTTTTGACAGATCTCAGTTTCGGTTTACGGTTTGTGAGTTATGTCGATTTTACTACAGTTGTGTCGAAAGATTTTCAGATTCTGTTTTCTATAAATTTTGAAGAGTAATTTATTTTTATTATGGTGTTAAAATTATTATTCTGATCTGAAATTTTTCTCAATATTTCTAGACTTAATTGGGTTTTACCCAGAATTTTGGTGGATTTATTTGAGATGTTTTACAAACCTTTTCAGGCTTGCAAATAAAGAGTTTACATGCTGAATTTCACTACTGTTCAGTAAAGAACTTGATTTTCGACCTAATTTTACTTGCTGTTTCTAAATTATTTCTGAATATGAAAATTAGCTTACTATATCTATTTTCTTACCATTTTTGCGAAATTGGATTTTGATTTATGGTTTAAGAGATATTGTTGTTTTCGTACTTCAGTGTTTGTGATTTCAGATTTACAAAACTACTGCATCTTGCTGTTTTCTGATTTTACTTGACCACTCTATTTAGATTGAAAAATTATGAAACTTGAATTTCTGTTAATGTACATAGATTGGAATACCCCAGATTTTTTGCGAATTTATTTAATGAGTTTTCATGCTGTTTTCCTGTTTTTGAATACGATCTTCTGATTTCTGGCTGAACATATTTTCTGGATTCAAATCAGTTTTGAGTTATGATTTTGTGAAATACTATATGACTTATATATGTTTGCTGGATTCAGTTGGGATTCTATTTTCTAGAACTTTCGACGGATTCAAGTTTGCATATTTGTAACAACGGAAATCTTAGTTTTACTCCAGTATGGTCGTGCTGTCCTGAACTCGAAATTTGGTTATTTTACTCCTTTATGTGTTATCTTGCACCCGTACATGTTTATCTTGCAACTTGAACTTGTTACATGACCATGTCATGTTGTTCTTGATATGTTTTGCACACCTACATACTTGTTTGACACTAATAATAAATAATCGAGCCGGGGTTTAAGGAAAAGTTCTAATAGTGGTTAATTTAGAAACGTGTACTCGAAAGGGGATCCACAGATCCTACGTGATTACTTGAGACATGATACTTGATACGTGATTACTTGACACTTGCACGCAAGATACGTACTTGCCACTTGCATAACTTGACACGTGATACATGATACAAGATACTTGGAGCTCGATTACTTGATACTAGTCCCTAAGTACACTGTCCTCTATGGTCCACTATGAAATCTAAAGTGAAATTGTTTGTTGTAGCAACCATGTAGTAAAAATCGGGATGCATGAAGTGTTACCTAGATAGTAATAACTACAAGACTTGATGCATGACACTTGAACATGATACATGCTTACTTGATACTTGACTATATGATACATGAGACTTGATACATAACATTTGCTATATGATCACATGATACTTGATACTTGATGCTGGTTTACATGATACTTGTTCACTTGACACTTGATACATGCTACTTGTACTTGTTCACCTTACCATGCTAATATTCTATTTTATTATCATGACTATTCCATGTTATTAGTTATCTTTTTCCCATGTACTTGTATCCTGCATTACAACCGGCCCGTAACTTGCATTGAAGGGAGTTTGTTTTCTTTTTCCTAATCCTGCAGTTGTTAAATTGCAGATTTTAGAGAACATGTACCAGATGGTGTTGGTGATATGAAATATTAGTGCTGGATTTTGGTATTATTATTTCATGTTTCTTGTTTGAACAATTGTACTTGTACTTGGATTTATTTGTATTTTGGCAATGTGACCCAGGATATTTGACTTATTCAGATCTGGATTATTTGAGATTAATATATTTTGGTTTCAAGTATTCTTGTTGGTACTTTGGTTTATATGTGAATACTTGGTTGATTCTTTTTCTTCCGACTCTGATTATTCTTGTGAAATGTTGTAAAGATTCTTGAACAGTTTATGGATGATGAAAATCATTCGCTGGTCTTTTGTCACGTATTCGTATTCCTTATTGTCTTTTGGAAAGCGGGGCGTGACAAGGTTTTTAGTATTATCAGAGCACCAGGTTTGGCTAATATATTAGTTGCCTAATATATTAGACAAGCTTGGCTCGAACTGGGATCGGCTCAACATTTCACCAACCATACATGCATAAATGAATTATTATCAACTTTGATCTGGATGCTAATTATTTTAGTTTTGTGCAGAATATGGATCGTAGAGATTCTTTTCATCCCTGGGATGAGCAGCCAGGACTTGAGGCTGTCACCACTGTGCTTGAGCGCTTGATTAACATGCAGTAGAACCACAATAACTTGGTAATGGCTGCTATGGAGGCTGCTCGGGTTCCTCGGCCCGCTGTGCCTATGCAGGCAGCTCTTCCTCCCCGTTCGGGAACAGTCACAGACTTTATGAGGCTGCATCCCAACAGGTTTTCAGGCACTGAGATGCCTTTGGAGGGTGAACAGTGATTGATTAGGACAGAGCAACTACTTTTGGCAGCTATAGTGGCAGATGCAGATAGGGTGGATGTGGTGACCATCCATTTGGTGGACTTGGCTCATATTTGGTGGAGAAGTTCTTTCCTAGCAGCACTAGAGTTGTGATGGAGCAACAGTTCTTGGCCCTGAAACAAGTTGGTTATTATTTCTAGTAATAAAATTATGTTACATATTGTCCATGCTATGTTGTAACATAAGACTTTCTTGAAACAGGGCTTCAGGTCTGTGGACGAGTACGCAGCTGAATTTACGAGACATAGTCGCTTCGCAGCCGTTCTTGTGGCAAACGAAGATGATAGGGCTCATAGGTTCATTTTGGGGCTTGAGCGAGACATCAAGGTGCAGCTTGTCTCTCTTTGCTTGCATGCTTATGCTGAGGCTCTTGAGGCAGCTAGATCTCAGGAGCAGGCTCGTGGTGGATTGGCTCCTTCTCAGCGCACAGTTCCGCACTCAGTTGCTAGGCCTTCTGGTGGGCCTATTCGGAGACCTGTCCCAGCCCCTCCGGTCAGGGCAGCTCCTTACTCTGCTGCGGGTCCTCCGAGAGTTGGTTTTTGTGACTTTTGCAGACTTTCAGGGCATGAGTGCAAGGACTGTCGATGTGCCAATCATCGCTGTTTTGGATGTGGTGCTGCCGACCATTCGGTGCGGGACTGCCTGCAGTTGGCTCTTCTAGCCAGGGGCCCAGTTCAGCCAGTTGCCGTAGCTCGTGGTCCAGTTAGACCACCGCTTCCTCCGCAGCGCCAGATTGTCGGTCAGAGGATAGCTGCTCCCAGGAGAGGTCAGGCTTTCAACCTGAATGCTGTTGATGCTGAGTCAGCTGACGGTGTGGTTGCAGCTATCTTTTGCTTTTGCTGTTTTTATTATTGTTGTCTGTTTCTCTTTTGTTTCTTCTTTTCCTTTTTGCTTTATTCCTTTCTGTTTATCTTTCTGCATTTTGTTTTTTCTCACCCTTGTTCAACCATTCTTTTCCTTGTCTCTTTTGATTTCTGTCTTAGGTGTTGTCCTTGTTTGCTCTTTCCCTGCTCATGTTCTCTTTGATTCCGGAGCAACCCATTCTTTTGTCTCCTCTCAATTTGTCGCTCGCCCTCAGTTGGAGTGCAGCAACATGTTAGAGACTTGGAATATTGTGACAGGTGGTGGAGTTGTCATTTGTTCCCGGGAGTGCAGGAAGTGTCCCGTAATTATTGGTAGCGCAGATTTCAAGGCCAATCTGATTGTAATTGAGAATTCAAGATTCGACATTATTCTGG
The DNA here is from genome assembly GCA_017893485.1 of Hemerocallis citrina. Lineage (NCBI taxonomy): Eukaryota > Viridiplantae > Streptophyta > Magnoliopsida > Asparagales > Asphodelaceae > Hemerocallis > Hemerocallis citrina. The sequence continues at coordinate 287,591,870 of CM030358.1, forward strand.
GTATGGATTGGTTGGGTGAAACCCATGCCATTATTGACTGCCATGCCAAGAAAGTTGTGTTTCGGATTCCAAATCGCGTAGAATTTATGTTCCATGCCGGGGAGATGTTCCTTGGCCGAACTGCAGTTGATCAGGAGGTTTGTGCGATGGAGTTACATTCAGGCTGTGAGGCTGCGCCTCTAGTAGTTCAGGATGTCCTGGTTGTTTTTCCAGAGGAGTTACCTGGCTTACCCCTGATATGGATGTGGAGTTCGGTATTGAAGTTCAGCCGGGTACGGCGCCTATATCGAAGAGTTCCTACAGGATGGCACCGGTTGAGTTAATAGAGCTTAAGGTGCAGATTCAGAAGTTGCATGATTTGGGTTTCATCAGACCCAGTGTTTTGCCTTGGGGTGCTCCGGTCCTTTTTGTCAACAAGAAGGATGGTAGTCATCGACTGTGTGTGGATTATCGGGAACTAAATAGTGTTACTATGAAGAACCGGTATCCGTTGCCCAGGATCAATGATTTGTTTGATCAGTTGTGTGGGGCTGCTATTTTCTCAAAGTTGGATCTTCGTTCTGGGTATCGTCAAGTCAAAGTCAAGGCGACTGATGTACAGAAAACTGCATTCAGGACCAGATATGGCCACTATAAGTATCTTGTGATGCCGTTCGGGGTTACGAACGTGCCTGCTGTATTCATCAGTCTTATGAACCGGGTCTTTTCTCAGTTCTTGGATAGATTTGTGGTGTTCTTCATTGATGATATTTTGGTGTATTCTCGGAATCGAGAAGATCATGTTGAGCACTTTAGAGTGGTTCTGCAGACTTTGAGAGAGAATCAGCTCTATGAAAAACTCAACAAGTGCGAGTTTTGGCTCGACGGGGTTTCTTTCTTGGAGCACATTATCTTAGGCGATGATATTTCTGTGGATCCTGCCAAGGTTGAGGCTGTGAAGGATTGGCCAGTTCCCAAGTTAGTTTTTGAAGTCAGGAGTTTTCTCGATTTAGCTGGCTATTATCAGAAATTCGTCTAAGATTTTTCGAAGATAGCAGGACCGTTGCCTAAGTTGACTGGGAAGGATCAGAAGTTATGTTGGTCTGATGAGTGTGTTGTGGCATTTGTTGAGTTGAAGAACAGACTGACGTCGGTACCTGTGTTGACTATTCCAGATGGTTTAGACGGATTTGTAATTAACTGTGATGCTTCTGGTAAGGGTCTTGAAGCAGTTTTGATGCAGAAGGGCCGAGTCGTTGCATATGCATCAAGGAAGTTGAGGCCGCATGAGAAGAACTATCTGACTCATGACTTGGAGTTAGCGGCAGTGATTTATGCTTTGAAGCTGTAGAGACATTATTTACATAAGGGACCGAGTGGAGATCTTTACAGACCATAAAAGTCTCAAATGCGTCTTCACCTGGAAGAAGTTAAACATGAGGCAAAGACGTTGGTTGGAGCTTATGGCTGATTATGACATCAGTTTGCAATACCATCCTGGTAAAGTAAACTTGGTGCCTGATGCTTTGAGCAGGAGACCGGCAGTTATGTTCTTGACTCAGCAAAATGATCTGATTGAACAGATAAGGAGGTTGGAGTTGGAGGTTTTGTTGCCGAGTTCTGGTCGGAGTTGTTTGGTGCTCCAGCTTCAATCGTCTCTTGTTGATCAGATTAAAGAGGCACAAGCTGGTGATGGGCTGTTGCAGGGTTTTCGAGCTGAGGTTGAGTCTGGGTCCAGAACGGACATGGTTATTCATGCTGATGGATGGCTTCGTTTTGGTTCCAGGTTATGTGTCCCGAAGGGTGAAGTTCGGCAGAGGTTGCTTGAGGAAGCCCACCAGTCATCCTATTCTATCCATCCTGGCGGTACTAAGATGCATCAGGATTTGAAGCGTCATTTCTGGTGGCATGATATGAAGAGGGCTGTGGCTCGGTTTGTTTCTTAGTATTTGATCTGCCAGCAGGTTAAGGCAAAAAGCATCAGAGAACCTGCTGGACTTCTTCAACCGCTTCCTATTCCAGAATTGAAATGGGAACATATCACTATGGATTTTGTGATCGCTTTGCCGAAGAGTCCTAAGGGTCATAATGCCATTTGGGTGATTGTCGACTGTTTGACGAAGAGTGCTCACTTCATTTCTTTCCGTGTCGGGCAGTCTACTGAGATCCTAGCTGAGAGGTACATGCAAGAGATTGTTAGACTTCATGGGGTTCCCGTCAGTATTGTATCCAATCAGGATACAAGATTCAGATCTCAGTTATGGGAGAGTCTTCAGAATAGTTTGGGGAGTAAATTAAAGTACAGTACAACTTTTCATCCCCAGACTGATGGACAGTCAGAGAGGACCATCGAGATTCTTGAGGACATGTTGAGGTCCTGTATGCTTCAGTTTGGTGGATCATGGGAGGACCATTTGCATCTCGTAGAGTTCTCGTACAACAACAGCTTTCAAGTCAGTATTAAAGCTGCTCCGTTCGAGGCACTCTATGGGCAGAAGTGCAGATCACCAGTGTGCTGGGATGACATTAGTGAGAGAAAATTGTTGGGTTCGGAGTTGATCACCAGGGCAGTTGATGCTGTGGTTCAGATTAGGAAGCATTTGCAGGCTGCTCAGGATAGGCAGATGTCCATCGGAGAGCTTTGGAGTTTCTGGTTGGTGACCATGTTTTCTTAAAGGTATCGCTGTGGCGGGATGTCATTCGGTTCGGTGGCGGGGGCAAGCTTAGCCCTAGGTTTATTGGACCGTTTGAGATTTTGGAGCGAGTAGGCAAGGTGGCCTATCGTCTTGCATTACCACCAACGTTATCAGGAGTGCACGATGTTTTTCATGTCTCACAACTCAGGAGATATATCCGAGATGAGAGCCACGTGATCGACTATTCTGAGTTGACCGTTCGTCCGAATTTGAGTTGTGAGATTCTGCCAGTTGCTATTGTGGATCGGCGGGAGAAAGTACTTAAGAACAAAGTCATCAAGTTGGTCCTTGTTGGTTGGAATCCTCACTCTCCCGGTGAGTCGACTTGGGAGCTGGAGAAGAAGATCCAGCAGAAGTTTCCTCATTTGTTTGAGTAGTTTTTGTTTTGTTCTTTTTGGTTGTTTTGGGGTTACCCTATGTATCTTCTAGTTTGAATTTCGAGAACGAAATTCTTCTTGTTGGGTGCGTAGGATTGTAGCCCCTATTTTTCATTTTGTGTATTTTTGAGTGTATTTTCGTTTTCCTTGTATTTGTTTCCGTTGTATCTCTTTTGGACCGTATATTGGATTTTATTTTCAATATATATTCTTTTATTATTTTGGTCTCTTTTATTTGAATTCTTGATTCTTGTTCGTCTCTTGTTCCATTCCTTTTGAGAGCTGTTGTTATCTTCTCTATTTTATTTGTTCATATCCTAAATTATATTTTTCTATTATTCTGTTCATTTTTACTCTGTGTATATTTTTGCTTGAATCCCTAATACCCATCTTAATTCCCTATCCACTTAACCAAACACCCAATTATTTACCATGCTCTGTTTGTATTTAAACCAATACCCAATATCACAAATCCCATTCATTTAAACCTACACTATATCCTACACCCAAATTAACTAAACCCACCTATACCCATTTCCCTGTTCAACCCAACCCGATTACCTATTCAACTACCCACCTCGTTATCACCTAAAACTCACACCCGAAAAGTCCCTACCGTGTTTCCGCCGCTATCTACTTCCCCTATCTCTCAACCCCAAATATAACCCAACTATATATACAAACCCATGCACCCTCGTCTGTTCCCTTCTCTTCGTGTGAACCCTAGCTACCCTTTGCCCCTTCTGCTCTCTCTGTCTCTGCACCCTCACTCCGACCACCCCCTCACCGTTCTCACCACCCCCCCCCCCCCCGGCTGTCCCTGCCTTTCGCTTGTCTATAACGTCCCGATTTTCGGTAACTGGGAAACCGTGACACAAGCCAGAATATTTCCTTCAATTAGCCACAATACACAGAAAAACAGGAAAATTTAAAACTTTTTATTCAACACAGATGTATTACAAGTTTGAATGTTACAAAACTGTAATACATTACATCAGTGTTACAATAATATCTTTACAAGCCCAAGTGTTACAACTTTCAACAAGTTACATCAGAGTATAATGAATAAAGAACAACACTTGGTACTTCACTTGGATGCTTTCCAACAAAAATAAATTACAATAATTGTTACAAATGGAACAATAGTAAACAACATATAATACAGCGGAAACTTAATTAAAGTTGTCTCCTTGTTTCTCTAGCCTTGAGTCCTCCTGAAACCAGTACCGTACTTCTGCAATCCAGTACCTGTAATCTTGCAATCTTGTACCTATAGAAGTGAGGACGTCAGTACATATACTGACGCATTAAGGCTGATAACTAGCAGCGGATCTCAACTATAGCAAACAAATTGGTGAAAAGAGAAACGTGTATATATAGTTGATGTGTCAGTGTATGCTATGACTTAGATTCTAATGCAAGATTAACCAACGCAATGATGCACTTATTCTAATGCAGGCAAGACTCTGGAACAGTATGCAGCCTATACTACATACGCCCCATATCAAGCCGTTTCTCCATATATAGGGATTTGAACCCTCGCAATGAATTCTACTTTGTACCCATCCTGTTCCTGACACATACTGCATAACTGATGAGGTTGCAGGTACGGTCTAGTTCCGCTACTGCAGTACAATAGTGTTGTCCCCGTTTTCCACTATTGCCCGGTGAACGGGACCTCTCTCAAAAACCAACACAAACTACAAGATACTCCTCAACCTTCTTCCGTGCTCTCAACTTATCATGAGAAGGCATAGAACCTGATCGTAGGGTCTATTTTCCTAGGAAAACCTCCCGTTCTTATCATGACACATTCAGGAATTAACAATCAAGATACGGAACCCGTGCTCCCAACTTGTCATGAAAAAGCACTGCCCGTATCCCTTTGACAAGGGAATACATCCCAATAACACCACCCAGTGTCAGCCTATAGGAGAGGTTGGATTATAGGGGATCACCCCTAACACCAACTCTCACCCTTTGGCAATTTATAGATAAAAATGGTTAACTGTTACTACCCTAAAGATATCACTAACCCTAACCAAACAAGTGAGACCTGCCACTGTGCTTCCAACTAGACATGAAAAAGCACTGTATGTATCCCACTTCTAACCAAACAAGTGAGACATGCCACTGTGCTTCCAACTAGACATGAAAAAGCACCGTACGTGCGATTCTTCTGACCAAACAAGCGAGACATGCCACTGTGCTTCCAACTAGACATGAAAAAGCACCGTACGTGTTCCACTTCTAACCAAACAAGCGAGACATGCCACTGTGCTTCCAACTAGACATGAAAAAGCACCGTACGTGTCCCTTTTCTAACCCAACAAGCAAGACATGCCACTATGCTTCCAACTAGATATGAAAAAGTACCGTACGTGGCCCTCTTCTAACCAAACAAGCGAGACATGCCACTGTGCTTCCAACTAGACATGAAAAAGCACCGTACGTGTCCCTCTTCTAACCCAACAAGCGAGACATGCCACTGTGCTTCCAACTAGACATGAAAAAGCACCGTACGTGTCCCTCTTCTAACCCAACAAGCGAGACATGCCACTGTGCTTCTAACTCGACATGAAGAAGTACCGTACATGTCTCTCTTCTAGAGAGTGCAATAATTTGCCGACACAATTAACCAAGTCTTAACCTAGACTTCACAAGATCTTCTCGGATCCACTCATAGCCTACTTATTTAAGACAATACCTACATGCGAGCCCAATGAGCTTCGCACGAGACAACAATATACATACGAGCCAAATAAACTACGTATGGGACCAACAGCTACATACGGGCCATGCGAGCCACATACGAGACAACAACCTACATATGAAAATAGCCATACAGGTAATCACCCTAGAAGCAACCAAACGTGCTTACTAGCAAAACTTGATGTTCTATAATTAGAAGCAACAGAAGAATCTTCGAACCGTCTAATACAGACATACTACTAAAGAAAAGCCTGAAAGCGACATAAAAACATTCCGACAGCCTAGAAGCAACCAGTGCTACACTTATCGGAATTTAACAGAAATATACCTTTTAGAAAGTTAAGGGTATCTATCACAACTCTCTAGTGGAACACTATTTCCGATTCTGTAAGGAATCCAAAATCCGGTTCATCAAACACACGCAAAACAGTTTACCCAAACTACAGATTTTTTAACAAAAAGTTGAAACTTTTACAGCTTGTAACTTTTGCTCTACTCGTCGGAATCTAACGAAACTGGACAATTTGAAAAGGTGGGAACATTTACAAAAACTTCCTTGTTGACCACTTTCTCAGATTCCAGAAGGAATTCCAAATTCCTGACTTCGAACATGCACAAACAATTACCAAACTACAGATTTTCAATAAAAAGATAAAACTACTGTAGCTTGTAACTTTTGCTCTACTTATTGGAATCTAACAAAACTGGACAATTTTAAAAGGTGGGGACATATACTATAACTTCCTAGTTGACCAGTTGCTCAGATTCCGCAAGGAAATTCAAATTCCTACCCGTCAAACATACGCAAACAGTTACCAAACTACCGATTTTCAACAAAAAGTCGAAACTTCCGCAGCTTGTAACTTTTGCTCTACTTATCGGAATCTAACAAAACTGGACAATTTGAAAAAGTGGGAATATCTACTAAAACTTCCCAGTTGACCATTCGCTCAGATTCCGTAAGGAATTCCAAATTCATAAGCCTCGAACATACACAAACAACAGTAACCAAAAACACCAGACTTAACCAAGAAAAGCTGAAACTTTGGGAGCCTATAACTTCTACTCCGCTTATCGGAATTTAACCCGAAAGGTCAGTTCAGAAAGGGGAGAACATCTTCTATAACTCTCTAGTTGGTCCGAACCTCAGATTCATCATTAAGACACTCAAAAACGACAAACAAACAGAACAGTGAGCTTCTCAGCCGGCTCGCTGTCCTGATTTTGTAATGGGCATAACTTTTGCGTCTCTTATCGGAATTTAACCCGAGAGGTCAGTTCAGAAAGGGGAGAATGTCTACTACAACTCCCTAGTTGGGCCGAACCTCAAATTTCGAGAGGAACACCCACTTCCAGTCCCTCAAAAGAGACTGCGACACAATCCCCAAAACAGTGAGTCCACTGTTTTGGCTCAAATCTCGCAGTTTTGTGGAAACGGCTCTTTCACCCATCAAAATGACTCCAAAAAATCTATAAAAATTACAGCATGCTACTAACACCTAGGATAACCTTCCACATAAATTTTGGGTCACGATTCTTCCGTTTACATAGTTTATTAAATTGAACCCTACAACGCAAAAAATTGAATCTTTATGCCTAATTTTTGTTCTACTACTTGAATCTTTACATCCCCTTTGTTCTAGTCCATACACAAACATAAGAACATTATGCTACAACGTCATACAACCATAAAAAACCCTAAAATAACTAAAAAATGCATGAGATGAGAAACCCCCACCTTAAGACTTGTAGGAAGGGTTTGCTTGCAACTTCTCCTCCTTGTTCTTGTTCCTTGTTCTTGCTCCTCCTCTCAAGAAAATCTCCATGAAATGGAACCCATGAAAACCCCTCTTTCTCTTTTCTTTTGATTTGATTCACTCTTTCTTTCGCTTTCTTTACAATTTTTCTGCATAGAAACTAGTAGAAGGAGTAGTAGAATAGGTTGAGATGAGATTGGGATTGAGAACACACACAAGTAGAAGGGTTTCTTAACACTAGATGAGGTTGGGGCCGGCCAAAATGGAAGGGGGGAGGTTTGGGGGTTTTTTTATAAAAGGTGTGAAGGAGTTTTGTGGTTAAGAAGAGTTCCAAGTGTCACATACACTTGTGGCTTACAACAATTGATGTACTTTTGCAAATAAACCTTACAATCAAGCCCTAATCCATATTTATCCCTTCATCTCATCATGATGGGTCACAAAATAAAATATAATTTCCCAAATCACATACTACATGATTTGTTCAAACGCCCGAAATCGACACAGTTCGATTTCGTACGTATATCTGATTATACATATATTTTTCATTAGTGAAAACGAACAAATCTGTAAAAAAAATAATATAATTCTGAGAAATAAAATAAAATAATTTTATTACTGGCTCGGAAGATTCCAGTATCAATTTGATACAAAACAATCGTATACCGACTAGTATATATACATATATAATGTTTATTAACAAAACCGGGTGATGTCCACCAAAAATATTTCAATTCTGAAAATAAAAATAAAATGATAATTTTTAATATCTGCCCGGTATTTTCCAGACGTTTTTCTCAAAAACGCATTTTTCAAGATTTTGTACAAGTGTACAAAACTGATACAACACCTGTATATACTTACTAGTATATATGTCCAGGTAACTTTTTATTTGAAAAACCAATTAATTTCTATTAAAAAAATTTTAATTTAAAAATAATAATTATACAAATATAATATCCGTCCAGGATATTACACTGTCTCTGTCTCTGTTCGGTAGCAGCAGCAGTAGCAGCCAGCGACGCAACTAGCGCCGCCAGCCGCCGCCGCTCTCCCGTGGTCATCGTCTCGTTTTCCCATTCCCCGTGCTCTTGCATGTGTTTCCGTGGTTCTTTGCTTAAGTTCTTGTTCGTTGGTTCTGGGTGCACGTGTGTTTTCGTGCTCTTGGATTTTGGTTGATCGTCGTTCGTTCGTTGTGTTCGTTCTTGGGTTTTGTTCTCGTTGGTTCGTGGGTTTTGTTCGTGGTTCGTTGAGTTCGTTGTCCGGGAATCCGTTCCCATTATTCTCGCTTGGAGTCATTTTCGTCGTCGGTTAAGGCAAGTAACTTGTATTAAATTCCTTTGTAAATACAAGTACTAAATACCGCTTGTAGTGTAGTTGGGTTCTAGAGACAATTTGTGTGTGAATTCCCTTGTTGACTTTGTCTCTATAGTGATGATTTGACCATAGTTGACTCACGACATACATGACATGATATTACCTAGGATTGACCACTTCTTGTTACATATAGGCGTGTTGTTCATGTGTTAACTTGTGCTCGTTCACGTTATTTGTGATAGACTCGTTGTGGACTTGTGAAATACCTTATATCATGTTGCTTGGACATCTAGTATACTCTATTTCAGGTTTGGTGGTGTTTTGGATGAGTTCTATGTGAACTAGTGGATTTCGTCCATATGCGATAGTTTCAGATTTGCTGGCTTTTCTGTTTTGATCAGTATTTTAGACCCTATTAAGGTCAGTATTTGAAAATATTTTGTGAACATGGTTTGTAGAGAATTCTATCTATTTTCCAACCCTTTTGACGGATCTCAGTTTCGATTTACAGTTTGTAAGTTATGTTGATTTTACTACAACTGAGTCGAAAGATTTCAGATTCTGTTTTCTATTAATTCTGAAGAGTAATCTATTTTTATTATGGTGTTAAAATTATTATTTTTATCTGAAATTTTGCTCAGTATTTCTAGACTTGATTAGCGTTTACCCAGAATTTGTGGATTTATTTGAGATGGTTTACAAACCTTTTCAGGCTTGCAAATAAAGAGTTTACATGCAGAATTTCACTATTGTTCAGTAAATAACTTGATTTTTGACATAATTCTACTTGTTGTTTCTTAATTATTTCTGAATATGAAAGTTAGCTTACTGTATCTATTTTCTTACCATTTTGGCAGATTTGGATTTTGATTTATGGTTTGTGAGATATTATTGTTTTCGTACTGCAGGGTTTGTGATTTCTGATTTACAAAACTACTGCATCTTGCTATTTTCTGATTTTACTTGACCACTCTATTTATATTGGAAAATTATGAAACTCAATTTTCTGTTATTGTACATATAGGGGAATACCTGTAATGCCCCGCTTTCCAAAAAGAATACGGAATACGGATACGAGACAAAAGCCCAGCGAATGATTTTCATCATCCATAAGCTGTTCAAGAATCTTTACAACATCTCACGAAATAATCAGAGTCAGAAGCAAAAGAATCAACCACATGCACATATGAACCAAAATACCAACAAGAATACTTGAAACCAAATACATAAATCTCAAATAGTCATGATCTGAATAACACAAATATCCTGGGTCACATTGCCCAAATACAAGAATAAATCTAAGTACAAGAATACAATATTGTTCAAAACAAGCTACAAGAAATAATAATAATAAAATCCATCACTAGTACATCATGTCACCAATACCGTCTGGAACCTGTTCTCCAAAATCTGTAATTTAACAATTGCAGGGAAAGAGAAAAAGAGAAAACAAGTACCCGTCAATTGCAAGTTACGGGCCGCTTGTAATGCAGGATACAAGTACATGGAAAGACTAACTAATAGCATGGTATAAGCATGATGTCAAAATATAACAACTAGCATGGTAAGGTGAACAAGTACAAGTAGCATGTATCAAGTGTCAAGTGAACAAGGATCATGTAAACAAGTATCAAGTATCATGTAACATGTGTCAAGTATCAAGTAACCAAGTGTCAAGTATCAAGTATCAAGTCTCATGTATCATGTGTCAAGTATTAAGTCTTGTAGTTATTACTATCTAGGTAGCACTTCATGCAGCCGACCTTACATGGTTGCTACAACAAACAGTTTCGCTTTAGATTTCATAGTGGACCATAGAGGGCAGTGTACTCAGGGACAAGCTCCAAGTAACCAGATAAACAAACTCCAAACAAGCTCCACATAACCAAATAAACAAGCTCTAAACAAGCTCCAAATACCAAAAATATTTCAAGCTCTGTGTCAAGTGTGCAAGTGCAAGTAATCACGAGTCAAGCTCCAAATAACCAAATATCAAGCTCCAAATATTGCGTAGGATCAATAGATCCCCTTCCGAGTACACGTTTCTGAATTATCTACTATTAGATCTTTCCCTTAAACCCCGGCTTGATTATTTATTATTAATATCAAACAAGCATGTATATGTGCAAAACATATCAAGTATAATATGGCATGATCATGTGATAAGTGCAAGTTGCAAGATAAACAAATACGTGTGCAAGATAGTTCATAAAAGAATAAAATAGCCAAGTCTCTAGTTCAGGACAGCAAGACCACACTGTAGTAAAACAGTGATTCCTAGGGTTACAAACATGCAAATCTGAATCTGCCAAAATGTCTAGAAAATAGACTCTCAACCGAATCCAGCGAATATAAATAAGTCATATACTAATTCACAAAAACATAACTCAAAACTGATTTGAATACAGAAAACACATTCAACCAGAGATCAGGAAATCGAATTCAAGAGCAGGAAAATAGCATGAAAACGCATTAAATAAATCCACAAAAATCTGAGGTATTCTCCTATATGTCTAGTATCAGAATATAAATTTTCATAATTTTCCAGTAAAATTAGATCAGTCATCAAAAATCATAAAACATCAATAAACGATAGTTTGGCAAATCTGGAATTCCCAACACAGCTGTACGAAAATTGTAATATCTCGCAAACCGTAAAACGAAATCCAAATCTGCCAAAGGGAGATGAAAATAGACAATACAAACTAACTTTCATATTTTACAAATATTTTTCATACAGTAAAAGGAATCAGGGTGAAAATATGATTCCTTTACAGAACAGCGAGCAAAATACATCAAGTATAGTTTTTATAAACATGCATGAAACAGTATACAAAACTCATCAATAAAATCCACCAAAATTCTCGGTAATCCCTAAGTATTTATAGGAAAATTGATCAAGGTTTTAGATCAAAATAATATGTGTAGCACAAGTATCAAAACAATTTAATCATCAAAATGATCAAGAAACGAAATCTGGAAACGAATTATACCTCTGTAGTAAAACAGTCATATCTCACACATACGAAAATGAAATCGACCAAGGTCAGAGGGGTTGGAAAGCAGACGAAATTATCTACATATCATGTTTTGTACTAAAATTAAGATACTGACCTTAATATGGTCTAAATTACTGATCAAGACAGATTATCGGCAAAATACAGAATTTCCTCAAAAACCAAAATCAACACAGATCCAACGAAACTTGATCCAAACACAACCAAACATGAAATGAAGTCTACCAAGTTTCCAAACAATATGACATAGGGTATACAACATGTCCACAACAAGTATCTCACATGGGTCTCACAAGCACACGAGTTCTCATAATTATTTCACATATACATCATATAAAGAATGAGCAAAACCTAGGTTGTTTCATGTCAAATTTTTGTGTCGTGAGTCAACTATGGTCAAACACTATAGAGACAAACTCATCAAGAACATCACACACACGAGCGGAATTTATGACTTGTATCATTCGAAAGGAATTTGAGTATAAGTTACTTGCCTGAGAGATGACGAATCCAACAGAGAGAAAGAGAATAACGGGAATGGATTCCCGGACATGAACAGAACAAACGAACGATGATCAACCATGAACAAGATCACGAATCCAAAGAACAAATAACCCACGAACACAATCGGACGGCTGAGATCTTGAGATCAAGAGATCAAGGCGATCGGATCAGATCAGACGACTCTGATCGAAGATCAAGGTCAAGATCGAGATGTGATCAGTATCTTGATCATGATGATGATGATCAGTTCAGATCGACGATCGGACGGCCACTAATCAAAGATGATAAAAAACTCCAAGATGATGATAATGTGATCAACGGACCACAATCAAAGTGATCATCAAGATGATGATCAACGGCCTACGATCCACTTGATCAATACCCTCATGATCAAAATAGAAAAAGCCAATGGAGGAAAGTGTGCACTGCGACACAGGACGGCGACCAAGGCGCCAAGGTGGCTCAACTGCGGGCGGTGGCAGGCCAGTTGACGACGGCAATGGCACGCTCAGGGTGGCGCGGTGGCTAGCTGTATTTGCGGCTGTTGCTGCTAGCGTCAGTTGTGGTTACGATGCAGGAGCAGAACAGGAGGTTCTCTGGTCATTGACGTCGAGGCCAGGCGCTGCAGTCGCTGACGGAGGGCTGCCGGCGCTGTCGAGGTGGGAGGTCGGTGCAGTGGCGCTGTCGCTACTACAGCGACGGGGAGAAGGAAGTGCAAGGGAGGAAGGGAATGAGGAGGTGGCGTCGTGAGCACACGAGAGGGTGGCACCACCGAGGGAGTGGACGAGAGGGAAAGGTACACACAGGGGGAATATGAGGCGGCTGGTAGGAAATTGAATAGGCAGAACGATGGGTATATGGGTTTATATAGAGATGGAGAAATAGGGTTAGGGGTGAACAGGGGTGACGAGTCTGGGTAATATGGCTAACGGGTTTCGGGTGGGGTAAAACAGGGTAGGGAAAGAAGTATGGCTAACGGGTTAGATAATGGGTAAATGAGTTTTGGTTTTATTTAATTAATGGGTTTGGGCAAAAATAAATAAATAAATAAACCAATAAATCAATAAATAAGTAAATAAAATAAATAAATAAATAAAATAACAAATAAAAATATAAAGTTTGGATTTTATAGAATACTAATAATAATAATGAAAACAGTACCATTAACAATAATAACAATAATAGTAGTAATAATAATAGAAACCCAGGTAATAGTGAAAATAATAAGATTGGTATTATAATATAAATTCGTTGGAAAATAGTAACAAATAAAACCATGGATTAATATAGACTTTAATAGAAAGTCCAACAATACATTTTAACAAAAATAGTTCGAAAGCGGAAAACTAATTTACAAAAATTTTAAATACCGGAAATACACAGAAAATACATTTTCGGGAAAATAGGGGTTACAATATCCCAGATTTTTTGTGGATTTATTTAATGAGGTTTCATGATGTTTCCTGTTTTTGAATACGATATTCCGATTTCTGGCAGAACATATTTTCTAGATTCAAATCAGTTTTGAGTTATGATTTTGTGAAATACTGTATGACTTATATATATTTTCTGGATTCGGTTGGGAGTCTATTTTCTAGACCTTTCGACGGTTTCAGGTTTGCATATTTGTAACAACGGGGATCTCAGTTTTATTGCAGTATGGTCTTACTGTCCTGAACTAGAAATTTGGTTATTTTATTCCTTTATGTGTTATCTTGCATCTGTACATATTTATCTTGTAACATGAACTTGTTACATGATCATGCCACGTTGTTCTTGATATGTTTTGCATACCTACCTGCTTGTTTGACACTAATAATAAATAATCAAGATGGGGTTTAAGGGAAAGATCTAATAGTGGATAATTCAGAAACGTGTACTCGGAAGGGGATCCACATATCCTACGTGATTACTTGAGACATGATACTTGACACGTGATTACTTGACACTTGCACGCAAGACACGTACTTGCCACTTGCACAACTTGACACGTGACACATGATACATGATACATGATAGTTGGAGTTTGGAGCTCGATTACTTGATACTTGTCCCTGAATATACTGCCATCTATGGTCCACTATAAAATCTAAAGCGAAACTGTTTGTTATAGCAACCATGTAGTAAAAACCGGGATGCATGAAGTGCTACCTAGATAGTAATAACTACAAGACTTGATGCATGACACTTGAACATGATACATGCGTACTTTATACTTGACTACATGATACATGAGACTTGATACATCATATTTGCTACATGATCACATGATACTTGATACTTGATGCTTGTTTACATGATACTTGTTCACTTGACACTTGATACATGCTACTTGTGCTTGTTCACCTTACCATGCTAGTATTCTATTTTGTTATCATGCCTATTCGATGTTATTAGTTATCTTTTTTCCATGTATTTGTATCCTGAATTACAAGCGACCGGTAACTTGCATTGACGGGAGTTTGTTTTCTTTTTTCTACTCCTGCAATTGTTAAATTGCAGATTTTGGAGAACAGGTACCAGATGGTATTGGTGATATGAAATATTAGTGCTGGATTTTGCTATTATTATTTCTTATTTCTTGTTTGAACAATTGTACTTGTACTTGGATTTATTTGTATTTGGGAAATATGACCCAGGATATTTGACTTATTCAGATATGGATTATTTGAGATTAATATATTTTGATATCAAGTATTCTTGTTGGTACTTTGGTTCATATGTGCATACTTGGTTGATTCTTTTGCTTCCGACTCTGATTATTATTGTGAAATGTTGTAAAGATTCTTCAACAACTTATGGATGATGAAAACCATTCGTTGGGCTTTTGTCGTGTATTCGTATTCCGTATTCTCTTTTGGAAAGCGGGGCATGACATCCGGGGCCACTGTGTATAATGAACGTGGACATGTTTTACGCGGGTCTGCATCTTCCTCTCCATCCTTTTATAAAGGAAGTGTTGAAATGGACAGGCCTGATCCCTATGCAGTATGCACCGAACTCATGGAAGCAGTTGACGAGCTTTATCATGGTCTGTCTTGAAAGAAGGGTTCCTCTCCACCTTAAATATTTTCAGGCGTGTTTGGGCTTTAGAGCGCTGTCGAGTCACTCCTATCGATAGTATATCTCGCCGCATCGAGCCTACAAAGTGGTGCACAGCCATCCAGATTCCATTAAAGGTTGGAAGAAGAAATACTTCATCGTCTGAGGTACCAAGCCGTACGACATTCCCACCAAATGGTCGTATAAGGGTCCGCCGAAGAAGGATCCCCGACGTCCCACGATCTAAGCTCGGAGGAGAGTGCTAAGTTTCAGAGACACTTCAAGAAGAGCACTAGTGTTGACTGACTACAAATGTCGGAAGAAAGCTTCGTCGATGCTGGTTTAAGCTTCATTGGCTCGCATAAGTTCTTTTGCTTTCGGCTTATTGTACTGTTATATTGCCTTATCTGATATCTATTTTTCTCTAGAGGTGCTGGTGTGAAGGTTGCCCTAGTGTCGGAGCCTCGGGAGGCATCGTGTAATACCCCAAATAAAATAAACTTTTGATTTTCTATTAAATGAACTATATATATAATTGAAATTGATTGAGTAGATTGAATCAATTGAATATGTGATTGAAGTAACATTGCCTAATTTTTTTTGCATTATGGTTAGGGTTAGGGTTGCCTAACCTAGGGTTAGGAACCAAACCTCATGATTAGTGTTGGATTAAAAATTGATGAGATCTAAGGGTTAACTTTGAACCAAGTTTAGATCTTCTTTTAGAAATGAGAAGAACCATGAAAGTTTTAGGACATTGGGTGTGTTGGCCCCCATCTTCACCATCCATTTCAATCACCCCCTCACCTTCAAATCCCCACCCTCCAAAGTCCATTTCCGGCCAACCCTAATACCCCACTCTCATTTTCTATAAAACTCCAACACTTCACCATTTCTCCATTCCTTCTTCATGCATTCTTAGTTCCAAAAAAAAAGTGAAAAGAAAGATAAAAGAGTGAGAAGGAAGTATATTGTTTAGCTAGAAATAAAATTTACTCTTTGGTTGTAGGTTTTCAAGTGGAGGTTAGCTTGGAGAAGGAGAAGGAAAGTTGAAGACTAGGCTTATTTCTCAACTCTAATTAGTATTTTTTTGTGTGTATGAATTGGTATGTAGGAGTAGATAAGGGTAGCATGAATACCATGCATGAGTGTTGATATGTTATGTAAAAATAGAACTTGTATGTCAACATAGTTTCATACCATGTTTCATGTTAAGCACACATATTTGATGTTGTGACTTAGGAATTTCTACCAAGCAAATGACTTAAAATATGGACCCAACATTTTGATGGCATGTTCTAGGATGAGTATAGAGCATCCTCAAATTTTTTTCATATTTTTCTAGCTTCGTTTAGTAGCTCAACAAAATTCTTAGTTTTGGAACAGAGAGTAGTGAAGGAAAGTGTGTTTTTCCTTGTTGTGAAGTGAAGTTTGGGAATTCATATTATGAAATTGGTAAAATATTTTGAGCTGCAATTTTTACTAAAGGTACTTGGGTGTGTTAACAACATTCTTTCCAAATTTCAGATTTTTCTGAATTTATTTGATATATTTAAAAATTATGTTTATCAACTGGTCCAGAACCAAGAAACTGGTTATGTGTTGTTCCAAGGATGAATTTTAATAAATCATAACTAATTCATGGAATATAATTTTGCAATGAAATTTTTATTATAGCATCTACTATGTGTCTTGATCATGTATCTAAAATTTCAGAAAATTTGGACAACATTTGATGGGGTTTCAAAATTAGTTGTAACCAGAGGTTTTGCACACTGCTAAGAACATAAGAATTTTTTTTCCTACTAAATTTAAAGGAATATAACTCTCTGTATATTTTAAATATGAATGCAAATTTTGGATATGTTCGACTTGTATATGTCTAGTTACTGCATCCAAAATTTCATAAGTATTGGACTTCTGGTTGAATTGATATTGAATTTTGACTGGATCATGTTCAGGTTAAGCTCTGAGTTAGCTAGTCTGTAAAGTTGTTAGTTTCTGGAGTTATATGTTTAGAATCTGCAGAACTGGTCAGCTAGTGACTTTTAGTAGAGATTCTTTGCTTTCCAGAACATCTTGAATCATGCAAATGACGTTAGTATATTGAGAGAGATGATTTTTTCGTGGTGGAAAGAAATAGTCCAAATTGAAACTACTTGCTTGTAACTTGGTGAAGTTGGCTCAACTCCTAAACCTTGGAGTTGAGAGTTAGTAGCACTTCCCATGCTTAATTGCTTGGTTAAATCATGTTTTAAAGTTTACCAGAGCATGTGTGTTGATTTGATCATAGTTGAGTCGATTGGACTGTCTAGGGTAAGATGATACCCTATTGGTATCAACCCTTAGGCTAGGAATTGAGACTTCCGCCTCAATGTTTGAATGAAAATTTCTCATGCCCCGACGGAGTCATAAAGAATGATCGTGGACCAAGGATGTGGACGAGATTCAAGATAGGGAAAGTGCCGAGCAAGGTGATCGCGTCACCGGAGCCGCGGATTAATAGACGGGAACTTGGGTTTTTGGTAAATCCCAAAGAGGCTAGGAGTGACCTAGTGCATTGGTTGAGTTTGTTGAAACCATACCCTTATAACATATCTAGGGTAGACTCAGTATTTGTTAGAAATACAGATACCTGAAATTGCAATAGTTTTCTAGCAAACATTAGTCCGGTGTTGACTCCCCTATCGTAAAGGTACATGAAAGTTGCGTACCTCGCTCTGTTAATTCCTGAAATACCAAGGTCATGAACAGGATGGTTCCTGTCAGATAGGGGGAATAGACCCCCGAGTCCGTCATGTTCTATGTTGGTAATGAACGAGCCATAGGTGGGGATCACTATGAGTTTTAGATGCCAACTTGGTACGAGGTGTACCTTGTAGTTTGTCACGGCTTTTGAGTGAGGTCCGGGCGCCGGGCACCACTGGTAACAAGGACACCACTAGGTGACTGCATTAATGGGTTGGACCGTAAATCTACAACCTCATCAGCCACGTTGTGTCGGTCAGGAACAGGATGAGTACGAGAGTAGGATGCATAGCGAGGGTTCGAAACCCTGAACTTGGAGACAACGACTTGATTTGAAGCGTATGTAGTATGGGATGCATGTGTTTCCAAAGTCTCGCTTGCATTAGAATAAGTGCATTCTTGACCTGTGCATTAGATTACTAGGTCATGTCATACACGGACACTTTAACCCAATGCACTCTTCCTTGATTATCACTTTTTCTTGTTGCATCAAATCTTGATTGTCAGTTGAGATCGCTGCTATTATTAGCTTTGTGCCAGTATATATACTGACGTGCCCACTCTTTTAGGTACTGGATGTCAATCCGTGAGAATAGGAGAGCTCGAGTCAGATAGTGCGTCCAAGTAACAGTATCAAGTGTTCACTATTCACATTTTTGTAAAACTCTGATTGTAACCATTGAACCAATGTAATATTGCAACACTTAAGACTTGTAAACATTTATTGAATATTTTTTTTTAGAATTTTTCTGTATTTTCCTATATTGTGACTGTTTGAAGGAAATATTCTGGCTTGTGTCACGAATCGCCAGTATAGGAATTCGGGCCGCTACACATCGACAGTTATAAGGGCAAGAGGAAGATCGAGGTGCCCGCCTCAGACCTCTTGTCGAAAAAAGCTAAGCCTTTGAAGGTTTGTGGCCTGGAGGAGGCTCCGAAGGGGTGACCGGGCGAGAGACCGGGCAAGAGGTTATTTAGGTACACCGACAAGGCTATAGGGCTCTCCAGACAAGACTATTCGTTGGAGGGGCTTGAATCTTTTATGGAGTTGGAGTTGGCTCGGGAAGTAGTGGAGAACCTTGCTCGTCCGAGGGACCAGAAGGATCTCGCCCGAGAGAGCATAGCTTCATGTTTCCTTTGTTTTTCTCAAGGGTCCAGACTAGTAAGTGTTCAATTGTTTTGCATTGTAAGTGTAACCATTCATTTCTAACTTTCTGTAGTTTCCCTGAAGGTCGCCCTCTACGGTGCCGAGATGAGGAGGCAGAATGAGTGCCTGCTGGACCTCGCGGATCAGAAGGTGGAACGGTATAAGAAGTGTCATGCCCCGCTTCCCAAAAACGAATACGGAATATGGATACACGACACAAGTCCAGCAAATGGCTTTCACCATTTATAAGCTGTAAGGATCTTTACAACATCTACAAGAATAAACAAGAGATATACAAGAGAAATAATCAGCCGCGCATGAACAAATGAATTAACATAACCAACAGAATTACTTGAAAGGAATAATGCTGAATCTCAAATAATCAAGTCTAGAACAAAACACAATTCTGAAACAAAATTCCGAATACAAAAAAATTTATGTAGTGATTACATTTATTCAAAAGAAACAACAAGGAATAAATATTAGCAAGAACTTCAGCCAACTAGAATGTTTGGTCACCTACTCCCTAGGACAGCTGGTCACCAAAGTCTGCAAGTGTAACCCCTGTTTTTCATTTTGTGTATATTTTTTTAGTGTATTTTTTTTCCGTTTTGGTGTATTTTTTCTCTTTGTATTCCTCTTGTATTTTTTTTTCTCTGAACCGTATATTGGATTTTTGTTTCAATATATTTTCATTTTATTATTTTGTCTTCTTTTAATTGAGTTCTTGATTCGTTGTCTGTCTTTTGATTCGTCTCTTTTTGCACGTGCCATTATTTTTGACTCTCACCATTAAATTTATTTTTTATCTCCATTTTGTTATTTTAATTCATTCATTTGTGCCCTAACACATTTTGGATCTTTATACCCAACTCACACATATACCCAATACCCACCTAAAAACCCATTATCTCATTCTAATACCCATTAACTATTAACCATCAGTAACTATCCATTATAAAATCCTACCTATTATGCAATCCACCTACTTCCTGTTTATTAAAACCATATACCCTTTTTACTAACCACCTATTAAATCTTTCATACCATACTTTCCTAGATTAAAACCTTCCATTCCTACCTGTGCATCCCAACCGTTAGCCACATGCCCCCAGACCCGGTTGCACCCAAAACCAACCCGACCCATTTTTTTTTCTTCTGTAGCCATCAGCTTGTGTGCACCCTCTCCTTTATTCAAACCCTAATACATATGTACTCCTATATATATTACAACCTTGCTGCATATTTTAGTTTTCCTAAACCATTGTCCTATTCCGTGCTCTATCTCTCCCGTTTTCTCTCCATCCGACGTCTCGCGCTTTCTTACTCTTGGGGTTTTCTTGCGCGTGCTCGAGTGCACGTGTAAATCGTTCGTGAGTTCGTAGATTTTTGTTCGTGGGCTCCTACTTTTGAGTTCGTCATTTTTTATCCCAATTTAAGGCAAGTAACTTGTACTCCAATTCATTTGTTTGATACAAGTCAAAAAGTTCACATATAGTGTAGTTGGGTCTAGAGACGACTCTTGAAGTGTTTTCCTTGATGAGTTTGTCTCTATTGTGAAAACTTGACCATAGATGACTCACGACACAAATCTTGACATGAATTAACATAGGTTTTACCCATTCTTGATTTTGAACATGTGTGTGAGACTTTTGTGAGAATTCGTGATTTGGTTGAGACCCATGTGTTATATTTGATGTGGACATGCTGGATACCTTAACTCATGATGTTTAGACACTTGGTAGACTCGATTTCATGTTTGGATGTGTTTGGATCAATTTCTTGAATCTATGTTGATTTTGTTTTTAAGGGGAAAATCTGCATTTTGTCGCTGTTCTGTTTTGTTTGCTGTTTTGGACTATCTTGAAGTCAGTATCTTAATTTCGGTATAAAATATGAGTTTTAGATGATTTCTTCTGTTTTCAAACCCCTCTGACCTTGCTTGATTTTGATTTCGTATGAATGAGTTATGACTGTTTTAGTACAGAGGTGTTGGTCTTTTCCAGGTTCTATTTTTCGGTAATTTTGATGACAAATCATTTAAAAGAACCATGCTACATATATTATTTTGATCTGAAACTTTGGTCAGTTTTTCTAGACCTATCTAGGGATTCCCTAGAATTTTGATAGATTTTATTGATGAGTTTTATATGTCGTTTTATGCATGTTTACAAAAGTCATACTTGCTATATTTTGCTCGCTGTTCTGTAAAGAATTGTGTTTTCACCCTGATTCTTTTTACTGTGTGAAAAATGTTTGCGAAATATGAAAGCTAATATATTTGGTCTATTTTCATCTCCCTTTGGCGGATTTAGATTTCGTTTCACTGGTTGCGAGAATTCAGTTTTCGTACAGCAGTGTTGGGAACTCCAGATTTGCCAAACTACTGTCACTTGATGTTTTCTTATTTTTGATGACTGAACAAATTTTACTGGAATATTATGAAACTTTATCTTTTGATTCTAGACATATAGGGGAATACCCTAGATTTTTCGTGGATTTATTTGATGAGTTTTGATGCTGTTTCCTTGACTTTGAATTCGTTTTCCTGATTCTTGGCTGAATGTGTTTTCTGTTTTCAAATTAGTTTTGACTTGTGATTTTCTGAAACACGATATGACTTATTTATATTTGCTGGATTTGTGTGGATGTCTATTTTCCAGATCCTTTGACGGATCCAGATTTGCATTTCTGTAGCGATGGAATTCATTGTTTTAGTACTTTACTGTCTTGCTGTCCTGAATATGAACATACACTGTTTTGCTCGTTTATGTGATTGTAAATTATCTATGCATGTTTATTTGTTTCCCTGAATCTAATACTGATATCTATCTGAACCCTGAGTACACAGCCCTATATGATCTCCTATGAATTCTAAAGCGAAATTGTTTGTTGTAGCAACCATGTGTTATGTTTTTGGGGCGCATGAAGTGCTACCTAGATAGTAATCACACTAGACTTATAAGAACATGACATCTATATCTGTATCTAAAATCTGAATCTGAATCTAGTATATGCATCTGGCTATCTGTTATCTAATCATCTGATTACCTGTTATCTGTCTGGCATTATCACTTGACACTATCTGTATATCTGTTTGCATACTCTCTGACACTTGACACTTGACACTTGACACATGTTAGTATACCATGCTAGATCTGTTTCTGCTATTAATTAGATTTGTCTAGTTTCCCCATGTACTTGTATCCTATATTATAAGTGGCCCGTAACTTGCAATTGACGGGTACTTGTTTTTCTTCTTCCTTCTCCTGCAAATTTACTAATTGCAGATCAAGATGGTCGGCCGCCAGATGGTATTGGCGAGATGATGTATTAGTGCTGGAGTTTCTGCTTTATTTATTGTTATTATTTGTTGCTTGAACTTGAATAAAATGTACTTGATTACTTGGATATTTATTTGTATTTGGGCAATGTGACCCAGGATAATTGACTCGTTCAGAATTTGATTATTTGAGATTATTATATTTGGTTTCAAGTAAATTTCTGTTGGTATCTTGTTTCAATTATGCATGTTGGTTGATATTTTTCTTGCTTCCGACTCTGATTATTTCTGTGATATGTTGTAAAGATTCTTGAACTGCTTATGGATGATGAAAATCATTCGCTGGGGTTTTGTTACGTATCCATATTCCATATTCTTTTTGGGAAGCGGGGCGTGATAGCAAGTTACAAATTGTAGGGAGAGGAAGTGAAACAAAACACAAGTCAATGCAAGTTACGGGCCGCTTGTAGTGCATGCAATAAGTATAGGAAAGGACAGATAGACAAGTATAGCAAGTAGCAAGTAGCATGCAAACAAGTAACAAGTAACAAGTGTCAAGTAGCATGTGCAAGTAACAAGGGTGAGAAAGTGATCGTGTAATTTAAAGTCTTATATCTAGTCCTATCTAGGTAGCACTTCATGCATTCCAAATTTTCACCAAATGGTTGCTACATTCAAACAAATTTCGTTTCAGATTTCGTAGTGGATCATAGAGGGCAGTGTACTCAGGTACAAGTATCAAGTAATCATGTGTCAGGTATCAAGTGTCAAGTGTCAAGTGTCAAGTGTCAAGTGTCAAGTAATCACGTGTCAAGTATCAAGTATCAAGTATCACGTAGGATCTATGGATCCCCTCCCGAGTACATATTTCTGTATCTTCCACTACTAGATATTTCCCTTTAACCCCGGCTTGGTTTCTTGTTATTATTATTTAAAGAAATCATGGATGTGCACAAACAAGACAAGAAATATGGTAAGATAACAAGGGACAAGTACAAGTTGGATAAGGACACGAACGGGTGATGAACGGCTCATCAAGGGCTAGGACAACGGAACTTTCAGTTCTGGACAGCAAGACACTACTGTACCAATTCTGAGATTTCCGTTGCCACAGACATGAAAATCTGGATCCGTCAGAAATTCTAGAAACTAGATTCCCAGCCGAATCTAACACATATATACAAGTCATATAATAATCACCGAACCAGGGCTCAAAACAGAATTATATACATAAATCATGTTCAGCCAGAAATCACAAGGTTATATTCATAAGCATGAAAAATGCATAAAAACTTACTGATTAAATCTCAGAAAAATCTAGGGTATTCCCTAGTATATCTAGCATCAGCAAATAAAATTTCATAATATTCCAACTCAGATAGTATAGTCAAATAAATTCAGAAATCAGCAAGATAAAGCAAGTTTATGAATCTGAAATTCTTGACACAGCAGTACTAAAACAGCGATAGATTACAAAGTATAATTCGAAATCTAAATCCATCAAAGGGGTTAAAAAATACATAAAGCAGGATACATCTTATATTCACAAAGTTTTAACGAACAACGGCTAGATTCAGGTTGAAAACATGGTTATTTACTGAACAGCATGCAATTTGGGAATCTAGTAATTTGTTCACAAGTATAGAATAGTTTATAAATGTCATCAAATAAATCTAGAAAAATTTGAGGTTAACCCCAGTCATGTCTATTTATACCCAGAAAAATATTAGATCCAAATCTTATCTTCAACATCAGTATTGAAAATGAATAACTGTACAAAAATCACATAAAACAAAATCTGGAATTCTCAACACATCTGTAGCAAAACAGCAATAACTCATACCTCACAAATCTAAACGGAGATTTGTCAAAAATTCTTGAAAATAGGCAACAATATCTACGATTAATATACACAAATTAATTTGATTTAATGACTTCAACAGGGTCTAAAATACTGAAACAAAACATTGCAGCAGAAAAAGCAAAAATCTCTTCTTATGCATTAAATCAAATAGTTCATATGCTACAAATCCAAATTATAACAAAACATTGCAGATACAGGACTCACAAATCCTACCCACTTAACAAGAAGAATTTCATCCTCGAAATTCAAACAAGAGGTACATAAGGCAACTCCGAAAAGAAGGAACAACAACACCAAAACCAAAACAAAACAATCTACACATACAAATGAGGAAACATCCGCTGGATATCCTCCTCCAGCTCCCAGGTCGACCACCCGCGAGTGACGATTCCAAGAAACTGGAACCAACCTGATGACCTTGTTCTTCAGCACTTTCTCCTGCCGATCCAAAATAGCAACTGGCAGAATCTCACAAGTCAGATCCGGTTGCACGGTTAACTTTGTATAGTCAATCATGTGGCTATCATCACAGAAATATCTCCTGAGTTGTGAGACATGGAAAATATCGTGCAATCCAGATAAAGCCGGTGGCAATGCAAGACAATAGGCCACCTTGCCTACTCGTTCCACGATATCAAACGGTCTGATAAACCTAGGGCTGAGCTTCCCCCCACCACCAAATCGAATGACACCTCACCACGGCGATACCTTGAGGAAAACATGGTCACCAACCTCGAACTCCAAGGCTCTCCTATGGACATCTGCCCATCTCCGCTGCCTGTCTTGTGCTGCATGAAGATGCTTCCTGATCTGAGTCACCGCATCAACTGTCCTGGTGATCAACTTCGGACCCAACAACTTCCTCTCACCAATGTCATCCCAGCACACTGGTGATCTGCACTTCCGACCAAATAGTGCCTCGAACGGTGCAGCTTTAAGACTGGCCTGAAAGCTGTTATCGTACGAGAACTTTACAAGATGCAAATGGTCTTCCCAAGATCCACCAAACTGCAATACATAGGACCTCAACATGTCCTCTAGAGTCTGGATGGTCCTCTTTAACTGTCCATCAGTCTGGGGATGAAAAGTTGTACTTTACTTCAGTTTACTCCCCAAACTACTTTGAAGACTCTCCCAAAACTAGACCTGAACCTCGTATTCCTGTCGGATACAATACTGACTGGAACTCCATGAAATCTGATGATCTCTTGCATGTACTTCTTTGCTAGGCTCTTAGTAGACTGTCCGACTCTGAAGAGAATGAAGTGAGCACTCTTTGTCAGTCGGTCGACAATCACCCAAATGGCATTTTGACCCTTTGAACTCCTTGGCAAAGAGGTCACAAAATCCATTGTGATGTGTTCCCACTTCCACTCTGGATTGGGAAGCGGTTGAAGATATCTGGCAGTTCTCTGATGCTCTGCCTTCACCTGCTGGTAGATAATACGCTGAGACACAAACCGAGCCACATCCATCTTCATACCATGCCACCATAAGTGAAGCTTCAAGTCCCGGTACATCTTAATACCTCCAGGATGAATAGAGTATGACGACTGGTGGGCTTCCTCAAGCAACCTCTGATGAACTTCACCCTTCGAGACACACAACCTAGACCCAAAAAAAAGCAATCCATCTGCATGAATAACTATATCCATTCTAGAACCGGCCTCAACCTCTGCTCTGAGTCCTTGAAACTGCTCATCACCAGCCTGAGCCTCTTTAATCTGTTCGACAATAGACCACTGAAGCTGAAGCATCATGCAACTCTGACCAGAACTCGGCAAAAACAAATCCAAATCCAACCTCCACATCTGCTGCTGAGTCAGAAACATGGCTGCAGGTCTCCTGCTCAAAGCATCTCGCACCAAGTTCACTTTACCAGGATGGTATTGCAAACTGATGTCATAGTCATCCATAAGCTCCAACCAATACCTCAGCCTCATCTTCAGTTCCTTTTGGGTGAAGACATACTTGAGACTTTTATGGTCGGTAAAGATCTCCGCTCGGTCTCCAAGTAAATAGTGTCTCCACAGCTTCAAATCAAAGATCACTGTCGCTAACTTCAAATCATGAGTCAGATAGTTCCTCTCATGCGGTCTCAACTGCCTGGATGCATAAGAAACAATTGGCCCTTCTGCATCAGAACTGCACTAAGACCCTTGCTAGAAGGTTGAAAACAACTGGCCCTTCATTTAACCAACAACGGCTATAATTAGGTTGAAAACATGGTTATTTACTGAATAACGTGCAGATTGGGAAATATAGTAGTTTGTTCACAAGCATAGAATAGTTTATAAATGTCATCAAATAAACCTAGAAAAAATTGGGGTTAATCCCAATCATGTCTTAGTTATACCCAAAAAAATATCAGATCCAAATCTTATCTTCAACATCAGTATTAAAAATGAATAACTATACAGAAATCACATAAAAAATAATCTGGAATTCTCAACACATCTGTAGCAAAATAGCAATAACTCATACCTCACAAATCGAAACTGAGATCTGTTGAAAATTTTGGAAAATAGACAACGAGATCTACGATTTATATTCACAGATTAATTTGATTTACTGACTCCAACTGGGTCTAAAATACTGAAATGAAGCATGGCAGCAGCCAAAACAGAAATCTCTTCTTATGCATTAAATCAAATAGTTCATATGCAACAAATCAAATTATAACAAAACACAAAACATGATATAATAGATGTCCAAAACAACATGGTATGGGTCTTAAACAAGTGTACCACAAGATACTACAACTAACACATCAAGCATGCAACGAGTGTACAACATATCATGGAATCACAAACAACATACATACATGCATCAAGAGTCTAGTTAGATCTAAATTAATTTCATGTTGTGTGTGTAACAAATATGATGACTACGGATGGGTCAACAAATAGAGTCAAGATCTAACAAGGGTTTTTCATGATAACGAATCTAGAAACAAAAGTGGCACTACAGGCGGTATTTGGTACTTGTATATACAACAAAATATTACAAGTTACTTGCCTTATATAGTAGACGAATCTGACAACAGAATGAGAATAACGGGAATAGATTCCCGGGCACGAACACAATACGAACGAACGGATCTTGAACAAGATGATCACGAACAACACGAAACCCAACACTTGTGAGAACAACCGCAAGCACACAAAGAGACAACAATAGCCAGGGGCACACTGCGATGGGGGATCGACGACAGCCATGGGCAATGGCGGAGCAGGGACGGCGATGGCGGACGACGGCACAAGGGACACAGGCCGAGAGGGGGCTGGCCGTGGTCTACTGCTTTCGACTTTGGGAGGAGAAGGGGAAGGTCGGGAGGCTCTGTGGGCTGGCGTCGTGGAGGTAAGGCGGCACAGGGAGGGTCGCCGAGGGCACGACAGTCGGAGGGCGGCAGACAGGTCGGGGAAGAAGGGGGGTACATGGGATGCAGTGGGGAGAGAGATGAGGGATGACAGAGAATTAGGGTTAGGGTTTAGGGGATAGCAACTGTAGATAGCAAATAACAAATCTTGTTGGGGGGAATTAATAAAGATTTTTGGTAAGGAGGGATTTGGAGAATCAAGAGAATATGGGGGAAGATATTATCTCCTTGTTAGGCAGATACAGACGGGAAGAAAATTCGGGAAAGACTGGGTCAAAGAAGAGGGTATTGGGTTGCGGTTTAGGATCCAGTAGGACGGGTAGAAGGGTTCTGTTAGGGTAAACTAGGTAGAAAACCAAATCTAATATGGCAGGACCAAATAAATAAGAAATTAAGCCAGAAATACAATAAATTAGAAACAATAAATCATGCAGAAATAGAATAATTGGCAGACAAAAGAATCACAAAATAATCAAACAACTAGGTGAATATATAAATACTACAAAAAAGAACAAATGCACGGTTCAGGAAAAAGAAGGAGTACAAATAGATAGAATACACCGGAAGGAAGAGTACAGTAAAAAATACAGAAAATGGGATACAGGAGTTACAAGAAGAGATGCTAGAAGGACCACGAGCGTGTCGAGGCCTTGGTGAAGAATGTGAAGGAATTGGGGAAGAAGCCATCGGAAGTAGAGGACGACCCGGGGGAAGAACGATCCACCCACAGGGTGCTGTTGGACAAGAAAGATGCATTGGAGCGCCAACTTGCAATGGTCCGATCAGAGTTAGTGGGTTTTGCGGATGAAATCGTCGATGGCGAGGAGCATGGTTTCAAACAAGCCATCCAGAGCATTCGATGGGATCTTACCCTCGACCATCTTGCATATGACCTGGAATTTGTTACTTCTCCCGTGACACCTCACGTGATTCCCTCTAACCTGGGGGCTGGTGTCGGTCCTACTCACAGGACCTTTGAAGATGTAAGTGTTGAACGTGTTCATCCTCCCTTGAGGGGTTTCACCCACGACCCCCACCGAGATTCCTTCTCAGTCGGAATCAGATGTTAGCTCTATTCTTGGGGTCGTAGGAAGGGTCGATGCTCGTTCGACTTTTGGGGAGTAGCCCCCCTTGCCGTCGCTTTCATTTTTTGTTGTATTTTGCCAAAGGCAGACTGGCTACCACCCATTGTACCCAATTATTTTTTTATGAAATGATAAGGATTTTTTATGCTATTAAGCCTTGATTTTGCTGTGAACTTCGAAGTTTTCCGATGATCCTTCGGGGTCGGATTGTCGTCTTGGGTGGAGGCATTGGAGACTCGAGACTAATTTTTGATTGAGACCTAGTAGGACTCCAAACTTCGGAGCAACAAAAGCTCGGAGTGGGAATTTGAAGGGTCTTGCTGACAGGGAAACCAACAGTCTACGGACCTGCATGTTCCATGCTTGCCACGTAAGTGCACAGTATTTGATGTCTCTTTCATGCCTATACATTGCTTTCTTCCGCCTGCTCTCCCTTCACAATTTTCCTTCGTTACCTTCACTACTCCCTTATCAATTTTATTCTTCTTTTAGTTATGGTTTTCGACACACTTTTGATGGAAAGGCACCGAGCTAGGAAGGTTGAGAAGGAGGCGGCCGAGGCTAAGGCCAGAGCTGAGGCCGAGGCTAAGGCCATGGCTGACCCTCTAGCTGAGGCAGGGGTGAAGACCAAGAAATAAGTGGAGAAAAAGGCTATCAAGGGACGGCCAAGTCGGACGGAGCGGAGACCGCGATGACCGAGGACCCCAAGGGAAGGGAACCGAGGGGGGATCTTCGAAGCACCCCCACTCCCATTCTTCAGTCGTGCCACTGTAGAAGAAGAAGGAAGAGGATGTTAATCCCCCTGAACGTTACGAAGTCATCGGTCGCCGTCGAGGAAACTCCGCAACTAGGTGGTGCGACGGCACTGAAGCTGCCCTCACCGGCAAAGGCGTGGATTCCCTCCTGGACTATCACGGAGGTGGATCTGACGATGGATCATGTGAATGCAGCCTAGGTGGTCGAGAATCTGGCTACTCCTAGAGAATTTGTGTCCCTAAAGAGGGAGACCCAGGACGAAATCTACACTCGTTGGGCTCAAGCTTTGGTCCTTGTAAGGATCTTTTACTTGTCGCTGGTGTCCTTCTTTGTTTTTTATTTCCTCGAATATTTCCTTTCTACAGGCTGCCGTCACTGGGGTGGAGTTGAAGTGGAGACTCGGCATAATGCTTGCACGGGCCCAGGTGTCCGAGGAGAACTATAGGGAGTTTGTGTGCTGGAATCAGAAGCTTTGGCTGGCCGTTAAGGATGCTGAAAAGGAGTTTGAGGGGGGGAAAAAGGCTCGGCAGGAGTTGCTGGCTGAGAAGGAGAGATGGGCCGAGGAACGGCTAGCATGGCAAGCCAAAGAGAAGAGACTACAGGGCAAGCTAGATGAGGCGGCTTAGCGGGCGAGCAAGGACAAGCAGGAGTTGGACAAGACCGTATTGCAGGTGCTCGATGCCAAGGATGCAAGGTACGGCGTGGCCCTTACACACGTGAAGATAAGATATCAGTGTCTCAAGATCGAGGGCTTTGCCTTCGATGTGAAAGTAGAGGACCTGCAGCAGGGCGGCTGAGCTGGATGTCGCGACTATTGAGAAAGGATCCCTCACCTTTAACTATTAAGGATCTACCCCGCGATGCCGTTAATCTGTATATTTTCCTTTTTGGGGACTGGCCACCACCTTTGTACTTTTTTCATTATTATTAAAAGGAATCAGATACAATAATCAAGAAAATAAAATAAAATACAATAAATTCAAAAATAGAAAAATAGGAGTTACAAATCCTACCCACCGTACAAGAAGAATTTCCTCCTCAAAATTCATACAAGTGGTACATAGGGCGAACCCCGAAACAAAACAAAATAAAGCAAAACAGCTACTCAAACAAATGAGGAAACTTCCCCCGAATTTCCTTTTCCAACTCCCAAGTCGACTCACCTGGCGAGTGAGGATCCCAAGAAACTCAAACCAGCTTGATGACTCTATTCTTCAACACCTTCTCTCGACGGTCTAAGATAGAGACTGGCTGAATTGCACGGGACAAATCGGCCTGATAGCCAAGTCTGAGTAGTCAATCACATGACTATCATTCCTGGTGTATTTTCTGAGTTGAGAAACATGGAATATATCATGGGCACCCGCTAAAGCTGGCGGCAACGTGAGCCTGTAAGCTACCTTGCCCACATGTTCCACAATATCAAATGGACCAATGAACCGGGGACTCATCTTTCCCCCACATCCAAAACGGATAACACCTTTCCAAGGTGATGCCTTGAGGAACACATGCTCGCCTGCCTCAAACTCTAGAGATCTACGGCGATAGTCAGCCCACCTCTTCTACCTATCCTGAGCGGCCTGCAAGTGCTTCCTGATCTGAGCCACGACATCAACTGTCTTCGTGATCAACTCAGGACCCAAAAGCTTCCTTTCGCCGATATCATTCCAATAGACTGTCTATCTACACTTGCGCCCAAACAAAGCTTCAAATGGAGTATCCTTGAGACTCGCCTGGTAACTGTTATTATAAGATAACTCGTGAAGATGATCTTCCCACGAACCTCCAAACTGAAGAACGCATGATCTCAACATGTCTTCTAAGGTCTGAATCGTCCTTTATGACTGCCCATCCGTCTGAGGATGGAATGTTGTAATGTAGCTCAACTTAGTACCCAAGCTCTTCTGCAGACTTTCCCAGAACTAAGGCCTGAATCTCGTATCACTATCTGATACGGTGCCGACTGGAACTCTATGCAGACGAACAATCTCCTGAACATACTTCTCAGCCAAACGCTCTGTGGACTGACCCACATGGAAAGGAATGAAGTGAGCACACTTCGTCAACCGATCCACTATCACCCAAATAGCATTATGACCCTTGGGACTCCTTGGCAAAGCAATCACAAAATCCATCGTGATATTCTCCCACTTCCACTCTGGGATTAGAAGAGGTTGCAAAAGTCCTACATTTCTCTGATGCTCTACCTTCACTTGCTCACAGATCAAGCACTGAGAGACATATCTAGCCACATCCCTCTTCATACCATGCCACCAGAAATGTTACTTCAAGTCCCTATACATCTTGGTACCACCTGGATGAATAGAATACGGAGACCGATGAGCTTCCTCAAGTAGCTTCTGCCTGACTTTCCCTCTAGGTACACACAACCTAGAGCCAAAACGAAGCGACCCATTAGCATGAATGACCAAATCGAATCTCAAACCGGCTTCCACTTCACTTCGAAACTGCTGCAACTGCTGGTCACCGACTTGGGCTTCCTTAATCTGCTCTACTAAAGAAGAATGCAATTGCAACACCATGAACTGCTGAGCTGATCCAGGAAGTAGAACATCCAACTCCAGCCTCCTCATATCCTCCACTAATTCCTTCTACTTGGTAAGGAATATAGCGGCAGGCCTCCTACTAAAAGCATCATGCACCAAGTTCACTCTGCCCAGGTGATACTGCAAATTAATGTCAAAGTCTGCTATTAATTCCAACCATCTTCTTCGCCTCATGTTCAATTCCTTCTGTGTGAACACATACTTCAAGATCTTGTGATCTATGAATATTTCCACTATATCCCCAAGCAGGTAATGCCTCCACAACTTCAACGCAAAAAATATGGCCGCAAGCTCCAGATCATGCATGGGATAGTTCTTCTCATGAGGTCTCAACTGCCTCGATGCATAAGCGATAACCCTGCCTCGCTGCATCAGAACTGCTCCCAGACCTCTATCCAATGTATCACAATGGATCACAGAACCACCCGAACTGTCGGGTATAGTCAGCACAGGCACTGACGTCAACCCACGCTTCAACTCGGCAAAAGCTTCATCACAAGCTTCATCCCAATCACACTTTTTCTCCTTCTTCATCAAACTTGTCAGAGGCCCAACAATCTTCGAGAAATCCTGAATGAACTTTTGATAGTAGCCGGCCAAACCATGAAAACTTTGCACCTCAAAAACAGACTTCGGAACCGGCCAATCCTTGACCGCAGAGATCTTCGACGGGTCCACAGAAACACCAGCACCAGAAATAATGCGGCGTAGAAAAGCAACTCGATCCAGCTAGAACTCGCACTTACTGAGCTTCCTGTACAGCCGGTTCTCCCTCAAGGTCTACAGAACAACCTTCAAATGTTCATCATGATCTTCCCTATTCCGAGAATACACCAATATGTCATCATCCGAGAATACACCAATATGTCATCAATGAAGACCACGAAAAAACTGATCCAAGAATGGTGAGAACACCATGTTCATCAGACTCATGAACACATTCGGTGCATTAGTAACTTTGAAAGGCATCACCAAGAACTCGTAATGCCCGTACCTCGTTTGGAAAGCCATTTTCGGAACATCTTCTGACTTCATCTTAACTTGATGATACCCGGAACGAAGATCAAACTTCGAGAACACTGAAGCACCTCCCAGTTGGTCGAACAAATCATCAATCCTCGGCAATGGATACCGATTCTTTACAGTGACATTGTTCAACTCTCTGTAGTCAATGCAAAGCCCGTGGTTACCATCCTTCTTGTTGATGAACAGAACTGGAGCTCCCCAAGGTGAAACACTAGGTCTGATAAAACCATTATCAAGCAGCTCCTGAAATTGCACCTTCAGTTCTGCCAATTCAAGTGGTGCCATACAATACAGACTCTTGGAAATAGGCATCGTACCTGGCTGAACATCAATGCTGAACTCCACATCTCGGTCGGGCGGCAAATCTAGAAAATCCTCGAGAAAGACATCAAGGAAATCCCGCACAACTAAGGGTGCAACAACCCCATCAGAGCCCAACAACACAAGCGAAACAGCCTTAGGGTCCATCGAGTTCTTGACACGCCCTGATGGTGTCTCACCCACATGGAACACAAACTCTGGTTGACCAGAAGGCCTGAAAGTCACCTTCTACTCTCGGCAATCAATCACGGCACAAGAAACACCCAACTAATCCATGTCCAGAATGACATCGAAACCAGAATTGGGAATCACAATCAAATCAGCCAAGAAATCACACCACTAATCAGCAACGGGCTTTGCTTGCATATCCTAGAACAGAAAATGACAAATCCACCTGTGGTGATGTCCCAAGCTGCGGGCATAGCATCGCTTGCCAAACTATGCTGATCAACAAAACGAGAGGAAATAAAAGAGTGAGTAGCACAAGAATCAAACAAAACATGAGCTGGAAGGAAGAAGACTAAAATTACACCTTCAACCACTCCAATAGCTACCTTCGCTTCCTCAGCTATTAGGTTATAAGCCTGACCACTACTCCCAGTCTGGCCTCCTCTAGGAGCCACATGCCTCTGCTCAATGGTTTGCCTCTGCGATGGAAGAGACGGTTTACCCTGACCACGAGCCAGTGCTCCCTGCTGGATGGTACCTCCAGCCTGAACAGCTGCCCTACTCCTGGGGTTGTCCCGAATCATATGATCACTGCTTCCACATGCAAGGCATAGTCGATTAGCTACCCTACAGTCCCATTGTGAATGCCTAACCTTATGGAAATAGCCACAAGTATCGACAGTCCTCGGAACAACAGGTGCATAAGGCTGTGCCCTCGCGGGAAGAGGTGGAACTGGCCTCCGAATAGGTCGTCTGATAGGCCGAACTGCAACATGGTGCAGAACAGTCTGCTACGAAACACCTGACCTGCTAAGGGTCTGCTCCTGGATCCAAGCAGCATCCAAAATGTCGGCATAGGCACGAAGCCGAAGAGTAGCCAAGCGGTCCTGGAGGGTGAAAATCAAGCCCAAATGGAATCTGCGAGCCATATCCTCATCAGTGGCTCCGAGGGCAGAAGCGAAGTGACTGAGCTAGGTAAACTCTGCAGCATACTCGTCCACGGAACGGTTTTCCTGGTTAAGACAATACCCAAATTAATATTGTCACAGGTGAAGTAGGCAACAACAATGACATTTAAGAACATTATCTAGCTGACCAGAGTTAGAGAAACGAATTGGCGTTCCATCTCTGCCTTGGTAACACTAGGAAAGAAATTCGCCATGAAGCTCTATGAGAAAGTGGCCCACTCGATGGGTCTCACCATCCTTTCGGTTTTAGCCTGCGACCAAATGTGAGCAGGATCCACCAATTGGATGCTAACCACATCCACATGAACAACATCAGCAACACGGGCGGCGATCAACAGTTGCTCCCTCCGGATAAGCCATTGTTAGGCCTCCAACGACGATTTAGTACCTGAGAACTTATTCGGGTGCAGCCTCATGAAATATGCTACTGTACCGGGCCTTGGTGGCAGTGGCCCAGGTGCAGGTCCAGCAGCAGTTCCATTGGCCGCCAAAGTGGCCCTCATCAATTCATTGTGCTTCTGCTGGAGAGCCATCATCTGCTAAATCATCTGAAGAATAGCAGCGTTGTCAGGCTGCTCATTCCTCGGATGGGAAGAAGAAGAATTCCCACAAGTCATAGCCTTAAACACGAGCAAATATGGTTAGTACCCAGATTATATGTTGGTTATTATATATACATTCATGTGATCATCGTGATTTGCACATTACTGAGTTAACCTGGCTAGAGCCAAACTTGACTAATATATCAATAAACGCCAAACCTTCATAAAGATAGTCATGTTTGACTGATATATTTCCGAACCTGGTGCTCTGATATCACTAAAAACCTGTCACGCCTCACTTCCCAAAATACAAAATATGAGTACGTAACGTAAGCCCAGCGAATGATATAAACACCATTCATAAGCTATACCAGACTAACTCAACAATATGAAAGAACAATCACAACCCGCAAGAAGATATAATCACATAAACAAAGATCAACTTCAAAAATAAATGAAATAATCCAAATAATAATATCCAACATCTGGGATAAAAACAAATTCCGGGTCATAATGCCCAAAAAAACAAAGTATAATATCAAGACAATGTCCAAGAAATAAATTTAGAAATAAATTAATTCAAGCAATCTAATCTCGGACTCCATCTTCTAGAATCGTTGCTCACCAATTCCTTCTGGTATTGTTCCTCCAGTACCTGTAAACTCTTGATCTAAAAAGAAAGAAAATAATGTGCTTAGAACAAGTTATGGACAGCATGTAGAGGGAAACAAAGAATAATAGGAACATGGTATATCAAAAGAAAAAGGGACGGGATCAAAATCAATAACAAAGACAAGGAATGGAAAAAATATCAAGGGTCTACGTTTAATCATGTATTTAATTAATAATTTCAATTCAAGTTCAATATTGGTGACAGTATACGGGATCAAGCATGAAATGTCAAATGCAGGTTATTAATCATTTTATTAGCCAATCTAATGCACGTACTACTGCGTCCCATTCCACATGTTCGGCGCAAGCACACAGTGTACGCTTTAGAATGATGGTGAATTCACGATTTGTGTACTCGGCCCAGTAATCAGTGTTTAATGTTCAGTGATAGTGATTATCAAGCAGTATTTTATGGCCATCAGTCAATACAAGTCAAGTAGTAGGGCCCGACCGAGTAAAGTTTTTGATTGTTCACTACCAAGTCATCTCATAACACCCCGGCATGTTATCATTTAATTTCATCCTAAGTGAGCATGAAATAAGGTGTCAATGTTGTATGATGCTAGGTGTGGAAAAATTTACTCGTTACAGACAAATCAAGAAGCAACCACATTAAATTAACACAAATCACACAATCTGGACAGCATGACATTATTATACAAAAATACAGATTACCGCAACTACAGAAAAGAAAATCTAGATTCGTCAGAAATTCTAGAAAATAGGCTCTCTACCCGTTCTAGCGAATATATATACTATATGTAAAAGTTATAGAAACTGGGGTGAAAATCCTATTCTTTTCAGATTTTATGTTCACGCAGCAAGTTATAAATTGTGTTCACCTATATGTTTTAGCTCAGAAAACTCATCAATTAAATCCACAAAAATTCAGGGTGATTCCTACACATGTCTAGTCTCAGCAAAATTTATTTCATATTTTTATTTTACTATTAACGTGTTCAATTCAATTATGAAACATAAAGATGTGCATGAATTTGTGAATCTGAAAATTCAGACACAGTTGTACTAAAATACTGATATCTAACAGATTATAACTCAGAATTTAGATCTGTTAAATGTTATGGAAAATAGATTCATGGGGCTATAATTTATGTTCAGAAAGTTATTTCAAATTACAATAACAACATGGTCGAAAATCTGATACAAAAAGACACAAACAGCAGTCCAGAAAATAGTTTGATATGAATAGGCAACAGCTTAATCATACAACCATATAATTCATGCTAATTAATAATTAAAGGGATTCTAGATGTTTAAAATGCATAATTCCAGTTTTAAGATGCAATTTTGCAGGCATGGTAATCAATTCATTAATTCAATTCAATCTAACATATCCAATTCATCAATCAATTTTATAACACATGGATCTAGTTATTTTTCATGTAAACGTGCATATGCAATGTACAAAAGGAACTAGGTTTTAGATCAAAGATGTAGGCACGATGTTAAGAATATATCGGGTTAGCTCGTGTAAACCCTCAATATACTTAACGGAATTTCAATTAACAATATGATAAAAGATTTGGATCTACTTGAAGAGATCAAGGAATCTCGAACAAAATAATAAACTAGTTTAAGAAGAGACTTGCCTTTTAGTTGTTAATTTCGAATATATAGAATAACGGGATGAGAATCCCGGGCGACGAATCCACGAACGGAAAACACATGCGAGCTACGTACAACAGTAAAACAGCGAATCCAAATAAACAGCACACAGCAAGATCAACTCATCCAATTCCCTTCTTTACACAAAATAGCAAACTCACAAACAAACGCCCACAACACCAAACAACATACACCAAAAAGAAAAAGCCCAACTCTGCCTTTTCTTCAACTGCGACAGAGAGAAAGAGAACACTGCAGGGGACCAACGGTGCTCACGGTCGAGAAGCGGTGGCAGCGACGAGAGCGAGGGGCGTGAGGGTGCTCGGGGGTAACTGGCGGCGGCACTACGGTCGAGGAACGACGGCAGCGACCAAGGGACGACCGGGGGATTGGTGCTCTATTTCTCGACGAAATGGGGGAGGAGACGGCGGGGGTGCTCAGGGCTCTGGACGACGACGACGAGGCGAGGGGTCTTCGGTGGTTACGGGGGACATCGAAGAGGGATCGAGGTGGTCGACGAAATGGTGGCGGCAAGGTGGATGGGTGCAGGAGATGGGTTACGGTGGAGTTTGGATGAGAGGCGGTGACGGGATGGTGGTGAAAGCGGAGCAAGGGAAACGGAGGGATGATGCTAGAGAGACGGAGGCGAGGCTGGTCGGAGAGGCGACGGGAGGAGAACGGAGGCTTGGGCAGTAAGTTGAGTTTTGAAAAAGAAAATAGAAAGATGGGAGAAAGAGCAGGGGTAGGGGGGAGAGAGAGGGGATTAATTAATTAGGGTTATTAATATGGGTATTTATAGGGGATTAAGAAGTTGGGGTTTGGGTTGTGGGTTAATAGGTTTAGGATACAGGTTTGGGCTCCAAAAAGAGAAAAACACATAGAAATCAATGGGATGAACATATAGCGGAACAATTCAAACTCAAAACACGAAAAGCAAAGATTTGCAATGAGCAAAAAAAAGCAGAATTCAAGCCAAAATAGTACAGAACGATCAAAAGAGAATAAAAGAACCCAATAAAAGCAAAAAAAGAATATTATTAAATGGAATCAGATACAATAATCAAGAAAATAAAATAAAAATATAATAAATTCAAAAATAGAAAAATTGGGGCAACAAGGTCACCCTCTTTTCTATTGGTTGGTTGTGCCTTCTGATTATAGAAGCGCTCGACCCTCTGTTGGTAGATGTTCCTTCTGATAGCCGACTTTTCACACACCTCGTCAAGGAGATCGAGATTGGCTCTTAAACTTGCTGAGTTGGAACTTTTAGAGAAGCTTATGATGCGAGGAGAGGGGAGACTGACATCTAAAGGGATGACTGCTTCGGTTCTGAAAGTTAGGTTGAATGGGGACTCTCCTGTTGAAATTCTTTCAGTGGTTCGGTAGGCCCACAAGACGCTTAGCAGCTCTTCGGCCCGTAGGCCTTTTAGTGACTTGTCTAGGCATTTCTTCAGTCCATCCAGGATCTACTTATTGACATTCTTAACCTGGCCATAGGACTGGGAGTGCAAGACTAAAGAGAACCTTTGGTGGATCACCAAGTTAGCACAGAACTTGCAGAAGTTTTTGCCGGCGAACTGGGTGTCATTGTCGGTGACAAGAATCCAAGGGGTACCAAATCGCAAACGATGTTCTTCCAAACGAATTGTTGCGATTGATACTCGGTTATGGTGGTGAGTGGTTCTGCCTCGACCCACTTTGTAAAATAGTTTATGGCCACGATGAGGGAGAGCTTCTGGCCAGTTGCTTTTGAAAAGGGGCCAACCAGGTCCATCCCCCATATAGCAAAGGAGACCGGATTGGACAGTGATTTCAGCTTGGCTTGGGGAGTGGGTCGAATGGAGGAATTGTAACACCCCGAATTTCATAATAGGAAATACGGTACACAAATCTAGAATCTTTACTTGAATGTAATATAAACACAGTGCAAAATACAGGGAAATCTGAAACTTTTATTACGTTAACTCTTTTTATAGAAACACAACGGAATTTTTACACATTAATTACAACTTGTTACAAAAATTCAAACTTTCATCTTCATTATATTCCATAGCTTAACTTGAATCCATGCTATTCATTAACAAGATTCCTGCAAATTGAAAAGTGGGCACATTAGTTAATTGCAAGTGACGCAATACTATAGCAAAAGTGATCTTCCAATTCTCACAACCACAAACTTGATGGAAAAAAACAATAAAGATAAATAAAAACAGCAAGGTGAATCTAATCTAAATGTATGAGTGTATGCCATGAAACAAAAATAATTAAAAAAATTGCATAAAACAATGGAATAAAAATAAATGCACACAATGCTCACTAATGCACACTTGTTCGAATTTTATGCATCTTATACTACATAGGTCTGAGGGCAAGTCCTTAGCGTTCACCTCATTATATGGTTGAATCTCTCTTTATGCAACCTAACCCGATGATTGTACTCCAATGCATAATTACGTGCAATCGCACCCCAAGGATTGTGAACTTTACCGGTCTTACCCTAGCCCACATTCATGGATTTACCAGGCCTACCTAGGTCCCGAACATTCCTAGGCACCATAGTCCTTTACAAGACATGTCGTTAAATCTGGCAAATCAACCCCCTACAACTACGAACTAGGCCTACCCCTAGCACACCCTCTGTGGATTTACCGGGTGTATCATGTCCGTCAGAACATTCCTAGGAACCGCAATTCTTTACCGGACATGCTCGTCGTTGTTTCCAATCATAACTCCATCTAGTGCCTAACCTTGGGTTCAAACAAAACAACCATGGCCAACTAGAGCTAGCTCACCCTACGAGACTTAACTCAACATCTCCATAAATATATCCCAACCGAGGTAACACCAACTTTTAAATAATCACAAGTTGTCGGTATCTAGGATCCTGCTCAGCCTCTAGAGCGCTCACAATTAAAACATCAACATATTCTTTCTTTCATTTATTCCCCAAATCAACCACTTTTCGCATAACTAAAGTAATTCAATTCAGTTAACAATGTCCCTACTCATTTCGAAACTTTATCATAATCCTTGAATTTAAAACAACTTGGATCACAATAAAATCTTCTTCTCTCAAATGCTAAAATTTTCTCCCTAATTACTTTAATTCTATCTTCTACATTTATAGAGAACGATTCAAGAAACTTACACTTGTTTAAATTGATTAAAACATTTACATTTCAACTTGTAAGATATCTTTCCATATTTGAAACTTCATGCATCTAAGTCTGAAAGTTAATCAACTTAAACTTGAAACAAATCAACTAAAATCTGAAAATTTATACTCTTTACAATCTGAAACTATATTTTTTCAAATATGATATTACTCCAAAAATTGAAATTATATGCATCAAAATCTGAAAACCTAAACTATCAAAATCTGAAATATGAACTTCTCAAAAAACTGAAATATAAAGTCCCAAAAATCTGAAACTTATAGTAGTAAAATCTAAAACATAAACAACAAAATATAAAACATAAACTTTTCTCAAATCTGGAATATAAAGCCCCAAGATCTGAAACACAAACTATTGAAATCTGAAACAAAACTATAAAATCTGAAACACAACTATTGATAACCCAAACCATAAACTATCACAATCTGAAACTTACAGTAATCAAAATCTGAACTAATAGTTATAGTCTGATGTATATATACACAGGGACTTGTACTCTAAGATACTAATGATCCGAAATATACCCACAGAGACCAAATCTGAAATAAGCAAATATCGAGATCTGAAACATATACAATCTGACTCTAAAAATCTGAAGCTAACAAATATTATGGTATGAAATATACACAGTCTGAGAGTATAACCAAAATCAGAAATATATGCACATACGATAATAATGAAACTTGAAATTATCCAATATCAAAATCTGAAATATATATGTATGCGAGAGTAAGGAAATTTGAAATATATATGTATGTGAGAATAAGGAAATTTGAAACTATTCCATATGAAAATCTGAAATATATACCCATACTAGAGTAATGAAATCTGAAAGTAAGCATATCCAAAATATGAAAATATATGCTTGTGTCTAAGTGATGACATCTAAGGCTAAGCACTATCAAAATATGAAAATATATACACATCAGAGGGCATTAAAATCGGAATTAACAACTATCCAAATCTGGGATATACACATTCTAA
This sequence comes from Hemerocallis citrina, assembly GCA_017893485.1. Taxonomy (NCBI): domain Eukaryota; kingdom Viridiplantae; phylum Streptophyta; class Magnoliopsida; order Asparagales; family Asphodelaceae; genus Hemerocallis; species Hemerocallis citrina. Next base: position 287,633,583 of record CM030358.1, read on the forward strand.
GATGCACAAACGAAAGTTGAAACTCAAGAAATTTGAACCCGAAATCTGGGGTTATTCCTTATTACAATCAATCAAATTAACTACACGATTATCTAGCCAAACTTCAAGAAACCCGAGGCTTAAACAGAGCCACCCGAACCTACGTATATCCAAGCCTAGCCCCATCTTTACTGTGCATATCTGAGTTTCCCACTCCCTACCCGACAGCATACAAAACCCCATACCCGCAGGATATGTTAGGATCGTGAGAAAAACAACAGAGATAAATTTGAGAAGAAAACAACACAAATATTATTTCTCAATCTCAAAAGATTTACAAAAAAAACTCTCAATACTTTATAAACTCTCTGTGGCTATCAATCTCTATTTTGCTCAATACCATGCTTTCGAAGAGACACCATGCTTTCGAAGAGACACCATGCTTCGGAAGAGACACCATGCTTCGGAAGAGACACCATGCTTGCACCAAACGTTGTCATGCATCAGCATGCACCAAACGTTGCATGCATGAGTGCATGCTCTTTTGTGGCGGGACCTACAATTCTCCCCCTCACGCCACATCTGCACCAATCGTCATCTCTCATCCATTTCAGTTATGTCTCTGCATAACTCTAGTTTCTCCCGAGACACAATCTTTGTCAACATATCTGCTGGATTCTCCTTCGTGTGGATCTTCATCAGTTTCAACAATTGTTGATCCATCACCTCGCATATCCAGTGATAACGAATATCAATATGTTTTGTTCGGGAATGGTACATTGAATTCTTGCTCAAATCCAGAGCACTCTGACTGTCACAATGTACCTTGTAGTCATTCTGCTTGATCCCGAGTTCTTGTAGAAATCGCTTTAACCACAACATCTCCTTGCCAGCTTCAGCGGCAGCAATGTACTCTGCTTCTGTCGTAGATAGTGCAACGCACTTCTGCAACCTTGACTGCCATGACACAGCTCCCCCTGCAAAAGTGTAGATAAAACCAGAAGTCGATTTTCTACCATCAAGATCTCCGGCCATATCTGCATCTGTATAGCCTTCCAAAACCGGATCAGCTCCCCCATAACACAAACATATCTTTGAAGTACCCTTAAGATACCTGAGAATCCACTTAACAGCCTCCCAATGCTCATTTCCTGGATTGGAGAGAAATCTGCTTGACACACCTACTGCATGTGCAATATCCGGCCTCGTACACACCATTGCATACATCAGACTTCCAACTGCTGAAGAATAAGGCACAACTTCCATTTTCTCGCTCTTTCCTGGATGAGGGACACGAACTCTTGCTCAACTTGAAATGATTAGCCAGTGGGATGCTAACTGGCTTGGCACCCTCCATGTTGAATCGCTTGATCACCCGTTCAACATATTTCTCTTGAGATAACCACAATCTTCGGGCCTTTCTGTCTCGAGAGATGTTCATACCTAAAATCTGCTGAGCTGGCCCAAGGTCCTTCATATCAAAGACCTTAGAGAGTTCTATCTTCAGCTGTCTGATCTTCACTGCATCTTATCCGACGACCAACATGTCATCGACATATAGTAACAGTGCAATGAAATTTCCATCAGGGGACCTTTGAATGTAGACGCATTGATCTGCAGCAGTCCTCTTGTAGCCTTGACTCACCATGAATGAATCAAACTTCTTGTACCATTGCCTTGGTGCTTGCTTGAGGCCATACAAACTCTTCTTCAGCTTACATACGAGATTCTCTTTCCCTGGAACCTCGTATCCCTCTGGCTGCTCCATGTAAATTTCTTCATGCAGATCACCGTGAAGAAATGCAGTCTTCACATCCATTTGTTCAAGCTCCAAGTCTAGGCTAGCTGCTAATCCGAGCATGACTCGGATTGAAGTCATCTTTACAACTGGAGAAAAAATCTCACCAAAATCGATGCCTTTCTTCTGAAGGAATCCTTTGACCACTAGCCGAGCTTTGTGCTTCACCACCTTTCCGCTGCCATCTTTCTTGAGCTTGAATACCCACTTGTTCTTTAGTGCCTTCTTCCCTCCTGGAAGCTTAACCAAATCGTAGGTTTGGTTCTTCTCTAAAGAGTCCATCTCATCCCCGCATAGCGTGCAGCCAGTTGTCTTTGTCTGGATGAGACAATGCTTCCTGGAAATTCTCTGGCTCCCCTTCATCAGTAAGAAGAATGTACTCTGATTCTGGATATTTAGTAGACGGAACATGGCCTCTTTCAGATCTACGTAGCTGAGGCTCACTCGTCTCAGGCAGTGTATCATTATCTTGTACTGGTTCTACAGCTTGTAAAGGTTGCGGCTCCCCAGGCTCATCAATCCCTTCTTCCTCCTCCTCTGGTTCTGCTTCTAGTTCTTGATCAGACACATCATCATCTGCGGCAGCTTGTACTGGTACTGTATCTGGAACAAAGTCCTGAGAACTGATAGGACTTTCAGCAATTGTAGTCTTTTCAGTGTCCCCATATGTCTGATTTTCATGGAACACCACGTCTCTACTTCTGATGGGCTTCTTCGTCTTTAGATCCCATAGCCTGTATCCAAACTCCTCGTCTCCATAGCCTATGAAAATGCATGGAGTGGTTCTCGCATCGAGCTTCTGCCTGAGCTCCTTTGAGACATGTGCATAAGCCAGACATCCAAATGTCCTCAGGTGAGAGTAGGAGGGGTTTTTGCCGGTCCATTTCTTCTTCGGGATGTTGAAATTCAGCGGGACTGATGGAGAACGATTGATCAAGTAGCAGGCAGTGCGAACAGCTTCTCCCCAAAATGGCTTTGGCAGCTTTGCTGTGCTGAGCATACTTCTGACTCTTTCCATGATTGTTCGGTTCATTCTTTCTGCTACCCCATTGTGTTGCGGGGTACGTGGAACCGTCTTCTCGTGCCGAATGCCCTGACTCTTGCAATAGGCATCAAAACTCCTGGATGTATACTCGCCTCCGTTATCTGAGCGGAGGCACTTCAGCTTCTTCCCCGTTTCACGCTCTACCATGGCATGAAATGATTTGAAGATTTCCAAGACCTGATCTTTTGTCTTCAGAAAATACACCCACACCTTCCGAGAAGCATCATCAATAAATGTCAGAAAGTATTTGTTACCGCCTAGCGACTCCACCTCCATGGGACCACAAACATCAGAATGTATCAGACTGAGCAACTCTGATCTCCTTGTCGAAGAGGAACTAAAAGAGACTCTTCGCTGCTTGCCAAATAAACAGCTGCTGCAAGGTTGAAGCTCTGCATTCTTGGTAATGGAGATAAGATTTTCCTTCATCAAGGTTGATAAACCTTTCTCACTCATGTGACCGAGTCTCTGGTGCCACAGTTTCTGCGAAGCTTCATGTTCAACAATATTGAGACTCTCCACATTGATCTTCACATGAGTCTTGTACAAAGTGCTGCAGAGATGTCCACGAGCGATCACCATTACACCTTTCAGCATCCTCCACGAGCCATTGCAAAAACGATTATCATAGCCCTTTTCATCTAGGGCTCTCACCGAAAGAAGATTTTGTCGAAGTTCAGGTACATGGCAAACATCCTGCAGTGTGATTGTGCACCCGGCATCAGTCTGCATCCGAACGTCACCAATTCCGACAATCTTAGCAAAGCTAGAATTGCCCATCCTCACCGAGCCAAAGTCTCCAGCTTTGTACGTCGTGAAGATGTCCTTTCGAGGAGTGGCATGGCAAGATGCTGCAGTATCTACCACCCATTCTACACCCTGATTCGACACATGGAGGCATGTCTCATCCTCATGAGAGCAAAGAGCCACATCTTCTAGTACTGTGACTTGTGCATCTCCTTCCTTCTTTGGTTGTGACCTTCCCTGACCGCCTTGCTTTTGTAACTTCCAACAATTTCTTTTCATCTGGCCTGGTTTGCCACAGTGATGGCAGTTGTATGCAGGCCTCCTCCCATCACTTGATTTGCCTCTCGATCTACCTTTGCTTTGGCTCCTGCCTCTCCACCTGCCTCGATCTTCCTCTCGCTGTCTCCCACGGACTTCTGTGACGCAGGCTTGTGCTTCTGTGCCAACGTCCTTTCTCCGAGCTTCCTCATTGAATAGGGCATCCTTAACCATAGACATGGTAAGATTGCCAGTCGAAGCCGAGTTGCTGAGGGAGACCACCAATGTCTCCCAACTGTCTGGAAGAGAGCTGAGAAGTAGAAGTGCCTGTAACTCATCTTCAAGTGGTAACTCCACTGAAGATAGCTGATTCACCAGGCTCTTAAACTCGCTGGTGTGTTCTGCTACAGAAGTTCCTCCCTGTAGCTTCAGGTTCACCAACCGTCTCATCAGCAGGGCCTTATTTCGAGCTGTCTTGGCCTGGTACATATCCGCCAGCTTCTTCCAAAGGGCAAAAGCATCCGTCTCCTGGGCAACATGATGGAAGACACTGTGATCGATCCACTGTCGAATCTGACCGATCGTTTTCCTGTTTATCTTCTTCCAGTCCGCCTCATTTGTAGCTTCAGGTCTCTCTCCCTTCTCCTCAATAGGATCAAAGAGATCTTTACAACTTAGGAGATCTTCCATCCGAGGTCTCCAAAGTGTATAGTTGGTGGCAATAAGCTTGATCATGGCTCCAAATGATGATGATGATATTGATTCCTCCATCGACATCTTGATCTGCAAAGGCTTTTGGCACTCAACAACTCAACCTCGCTCTGATACCACTTGTTAGGATCGCGAGAAAAACAACAGAGATAAATTTGAGAAGAAAACAACACAAATATTATTTCTCAATCTCAAAAGATTTACAAAAAAAACTCTCAATACTTTATAAGCTCTCTGTGGCTATCAATCTCTATTTTTCTCTTCAGTTGAGTGTATCTACAAATGAAGAAAATAGTGAGAATTTATAGGAGGGGAAGAGACACCATGCTTTCGAAGAGACACCATGCTTCGAAAAAGACACCATGCTTCGGAAAAGACACCATGCTTCGGAAGAGACACCATGCTTCGGAAGAGACACCATGCTTGCACCAAACGTTGTCATGCATCAGCATGCACCAAACGTTGCATGCATGAGTGCATGCTCTTTTGTGGCGGGACCTACAGGATATAGTTCCTCTATTAAGTCTCATACTTTTAAAAAGAAAACTAAAATTTGAGCATGAGTTTCGATTAAAAATTACAATAAAACAGCGAATAACAAAAAAAACATCAACTTTTAATTAATCTAACACGGGTTTGTGTGCATACAATAGTCTATAATTCATCATAACAAATACCCATTAGCTACTATACAATCTATGATTATACAATGCATTATACAAAACAGGATGGGTTCTTTTATGCATCATCAATCTCCAACATCAATAAATAACCTATGCATATTAATTACATCTCACATATGATTCTTATTTCATGAAGGATATCGAATACCACATTCATTCATCATACATACATCAACTATTATACATTTCATCCATGAATATCATGTTAATTTAAAAGTTATATGTCCATTCAATGATCCTAGCATGCCTTTTATTTTGATTAACATTAACAAACAAATCAAGATAAGGGAAGGACACCCACCTTAAATGTAATGCCCTGATTTTTCATTTAATGAAAAATTATTTATTTTGCACGTAGTGTGCACGTGCAATATTTTTTGGTAAATATTTTCATCATGATGAGTATAGATATTTAATGTGTGCCTTTAATTATTTTTCTATAAAGCCTTCTTTTTAGACAAAAAGCCTTTTTCTTTTAAAAGCCCAAAGTTAATTTAATTTATTATTTTTATAATAATTATTTTGGCCCATAAACTAAAGCCCATGAACTATTTTTACACAACTTGTCATGTAGAATACAATTTAAAGACTATTTTATTTTTATACAAAAATTTAATGTACAATTTTTGGACCAAGTGGCATGCACGTGCATTGCATGTACACGTGCAATATGCACATCCCCATGCTTGGCCGGTTGCAATATTTTGGAGGGAAAATCAAATTTTAATGGAGATCATACTTTGTGGTTACTTGGTTGTGGGTAGTTAATGCAACTCCTACTTTCATCTTAGCCCTCCATCTTATAACCAACCACTTGATCCTAGCCATCCATTCTCTTTGATTTTTAGTATAAATACCCCCCCCCCCATGGCTAGTTCTTCTTGTGCCAAATTATTCTCTTCCAAACCTATAGTCTAAATTATATGATCTAGTAGTGATTGTGTGAGTTAAAAGATTGAGAGTGTGTGGGATTTTTGCTTGCAACAAGGAGAGGAGGCCGGCTACCACTAGAAGGAGGAGCTCGGTTTACTTGGGTGTGCTTGGGAGGCTTGTGTGCACGTGTTCAAGGAGGAGCATTTTCGTTGCAAGGACATTTGTCTAGGGATTGCTAGTGAATTTTTCTCTCCATACAAGGTGGGTAAATTTTCTATATTTCTAAATAGGGATATATGCTAGATTGGAATGGAAAAATGATGCATGAAAAAGGCTATTAAGAGTACATATTTTAATTGGAAAATTGAGCTATAAATTGATTGGAATGTGGGTGTGCAATTGTATGTGATTTGATTAGTAAAAATCTAATTTTTATGTGAATTAATTATGGCCATGGATTGTTGAAGAAAATTTCATTATCTACATCACAAACTATGTATACAAACATTAGTAGATTGTTAATGCTATTTCATGTGTTAAATAGATCTTTTGTGCTAATGTGGGAATGGATAAATTCAAATATAGATTTGTATGTTGGGTAAAAGATTAGAAACAGAGAATTAAGGTGAAATTTTGTTAATAAAGAGATTAGAATGATAATTGCTAAGAAATGTCAAAAAAAAAGGAGAAATATGGTAGTTACAATATAGAATTCGAATTAATTGTATGAAAATATGTTTTAATTGCTACAAAAATTATTTTGTTCATATTGGTATATAAATTATGTGAAAAATAATCAATCTGGAATTTTACAGTAATTTTTATAAAAAAAAAACAAAGTGAAAGGAGGTCTAGTTGAACATCGAAATGTTTTGATAACAGAAAAGATCGATTTAAGTGAACTTAGAATTATACTATAGACAACATGAGCGCATAGCTCAAGTGGTTGGGTCAGTTTTAGTTGCTACAGTGGTCTGAGATCGCTAGTTCGAATCCCTGTGGAACCATACTTTTTTTAAAAAAATAACATAAGCAGCGACCGAGAGCATTTAAGGCTCTCAGCGCCTCTTATACCGCCAGTAGCCTTCGGCCTAGTGGTTTGTGCTTTGGGTTGGGTTCTCTGTGGTGCTGGGTTCGAATCTTGCCCTCGGCAAGTTGGGAAAAAATATTTTTTTTTGTGTTTTTAGTGATCGAAAAATTATAAGAAAAATATGGTTATTCCTCTAAAAATATATGGGACTTATTAAAAATAATTTGGGAATGATTTACATAAAGTAAGGTATAATGTGTAACTAAATGAGTAAATAGAACTATAGTCTACATTGATATTCTTTGTGAAATCGTATCTTGCAAAAAAATGATTTGAAATGAAGGATTAGAAAATTAATGTGGCAAGAAGAAATTATATTGTGTGATGTGATGCAATTTATTCTCATTTGAGAATAGTGTGGAAATTATGAAGCGTAAATGTTCACCTTTGATTGAATAATTAGTGATGTGGGTTTTTATGTGAAAATAACATTTCATGAGCTACATGATGAATAGTTAAATTTCATGTATAGTTATGGACTATTTGAACGAATTAGAAATCATGATTGAAAAGGAAAATCTACTTTGGTTATGAAAAATGAATTTATGAGTTGGAAATACTCAAATTGGAAATTGTGAATTGAAAATTGAAACAAAAAAAAGAGTAGCTAAGTCTCCCCCGGCATTTGGAAAGAAATGAAATGAAAATTTAAAAGAAAGACCAAGGTTGGTCATGTTTGAATGAATGAATAAGTCCGGTTTAGTGGAGAGGCTAACTCTAGAGCTTTGATTTTTGTTCATGATTTTGATAAAAACTAAGGACTAGTACATAGTGGAGACGTGATGAAAGTAGGAGAAAAACACGAGTATGAGGGCCATCGGATTGGCGGTATGAGAGTGATCCACAAGCTACCTGCTTGATGCATCAAGACATGGCGTGGGCACTACTCCAGAATTATCGTCCCGATGGCGACGCTTGTGCGATGTTTGGTGACTGCAAGAGGATCGTGTGTCATGAAGTGAGGCTGAATTGCCACAGGCTGTCTTCACGATGCGTCGTGACATGACGTGGGATTCCCCTCCAGAATTTTCTGTACACGTGCTTGTACTCATAGATCATCTAAGATACCTACCGTAATTACAGTAGTAGATTAAGTCATAACAAGGGATTGAACCCTACAAAGATGAAGAACGATTAAGAGGCTTGCCCTCGGACCTATGTAGTATGGGATGCATAGAATCCGAACAAGTGTGCATTAGTGTCATGTAACATAATTAACTGCATTAAGGACTAAGTGCACAATCACAACACGACATCAATAGGGTAGTCCCTTTTAGTTTGATATGTGACAAGTTTGTGTTTGCTAAATATGAAAAATAAGTTATACTATTTCCGACATAGAGAGGATGGCCGTGTATAATGATCGTCGGTTGAATAAACTGACGTACCCACAGTCTTATATGCAGGTAAATGGCTTGATACAGATTAAAGAGGAACAAATGCTTAAAGATTATTCAATGTTGTTGTACATTTGTTTCATTGTTGTAAATTTTACTTCCGCTGTGCAATGTAAAGTGTAATATTGATGTAAACTCTGATGTAAAGTGAAAAGTTTAAATTTCCTTGTAAAATTGTACTAAAGGAAGCGGAAAGATCCTGTAGAACATCTCGAATTCAGTGTATTTGGGATTCGGGGCGTTACATTAAAATTGAAGTCTTTGAAAGAAAAATATCCAAGAGAGCTCTCCTCCTCCAAAGTTTTCTCCAAAGTAGATAGCCACCAAAAATAATCAAAAGAGAATTCTCTCCCCTCCTCTTTATAATTGGTCGGCCACCAAGCCAAGGTTAGGGATTCTTTATGTTCAGTATTTCAGGATTAGGCTTTTTATTGGCCCAACAAGCATTCTATTATACTATGTTTAATTCTCGTAACAGAAATTTACAGATTTGTTCTCGTACACAAATCAATATAGATCATACGAAATTCATCCAAATCAACTCAAACATGAAATATAGTGTACTAGATGTCCAACCAACATGGTATAGAGTATTTCACAAGTATTCGACAAGTATATCACGAATAACACATCAAGCACAAATATCTCAAAGTAGCATGAACATACACATCAAAAGTGGTCAACCCCTAGGTTAATTTATGTCATGTAAGTCGTGAGGCAACTATGATCAAATCATCACAATAGAGACAATAGATAACAGAGAAATCACACACAGATTGTCTCTAGAACCCAACTACACTACAAGCAGTATTTAGTACTTGTATTACACAAAGAAAAGAATACAAGTTACTTGTCTTAACCGACGACGGAAATGACACCAAGCAAGAATAACGGGAACAGATTTCTGGGCAACGAACCCAACGAATGGCGAACCACGAACCACAACAAACACACAAACTCCAACGAACAAACGAGCCAACGAGAACACACGCACCACACACCCAAGATCACACTCACACGTGTGACTAAGAGAGAGTGAGTCGAGTGCATGAGGGGATGCACGCGCACCAGCGAGATACGGAGAACAACAGACGGGGCCTCAGGTCTCAGCCTGGTGGTGCTGCGATGCTGAGGAGGGCGTCGCGGCAGAAGGGGGGACAAGGGAGCACGGCGGACGGCACAGGAGGCACGGTACGGGGCGACAGGGGCAGTCGGCGGCAGGGAGGATGGGTTCTGGAGGTCGAGGGGAAGGACAGGAAGAGGAAAAAGGCTGGGGATGGCTTGCACACAGGTTGAGGAGGAGGAGAGCAGGAGGCTAGGGTTTCATGGAAGGTGAAAGGTCAGGTATTAGGGTATATATATGAAGTTGGGGGTGAGTTAAAGTTTGGTCTTCTAGGGTGACGGAACATAAGTTGTTTCAGGTTGGGGTAATATAGAAGGGGTCAGGGGGGGTGCTAACGGGTGTGATAGTATGGCTGGTGGGTCCAATAGTTAATGGGTTTAGTATATGGCTAAATGGGTTTAGGTGTATTAATGGGAGTAATGGGTTTTGGGGTAATTCTGGTGGGATTAAAAACTGATGGTATATGGGGGAATAAATAGAGTTTATGGTAATGGGTAAGGTTTAGCTAATGAGATCCATTAAGTATAGAATAAGATTTAAATTGGGTTTAATGGATCCAAAAAGAATTAATAGCTATTGGACTTCAAAAATAAAAATCCAATAAAGAGATGGGACACAAAATGAATCAATTAAAATGCATCATGAATAAATAAAAACAATGGGGATCAAAACAAAAGCTCAATCAAGCAGAGAAGGAAGAATAGACAGATAATTGAATCAAAAGATCAAATAAAAGGACGTCATATCAAATAAATGAGTATATAGAAAATAAAGATCCAATATACGATCCAAAAAGAGATACAAAGAAAGAAATACACCAAAAAGATAAATACACTCAAAAATACACAAAAAGATAAAACAGGGGTTACACGTTCCTTTGAAATATTTACTAGAACAACTACAACTCAAGCATGCATGGGTTCCGTTGAATCTTTACTAGAACGACTACAACAACTCAAGCATGCATGGGTTCCTGTAAAATCTTTACTAGAACAACTACAACTCAAGCATGCATGGGTTCCTTTGAAATATTTACTAGAATGACTACAACTCAAGTATGCATGGGTTCCTTTGAAATCTTTACTAGAACAACTACAACTCAAGCATGCATGAGTTCCTTTGAATCTTTACTAGAACGACTACAACAACTCAAGCATGCATGGAAGTAAAACTTATAACAATTATCAAGGACTTTACCTACATATTACAAAGACTACATTCTTAGCAATTTCTACATATTACAAAGACTACTTCTTTTATGAATTACAAGTCTTACATATTACAAAAATCTAATTTTATTGAATCTAAATATCCTACATATTACAAAACCTACTTTGTTTAATCTACAAATTTCTACATATAACAAGGGCCACTTTTTTTTTATGAACTAGGGTTAGTAAAGACTTGATCTTTAACATGGTAGGAAGCAACATACAACAAAAGAACTCATCTTTTATTAGCTTGTTGAGTTCTACAACCTCAAATTGGGTATGTAAGTATTCTCACTTCACTAATACTTATATGCTCACAGTTTTAGTCCAAGTTTTATAGTTTTGTGTTAACACCATCTTTATGGGTTTTTAGTGAGTTCTACCCTTCAAAACTTTTCATGTGATCATTTTTTATCCACACTACTCATATGCACATAACAATTAGTCCAAGTTTTTAGTTTAGCAAAAATAACCATAACAACAACAATAACCATAACAAGGTTTTAAAGACTCAACCTTTATGTTTTTGTTTAAGTTCTCCCATCCTTCTTTTCATGTGATCACTTTGATCCATACAATCATTTATATGCTTAAGATTTAGTCCATGTTGTTATAGAACATACACATACAACATACAACATACAACAATAAAAAAGAGAACAAAAACAATATAAAATAAAAAGTAGAGAAACCCCCACCTTTTTGGATTCTATGTAGGAAGAACTAGCCAAGATTCCTTCTCCTTCCTCCTAGCTCCTATAGAAAAACCTACAAATGAAGAACTTTCTAGTTAGGGTTCTTTCTCTCTTTCTTTTGCTCTCTATTTTTTTTTCTTTCGACAAATGAGGTAAGAGGGGAGGGGGATATTTATAGGAGGAATGAGAGGGTGAGGGTGCAAAATACACCTAGGGTTTTTGCAAAACCCCCCTTAGATCAAGGGGTGGCCGGTCAATTTGGATGAGGTGGTGGGTGAGGTGGAGGGGTGAGGTGGAGGAGTGTTCTAGTAGAAATACACCTATTAAAACTCTTATGTATTTCCATTAATCCTAAACCCTAAGTTTAACTCTCCAAACAAATTCTTGCCATCCATTTTTGATTAATCATGACCAAAATGAGATAATTTTGTCCACAAACATACTACACGATTTGTACAAACGTATGAAATCGATACACTACGCATACGTATATATTAACATATATAAATAATTTTTGTTTGTTAAACTGCACAATCCGTATAAAAAATAAATTAATTCCGAAAATAATAATAAAAATAAATTTTATTATCGGCTCGGAAGATTCCAGTACCAATACGATATAACGCATATACATATGGACTGGTATACATATAGATGATGATTATTAATTAAACTAAGTAATACCTACCAAAAATATTTCAATACTGAAAAATAAAATAAAATAATTAAATAATTAAATAATTAAATAATATTATTAATAACTAATCAGGATATTACAATACTCCCTCTTTAGAATAGTTCTGTCCTCAGAACTGTACTAAGTAGGAAGAACAATAAACTAAAAAAACAACACTTAAATTAACTCGGAAAAAGAAAGCTTTATCTGGTTTTTCGGCTCCCAAGTGGCTTCCTCCACGAATTAATTCTTCCAAAGAACCTTGACCATCGGAATAGTCTTGTTCCTTAGCACTTTATCCTGACGATCAATTATTTAGAATGGCCACTCCTTATATGTATGATCCACTCGTAGGTCTTCGGGAACGTCTGGTAGTTGATGACTCGGATCTGGTACGTATTTTCTCAGCATCGAAATGTGAAATACGTCGTGCACTTGGGATAATTTGGCTGGCAGCTTTAGCCTGTACGCCATCTTTCCGATCCTCTTCAAAATCTAGTATGGTCCAATATATCTTGGTGCTAACTTGCCACCCTTTCCGAACCTGATCACTCCCTTTGTAGGTAAGACCTTCAGAAATACTGAATCACCTTCTTCGAATTCCAAATCTCGGCGACGGTTGTTAGCATAGCTCTTCTGCCTGCTTTGTGCTACTTGCATCTTCTTTCTGATTAGCTCAATCTTCTCAGATGTTTGCTGCACTAATTCAGGTCCAAACATCTGCCTTTCTCCTACTTAGAACCAGCATACGGGGGGTCCTACACTTCCTTCCATACAATGCTTCATATGGAGCCATATCAATACTTGCTTGATATTTATTATTATATGCAAATTCTACCAATGCTAAGTGTCGTTCCCAGCTTCCTCCGAAGTCCATTATACATGCTCTCAGCATATCCTCGGGAATTATGTTAACTCTCTCTGTCTACCCATCAATCTGCAGGTGGAAAGCTGTGCTGAATTCTGATCTCGTTCATAGAGCTTCTTGCAGACTCTACCAAAATCAGGACGTAAACCTTGCATCTCGGTCCTAAACGATCGACACCGGCACCCCATGAAGCTTTACAATGCCCTCAATGTAGACTTCTGCTAACTTTTCCACCGACCAAGTCGTCTTCACTGGATGAAAATGTGCAGACTTTGTCAAACGGTTCACTATAACCCAAATTGTGTCATCCCCTTTCGAACTTCTGGGTAGTCCCGTGATGAAATCCATGCTGATATTCTCCCATTTCCACTCTGGAATGGGCAATGATTGCAGTAGACCTCCTGGTTTCTGGTTTTCTACCTTATGTTTCTGACATGTAAGGCATTTGGCCACAAATCCTGCCACATCCCACTTCATTCCAGCCCACCAGAAATGTTGTTTTACGTCTTTATACATCTTGGTGCTTCCTGCGTGAACTGTGAGCAAGGTGGAGTGCGCTTCCTTCATGGTATCTTCTCTCAATTCATCAATTTTAGGCACACACAACCTATTTCCAAACCAAAGCGACCCTTCCTTCACACTGAACTCTGAAGCTTTTCCTTCATTGACTAGCCGCTTTAGTGCTTCAATCTCTGCATCACCCATTTGAGCCTTCTTGACTCGGTCATTCAGACTCGGTTGTAATTCCAGACGTGCCAAAACTGTGCTCAAATCTTGAACAATTATTTCTACCGGCTTGTCTGATCTCGTCACCTAGCTCTCTTCTTGTTTCCATGAGCGTGGCTATACTTCTTTTCCTGCTAAGCGCATCTGCCATGACATTGTCTTTTCCCGGATGATATAAAATTTCTGGTATTATGTCTTCCAAAACCTCCAATCATCTCCTTTGCCTGAGATTCAAATCCATCTGCTGGTAGATATACTTCAGGCTTTTATGGTCGGTAAACATCTCTACCTTTGTCTCATAGACATAGTGCCGCCTAAATTTCAGAGTAAAAATTATCGCGGCCAATTCCAAGTTGTTTGTCGGGTAATTCTTCTCATGAGGTCGAAGTTGCCTCGATCTGTATGCTATGACCTTTCCTTCTTGCATCAGGACACACCCGAATCCCAAAAACGAAGCATCACTGTAGATTACATACCCCTTATCTGGTTGAGGCAGAACCAAAATCAGTGCAGAAATCAATTTGGTCTTCAGCTTTGGAAGCTCCCTTCGCATTTCTCAGTCCAATCAAAACTTATATTTTTCTTGGTCAGTGTTGTATGTGGTACAGCAATTCTGGCATAGTTCTGGTTGAACTTCCTGTAGGACCAAGTCATGCCTAAGAAGCTCCTGACCTCCTTCACAGTTCTCGGCTGAGACCAACTCTTTACTACCTCGATCTTCTGTGGGGCTGTAGCCACTCCCTCCTTAGAAAGGACATGGCCCAAGAATGCCACTTCTGATTTCCATAATTCACACTTTGATAGCTTGGCTTAAAGCTGATGCTCCCGTAGCTTGATCACTGCAGTCAGATGCTCAACATGCTCCTCTTCTGTTTTTGAATACACCAAGATGTCGTCTAGGAAGACAACGACAAATGAATCGATGAATGGCCGTAAGATACGGTTCATCATGTCCATAAAGATTGCTGGGGCATTAGTTACTCCGAATGGCATCACCAAAAACTCGTAATGACCGTGCTGGGTTCGGAATGCTGTCTTGGGTATATCTTCTTCTTTGACCCGAACTTGATGATAACCTGAACGCATGTCAATCTTTAAGAACACAGCCGCTCCCTGGAGCTGATCAAACAAGTCATCGATCATGGGAATTGGGTACTGGTTCCGAACAGTAACCTTGTTCAACTTTCGGTAATCGATGCACATTCTTGCGGTTCCATCCTTCTTCTTCACAAGTAGCACGGGTACTCCCCAGGGTGAAGCACTTGGCCTGATGAATCCCTTCTGTAGCAGTTCTTCAATTTGCTCCTTCACTTCCTTCTGCTCCACTGGTGCCATCCGATATGGTGTCTTAGACACTGGCGTGCTGCCTGGCTAGATAGTAATGCTGAAGTCAACATCCCTGTATGGTGGGAGTCCAGGTAATTCTTCCAAAAATACGCGAGAAAATTTACGTACAATTGGTATCACCATGACTTCACCTGGCACACGTACTCCAGTCACAACTGCAAGAATTTCTTCACTCTGCTTCTTCTTTCCTTGAAACACAAGTTCTGGTCCTCCGGATGGGGTAATGGCTACCCTTTTCTCCCTACAATCGATGCTAGCCTTATGCCTAGACATCCAATCCATCCCAATAATCACGTCCGTCCCTACAAAGCCCAGCTCTAGCAAATCTATACACAGAGTCTCTCCGTCGATCAGGAGTCTGCATCCCTTATAGCACAAATTTGTAGGGAGAGTTGCTCCGGATGGGGTAGCAACCAACAAAACCGAGTCTGGAGTTTCCTCCTGGGTGCATTTCAACTTCTTTGAAAATACTTTAGACACAAAAGAATGTGATGACCCACTATCAAATAAAATAGTTGCCTGGATTTTATTTATATTAATCCATCCTGTTGCAAAAGTTTTTTACATCATTCATTTCCTCATGCCAAAATATTCAAAATACTACATTAAACTTAGCCATAATTTCCTTCACCTACTGGTGATGACTCCTTCGTCTTCATCGGCGTCTTCCTCCGTGAGCGCGAATACTCGCCCTTGGCGGGCAATCCCCTTCCCCTTGCTATTTGTCTTATGAGTTGGCCTACTGTTGCCCCACCGAAGCTGGGGATAGTCTGGCCGAACATGGCCAATCTTTCCACAATTGTAACATGTACGGGTATCATTCTGAAAGTTCTTCTTTGGGCACTGGCTCTTGAAGCGTCCTTGCTCGCCACATAGGAAACAACTCCCTGTCTTGGTGCCTCCGGTGTTGCCAATAGTCTTCTGAAATTTCTAATTTCGACCCTGGTCCTGAATCCCGATGCTGGTGCAAGCCTCTTTCCCTTGTCCCATCCTCCAGTATTAACTTGCGATTCTGGTCCTCTTCTCATATCTAACTCTGTTGTAGCTGCACGACGGACCAATTTCTCAAACCTCCGGATGCAAAAGGGTACCATTTTGGTTCTAAGTATGGGCCTAAACCCCTGCTCAAACCTCTTGGTCTTCTTGACCTAGTCCTGTACCATTTCTGGAGCATAACGGGATAGCTGAGTGAACTTGGTTTTGTATTCACGAACCGTCATGCTTCCCTGTTTCAGGTTGAAGAATTCCATGGCCTTTTCTTCTTGCACATCCACGGGAAAGTAGTGCTGCCTGAATTCCCCTAAGATGTTTTCCAAGGTAATGGGTCCTTCGCCCATGCCCCTCATCACCGACTGCCACCAGACCCTGGCATCTTTCTCTAATAGAATGCTGGCCAACCTAACCTTGATGTCCTCCAGTGTTAGCATCACCTCAAACACTGTCTCGACTTGACAAATCCAGTCGTCAGCTGCCGTCAGGTTTGCCTGGCCCTCAAAAACAGGCGGCCTCATCCTACGGAAGGATTCGACCATCTTAATAGGGTCGGCAGCTGCAACTCCTCAATTACCTACGGGTGCTTCCTGTTGCTGCACATTGTTTTGGCTTGCCTCTGCTAGGTCTCCAAATGTCTAGTACATACGAGCGAATTCTGCCCCTATATCCAGACTTGCGCCATTGCCTCCACTACCCTCACCCTTAATCGGGTCGATTCTATCACTTCTTTCTCTGCGAGACATCTGATAGGAAAAAAAAATGGAATATACATAGGCATCATATTGTGACATTGCAAAAATAACATCCACACAATCTCAACATGCACATAAGACTTGTAGAAAACGTAAGGCTAAACTTCATTTCATTATAATCCCTTATCTTACATATGCATTTTTCTCTACATTATATCAAACATGTAGGTAGCAAAATAACAAAACAACAAAATAACCTATAGGCACCTAACCACCTAATCGGTACTACTAGTGTCTCCTGCAGCGCTCCCTGCAGCTGGTGGTGGTTCTAGTAGTGCATGCAACAGAGTGATCTGCACCTGAAGCTCCACACACTTGCGCTCTAGGTGCGCAAACTGCACACGGTGAGTGTGCTTTATGATCACTGTCCTGCGGTCGGCCCTTACCTTGGCCCTTCTTAACTCTGCCACTATCCTCTCATTATTGAGGGTCACGAACTCGCAAGAGTTCATCCTATTCTCGAGACAGGCGTGGCACCAACCCCACGTTGCGAGATCACAGAATACCTGTTCAAAGGCCTACTCCACTGCAGTAAGCTGGGGTGGTGGCAGGGTGGCGGTACTGGAATCTGGCCATTCGCAGGGGCACCCCCTACTGCGGCAGCTGCTGTGGCCCCATTGGCCATCCCAGCACCAACTGGTGACTCCTCACCATCAGTTATGGGCTCTAGATCCGAGTCCACCTCGACCGGGATCCCATGCGCCCAACCATTCCGAAGGGGAATCGGTCCGTCAGCCATCCTACAAGGAGTGGACACGGGAATTAGCCTAGATATAGAAATATCATAAAACATAAGTTGAAGGAAACAACAGTATGAATTATAATTATCTACAACAAGCTAAAAACCTAACTCCTACAAGGCATCTAAGTCTATTTCCCTACTGTGTTGGACTATAAATTGAAAAGGGCTCTGATACCACTCTGTAACACCCCAAACTTCCTATATAGAGAATTCGAGACACGAGCCAGGACCTTTACATTCAATTATCCATAATACATAGAAAAATAGGAAAATTTAAAACTTTTTACTTAATACAAATATTACAAGCCAAGTGTTTCCCTTGTTTCAATAGATTACATCAGAGTTTACATGAACAAAACAAAAAACATTGAGCTCTTCACTTGGAAGCCATGCCTTGACTAGAGTTCTTCCGAATTGGTGATCCTGTATCCCCAACCTATTTGAGTGGGCACGTCAGTACATATACTGATGCTTAAAGGCAGATGACTAGCAGCGAATTCTCAAAAACAAACATATTATAAGCATGGTAAAATGTGTCGGTGTAGTTTAAGTGTTCGTGGGTACTATGACTTAGAATCTAATGCAATGTCTAGTATGCACTTAAGGGAGACTCTGAAATCGTATGCATCCCATAACTACATACATCCATATCATGCTGTTCTCCATATTTAAGGATTTAAACCCGTATTATGAATTCTACTTTTGTACACAACCTGTTCCTAACAGATACAACGTGACTGATGAGGTTGCAGATGTGATCAAGTCCCACCAATGCAGTACGCTCATGGTGTCTATGTTCGCCACTACTACCTGGCATACCGAACCTCACTCAAAAACCAGACGAATGTAGGGTAACCGCAGCACAGGATAGCACGAAGCCTACCCTGTGGCATCCATAACTCATTGACCGTGGTCTAAGGCCCGTTTGCTTCCCCGGCATAGAACGTGACAGAATTTCGGGGTCCATCCCCTAGTTCCTGTAATCCCTGTTTTCCATTTTATGTATTTTTTAGTGTATTTTTTTTTGTGTGTATTTCTTTCTTTGTATTTTTCTTGTATCATTTCTTGCACTGTATATTGGATTTTATTTTCAATATATCTGTTTTATCATTTTTTTTCTCTTTTATGGTGTTACTGATTCAATTGTCTCGTTGTTTCATCTCTATTTGTTTGTTCTACTACTTTTGATTCTCTTCATTCAAATTGTTCATGCCTATTGTTTTATTTGTTCTTTTTCGGTGCCCATTTCATTTTTGTATCCCCCTATTTTTTTTCCTTGTGGATTTATCCTATTTCTTGAACCCATTGTTTATATCCAAATCACTATCCTTTACCCAGTTTTCAAAATCCATTTCCCTTAAACCCATTAACTTATTCACCTACTACCCATTACACTATCAATCCCATATACTACCCATGCAACCCGTTAAGCCATAACCCACACCCGCATGCCCTTATAACCCGATACCCTATTTTCCCTTACTGTTTCTGTCGTCATCCAACCCTACAACCCTAATACATTTCTCCACCAACTATATAATTCCCCTATTATGCTCTTGTTCATCACCCCCTACCCCTATACCTCGCGACTTCATCCCTGGTCTGCACCTCCTCTTGAACCCATCAAACTCCCTCGGCAGTCCCTCTTTCCCCTTCCTCCCGACTGTGAGAGCACGCCCTGGTTCCCTCCGAAAGTGACGCAACCCCTGGTCGGCTATCCCCTCCCCTGTGGTGCTCAACCCGACCACCGGCTGCCTTGGTCTTGGGTTGGGTTGCGCTGATCTCGTGCGTGGAGATCACGTGCTGGTGGTTGTAGCTCTTTTTCGTGGCTCGTGTCGGAGTTCGGTTGTTTGGTCCGCGTGCTCGTTGGGTTCGTGAGTTCGGAGTTGATTCGTGTGTTTGTTGGAGTTCGTGTATTCGTCGTGGTTCGTGGGTTTTGTTCGTTCGTTGTGTTCGTTGCTCCGGAAATCTGTTCCCGTTATTCTTGCTTGGTATCGTTTTCGTCGTCGGTTTCAAGCAAGTAACTTGTATTCTTTTCTTTGTATAATACAAGTACTAAATACCGCCTATAGTGTAGTTGGGTTCTAGAGACAATTTATGTGTGAATCCCCTTTTTGTTATTATCTCTATTGTGATGATTTGACCATAGTTGCCACACGACATACATGACATGAATTAACCTATGGTTGACCACTTTGATGTATGTGTTCATGCTACTTTGAGATGCTTGTGCTTGATGTGATATTCGTGATATATTTCTTGAATACTTGTAAAATACCCTATACCATGTTGTTTGGACATCTAGTATACTATATTTCATGTTTGGGTTGATTTGGATGAATTTCCGTATGACCCATGTTGATTTGTGTATGAAGAACAAATCTGTATTTTCTGTTATCCTGATGCTGATCAGTATTTTAAACCCTATTAAGGTCAGTATTTGAAAATATTTTGTGAACAAGAACTGTAGAAAATTCTATCTATTTTCTAACCCTTTTGACGAATCTCAGTTTTGCTTTACGGTTTGTGATTTATGTCTATTTTACTACAGTGGTGTAGGACGATTTTCAGATTGTGTTTTCTATGAATTCTGAAGAGTAATCTATTTTTATCATTATGTTGAAAGTATTACTTTGTTCCAATATTTTGCACAGTATAACAAGACCTGATTGGGATTGACCCTGAATTTTTGTGGATTTATTTGATGAGTTTTACAAACCGTTCTATGTTTCCAAACAATTACTATACTAGCAGATTTTTCTCGCTGTTCTGTAAAGAACCTAATTTTCGTCCTAATTCTACTTGTTGTTTCTAAAATATTTCTGAAGATGAAAGTTAGCCTACTGTATCTATTTTATCACCCTTTCGACGGATTTGGATTTCGATTTATGGTTGTAAGATATTGCTATTTTCGTACTGCACTGTTTGTGATTTCAGATTTACAAAACTGTCGTGTCTTGTTGTTTTCTGATTTTACTTGACTACCCTATTTTTGTTGGAAAATTATGAAACTTGTTTTTCTGTTGCTACACATATAGGGGATACCCCAGATTTTTTTGTGGATTTGATTAATGAGTTTTCATACTGTTTTCTTGACTTTGAATACAATCTTCTTATTTCTAGCTGAACATATTTTCTGGTTTTAATTCAGTTCTGAGTTATGTTTTGTGAAATACTAGAAGACTTATACATGTTTGCTGGATTCAGACGGGAGTCTATTTTCCAGATTCTTTGACGGATTCAGATTTGCATTTTTGTTGCAACGGAAATCTCAGTTTTAGTGCAGCACTGTCATGCTGTCCTGAACTAGAATTTTCGTTGTATTATCCTGTTATGAGTTATCTTTCACCTGTACATGTTTATCTTTCAACCTGAACCTGTTACATGATCATACCATGTTATTCTTGCCTTGTTTTTGTGACACATACATGCCTGTTTGCTAATAGTAACAAAATGACCAAGCCAGGGGTTAAGGGAAAAATCTCGTAGTGGAAAATATAGAAATGTGTACTGAGAAGCGGACTTGTGTCCTACCTGTTACGTGTTCATGATTACATGAATCACGATCCTATTTTCTGATTACCTGACTGCATACTTCCCTATAGGAAGATGTACTCGGAAGAGAACCACTAGGTTCTGCCTGTTCCTGTACCTGACTGCATACTTTCCTATAGGAAGGTGTACTCAGAAGAGAACCACTGGGTTCTACCTGTTTCTGTTATTCTTGCTATCATGATCCCTGAGTACACTGCCCTATGGAATCCACTACAAAATCTAAACGTAACTTGTTTGAATGTAGCAACCATGTGATAAAAACCGGGGCGCGTGAAGTGCTACCTAGATAGTAATAATATAAGACTTGACATAACCTGATACCTATTACATGCTTACTTGTACCTGATTACCTGTTTACCTTTACCTATACTTGTACCTGTTAACCTGTTTACCTGTACCTGTACCTGATTACCTGTTTACTTATTTACCTGTATACCTGTACCTATTTACCTGTTACATATTTACCTGTTTACCTGCTTGCTTGACACTTGACACATGTTACTTGTACCTGTTAGTATACCATGCTACTTGATTCTATTTTCCTGATTCATGTTAGTTATTATATTCTGTTAACATGCTTATACCATGCTATGTTTATTTCTGTTGTTATTTTATATTTGTTATTCTTCCCCATGTACTTGTATCTTGCACTACAAGCAGCCCGTAACTTGCATTGACGAGAATTTATTTTCTCTTTCCTTTTTCCTACAATTTATTAATTGCATATCAGGATGACCAGTTGCCCGATAGAGTTGGCGACATAAGATATTAGTGCTGGAGTTTTTGCATTTATTATTAATATTTCCTGTTGCTGCTTGAATAATTGTATTTAATACTTGGATTTATTTTTGTATTTAGGCAATATGACCCAGGATACTATTGACTTGTCTAGACTTGATTTATTTGAGATTATTATATTTTGGTTTCAAGTAAATTTTTGTTGGTGTATTTGATTCGATTATGCATACTTGGTTGATCTCTTTTGCTTCCAACTCTGATTATTCCTGTGAGATGTTGTAAACATTCTGAATAGCTTATGGATGATAAAAATCATTCGTTGGGCTTAGTCATGTATCCGTATTCCGTATTCTTTTTTTTGGAAGCGGGGCGTGATAGTTCCGAAAGGAGAACCTCCCGTTCTTATCATGGTACTTCAAGAATTAACAGGGTGAGATACGCAACCCGTGCTCCCAACTCGTGAGAAGGCACCATACGTATCCCTCTGACGGGAAGGTACAACCCAATAACAAAACCTAATGTCAGCCTATAGGACGAGTTGGATCATAGGGTATCACCCTTAATACCAACTCTTCCCTTTCGGCAAAAATGGTTAAGTAATGATTCTTACAAGTCACTACCCTAATGATGTCACTAATCCTAAATGATCTTACGGTGTTTTCAACTAGACTTTCTTAAGATTATCATGGTCCAACTCATGGCCTATCGATCCAAGACACCGGCGAAGGGATCTCCCTCACTCATCACTACCACTAACTCAGATCTTGTCAACATTCTCGGCCCGCGATCAACCCACACCGGTTAAAATCCGTCGGCGCATGAGGTGTGATTTATCCATAGTTTCCAATGTGGTAAGATACGAGTCTTGATGGTCGATGACCCCTAGGGTAACTATAAGACCCTAGACGAGCTCTTATCAAGCTAACATTAATAGTGACTTCCCTAACCATTATTACCCACACATTGAAGATGAAGAACATTCACATGATATGGTCCAATATTAATTAGAACCACATACAGCTAGAATTCATGGGTTCTCTTTCCCGAATTTGAACTAGAACAACATGCAACAAGGTTTATGGGTTCTTTCCCAAATTTAAGCTAGAACACATGCAACTTGGTTCATGGGTTCTTTCTCAAATTTAAGCTAGAATTACCTAGAAACTAAATGCATGGGTTCTTCATCAAATTGAGTTAGAACAACCATGGAACTAATTTCATGGGTTTCTTTTAGAAATTGAACTAGAACAATCATGGGACTATAACATTCATGGTTTCTTTTTAATGGTTAGATTAGCACGCAAGCCAAATTTATGGGTTCCTTTAATAGCTTGACTAGATTAGCATGCAACAATAAAATACAACTGACCCTGCATGGGTTCTTTTAGCAACCTAGAGTAATTAGAGCATGCTACTACAACATACAACTCAAGCATGCATGGGTTCTTTTTGAAATCCTTACTAGAACAACTACAACTCAAGCATGCATGGTTCCTCTGAAATTTTTACTAGAACAACTACAACTCAAGCACGCATGGGTTCCTTTGAAATCTTTACTAGAACAACTACAACTCAAGCGTGCATGGGTTCTGTCACGCACCGCTTCCCAAAAAGGAAATACCGAATACGGATACGTGACTAAGCCCAGCGAATGATTTTCATCATCCATAAGCTTTTTAGAATCTTTACAACATCTCATAGAAATAATCAGAGTCGGAAGCAAGAGAATCAACCAAGTATGCATAATCGAATCAGATATACCAACATAAATTTACTTGAAACCAAAATATATTATAATCTCAAATAAATCAGATCTGAATAAATCAATATCCTGGATCACATTGCCTAAATACAAAATAAATCCAAGTATCAAATACAATTGTTCAAATAAGCAACAAAAATAATAAATAAAACTCCATCACTAATATCTCATATCACCAACTCCATCTGGCAACCGGTCATCCTGATCTGCAATTAATGAATTGCAGAAAAAAGGAAAAGAGAAAAAAAACTCCCGTCAATGCATGTTACGGGCCGCTTGTAGTGCAGGATACATGTACAAGGAATAAATAACAAATCTAAAATAACAACAGAATAAACATAGCATGGTATAGGCATATCAACAGAAATATAATATCTAACATGAATCAGGAAAACAAATCAGATAGCACGGTATACTAACAGATAAAGATAACATGTGCCAAGTGTCAAGTGTCAGATGGTATGCAGACAGATATACAGATGATAGTGTCAGATGATAGTTAGACAGATAACAAATAATCATATAACAGATGTCAGATAACAGATACAGATAACAGATAACAAATGCCGTGTTCTTATAGGTCTTGTGTGATTACTATCTAGGTAGCACCTCAAGCGCCCCAACTTTTTATCACATGGTTGCTACATTCAAACAGTTTCGTTTAGATTTCGTAGTGGAGTCCATAAGGCAGTGTACTCAGGGATCAGACAGACAGATAATAGATACAGATCAGACAGACAGATAGAACCTATGGGTTCTCTTCTGAGTACACCTTCCTATAGGGAAGTAATGTAGTCGGGATTCAGATAAACAAAGTCGTGTATCATGTAGTCATGAACACGTAACAGATAGGGAACATGGGCTCTCTTCTCAGTACACATTTCTATATTTTCCATTACTAGATCTTTCTCACAAACCCCGGGTTGGTCATTTTATTATTATTATCAGACAGACATGTATGTACCGAATACAGAGTGAAAATAACATGTTATAAACATGTAACAGGTTTATGGTGACAGAAAAACATATACAGATTAAAGATAACTCATAAAAGAATAGAACAATGAAAATTATAATTCATGATAGCAAGACAGTACTGCACTAAAACAGGGATTTCCGTTGCTACAAAAATGCAAATCTAGATCCGTTAAAGAATCTGAAAAATAGAATTCTGGCCGAATCCAGCGAATATATATAAGTCACATAGTATTTCACAAAAACAAGTCAAAACTAAATTGAAACCAGAAAACGTGTTCAGCCAGAAATCAGAAGATTCTATTCATAGTCAGGAATACAGCATGAAAACTCACTAATTAAATCCACGAAAAATCTGGGGTATTCCCCTATATGTTTAGTAACATAAAATCAAGTTTCATAATTTTCCAACAAAAATTGAGTAGTCAGGTAAAATCAGAAAATAGTAAGACACTACAGTTTTGTAAATCTGGAATCACAACCACTGCAGTATGAAAAAAGCAATATCTCACAAACCATAAGTCGAAATACAAATCCGTCAAAAGGGTGATAAAATAGACACAGTAGGATAACTTTCATATTAAGAAATATTTTACAAACAGTAAGTAGAATTAGGTCGAAAATTAGGTTCTTTACTGAACAGTAGTAAAATTCTGCATGTAAAATCTTTATTTGCGAGCATGAAAAGGGTTGTAAAAATCCTCAAATAAATCCACAAAAGTTTTGGGTAAACCCCAATCAAGTCTAGAAGTAATGAGCAAAATTTCAGAACAAAATAATAATTTTTACACCAGAATAAAAATATATTTCTCTTCAAAATTAATAGAAAACGCAGTCTGGAAATCTTTATACACCTCCGTAGTAAAATAGGCATAACTCACAACTCGTAAATCGAAACTGAGATCCGTCAAAAGGGTTGGAAAATAAATATAATTCTCTACAAATCATGTTCACAAAATATCTTCATATACAGACCATAATAGGGTCTAAAATACTGATCATTATCAGGTTAACAAAAATTTACAGATTTGTTCTTCATACACAAATCAACATAGATCATACGAAATTCATCCAAATCAACCCAAACATGAAATATAGTGTACTAGATTTCCTACCAACATGATATAGGGTATTTCACAAGTATTCGACAAATATATCACGAATAACACATCAAACACAGATATCTCAAAGTAGCATGAACATATACATTAAAAGTGGTCAACCCAAGCTTAATTCATGTCATGTATGTCATGAGGCAACTATGGTCAAATAATCACAATCGAGACAATGGATAACAGAGAATTCACACACAAATTGTCTCTTGAACCCAACTACACTACAGGCGGTATTTAGTACTTTTATTACACAAAGAAAAAAATACAAGTTACTTGGCTTAACCGACGATGGAAATGACACCAAGCAAGAATAACGGGAACGGATTCCCAGGCAACGAACCCAACGAATGGCGAACCACTAACACAACGAACACACGAACTCCAACGAACACACGAGCCAACGAGAACACACGCACCACACACCCAAGATCACACTCACACGTGCGACCAAGAGAGAGCGAGTCGAGTGCACGAGGGGATGCACGTGCACCAGCGAGACATGAAGAACAGCGAACGGGGCCTCGGGTCTCAGCCTGATGGTGCTGCGATGCTGAGGAGGGTGTCGCGGTGGAAGGGGGAACCAGGGAGCACGGCGGACGACGCAGAAGGCGCAGTACGGGGCGACAGGGGCGGTCGAGGGCAGGGAGGATGGGTTCTTGAGGTTAGGGTGAAGGACAGGGAGAGGAAAGGCTGGGGATGGCTTCCACACAGGTTGGGGAGGAGGAGAGTGGGAGGCTAGGGTTTCATGAAAGGTGAAAGTCGGGTATCAGGGTATATATATGAAGTTGGGGGTGAGTTAGGGTTTGGTCTGCTAGGGTGACGGCAGATAAGTTGTTTCGAGTTGGGGTAATATAGAACAGGTCTTAGGGGGGGTGCTAACGGGTGTGAGAGTATGGCCGGTGGGTTCAACAGTTAATGGGAATAGTATATGGCAAAATGGGTTTGGGTGTATTAATGGGTGTAATGGATTTTGGGGTAATTCAGGTGGGATTAAAAACTAATGGTATATGGGTGTATATATAGGGTTTATGGTAATGGGTAAGGTTTAGCTAATGTGATCCATTAAGTATAGAATAGGATTTAAGTTGGGTTTAATGGATCCAAAAAGAAATAATAACTATTGGACTTCAAAAATAAAAAACCAATAAAGAGAGGGACACAAAATGAATCAATTAAAATGCGACATGAATAAATAAAAACAATGGGGATTAAAACAAAAGTTCAATCAAGAAGAGCGGAAAGAATAGACAGATAATTAAATCAAAAGATCAAATAAATGGACGAGAAATCAAATAAATGAATATATCGAAAATAAAGATCCAATATACTGTCCAAAAAGAGATACAAGGAAAGAAATACACCGAAAAGAAAAATACACTCAAAAATACATAAAAAGAGAAAACAGGGGTTACAAATCCTACCCAACTAACAAGAAGAATTTTGTCCTCGAAATTCAAACAAGAAGACACATACGGTAAACCCAAAAAGAAAAGAAAGAACAAAACAAAAATACTTAAACAAATGAGGAAACTTCTGCCAAATCTCCTCCTCCAGCTCCCAAGTCGACTCACCGGGCAAGTGAGGATTCCAAGAGACACGAACCAGCTTGATGACCTTATTCTTAAGCACTTTCTCCCGCCGATCCACAATAGCAACTGGCAGAATCTCACAAGTCAAATCTGGCCGAACGGTCAACTCAGAATAGTCGATCACGTGGCTCTCATCTCGGATATATATCTTTTGAGTTATGAGACATGAAAAATATCGTGCACTCCTGATAAAGCTAGCGGCAATGCAAGACTATAGGCCACCTTGCCTACTCACTCCACAATATCAAACGGTCCAATAAACCTAGGGCTAAGCTTGCCCCCACCACCAAACCGAATGACACCGGGCCACGGCGATACCTTTAGGAAAACATGGTCACCAACCTCAAACTCCAAAGCTCTCCGATGGACATCAGCCCATCGTCTTTGCCTATCCTAAGCTGCCTACAAGTGCTTCCTGATCTGAACCACCGCATCAACTGTCCTGGTGATCAACTCTGGACCCAACAACTTTCTCTCACCAATGTCATCCCAGCATACTGGTGATCTGCACTTCTGCCTGTAAAGTGCCTCGAACGGTGTAGCTTTAAGACTGGCCTTAAGGCTATTGTTGTACGAGAACTCTACGAGATGCAAATGGTCCTCCCATGATCCATCGAACTGCAGCATACAGGATCTCAACATGTCCTCAAGAATCTGGATGGTCCTCTCTGACTGTCCATCAGTCTGGGGATGAAAAGTTGTATTGTACTTTAATTTACTCCCCAAAATGTTCTGAAGACTCTCCCAGAACTGAGATCTGAATCTTGTATCCCTGTCAGATACAATACTAACTGGAACCCCATGAAGTCTAACAATCTCTTGCATGTACCTCTCAGCTAGGCTCTCAGTAGACTGTCCGACACGAAAAGGAATGAAGTGAGCACTCTTCGTCAAACGGTCGACAATCACCCAAATGGCATTATGACCCTTAGGACTCCTTGGCAAAGCGGTCATAAAATCCATCGTGATATGTTCCCACTTCCACTCCGGAATAGGAAGTGGTTGAAGAAGTCCAGCAGTCCTCTGATGCTTTACCTTAATCTACTGGCAGGTCAAACACTGAGAAACAAACCGAGCCACGGCCCTTTTCATACCATGCCACCAGAAATGAAGCTTTAAATCCCGATACATCTTAGTACCGCCAAGATGGATAGAATACGAAGACTGGTAGGCTTCCTCAAGCAACCTCTAACGAACTTTACCCCTCGGGACACATAACCTGGACCCAAAATGAAGTGATCCATAAGAATGAATAACCATGTCTGTACTGGACCCAGACTCAACCTCAGCTCGAAAACCCTGCAACTGCGCATCACCAGCCTGCGCTTCTTTGATCTGATCAACAAGAGACGACTGAAGCTGGAATACCAAACAACCTCGACCAGAAATCGGCAACAAAACATCCAAATCCTACCTCCGTATCTACTCAATCAGATCCCTCTGCTGAGTAAGGAACATAACGTCGGTCTCCTGTTCAAAGCATCTGGCACCAAGTTTACTTTACCAGGATGGTATTGCAAATTGATGTCATAATCGGCCATAAGTTCCAACCAATGCCTTTGCCTCATGTTTAACTCCTTCTGGGTGAAGACGTACTTGAGACTTTTGTGGTCTGTAAAGATGTCCACTTGGTCTCCCAGTAAATAATATCTCCACAGCTTCAAAGCATAGATCACTGCCGCTAACTCCAAGTCATGAGTCGGATAGTTCTTCTCATGCAGCCTCAACTGCCTCGATGCATAAGCAACGACTCGACCCTTCAGCATCAGAACTGCTCCAAGACCCTTACCAGAAGCATCACAGTAAATTACAAATCTGCCTGAACCATCTGGAATAGTCAACACATGCGCTGACATCAATCTGTTTTTCAACTCAACAAAAGCCTTACTACAATCATCAGACCAACAAAACTTCTGATCTTTTCCTATCAGCTTAGTCAATGGTCCTGCTATCTTTGAAAAGTCTTGGATGAATTTCCGATAATAGCCAGCCAAACTGAGAAAACTCCTGACCTCTGAAACTGACTTGGGAACAGGCCAATCCTTCACAACCTCAACCATGGTCGGATCCACAGAAATACCATCGCCCGAGATAATGTGCCCTAAGAAAGAAACCATGTCAAGCCAAAACTCACACTTGCTGAGTTTTCCATAGAGCTGATTCTCCCTCAAAGTCTGCAGAACTACTCTAAGATACTCAGCATGATCTTTCCCATTCTGAGAATACACCAAAATATCATCAATGAAGACCACCACAAGTCTATCCAAGAACTGAGAAAAGACCCAGTTCATAAGACTCATAAATATAGCAGGTACGTTCGTGACCCCGAACGGCATCACAAGATACTCATAGTGCCCATATCTGGTCCTGAATGCAGTCTTCTGTACATCAGTTGCCTTCACCTTGACTTGATGATTCCCAGAACGAAGATCCAACTTCGAGAAAATAGCAGCCCCACTCAACTAATCAAACAAATCATCGATTCTGGGCAATGGATACCGATTCTTCACAGTAACACTGTTTAGTTTCCGATAATCTATGCATAGTCGACGACTACCATTCTTCTTATTGACAAAAATGACTGGAGCACCCCAAGGCGATACACTGGGTCTGATGAACCCCAAATCAAGCAACTCCTCAATCTGTACCTTAAGCTCTGCTAACTCAACCGGTGCCATCCTGTAGGGACTCTTCGATATAGGCACCGTACCCGGCTGAACTTCAATACCAAACTCTACGTCCCTATCAGGGGGTAAGCCAGGCAACTCCTCTGGAAAAACATCCAGAAAATCCCGAACTACTAGAGGTGCAGCCTCACAGCCTGAATGCAATTCCATCGTACAAACCTCCTGATCCACTGCAGCTCGACCAAGGAAAAACTCTCCGGCATGGAACTCAAACTCTACGCGATCTGGAATCTGGAACACAACTTTCTTGGCACAGAAATCAACAATGGTGTGGGTTTCACCCAACCAATCCATACCTAGAATAACGTCAAATCCTGAATTCTCAATTACAATCAGATTAGCTTTGAAATCTGCGCTACCATTATCAAAGGACACTGCCTGCACTCCCGGGAACAAATGAAAACTCCACCACCTGTCACAATGTTCCAAACCTCTGACATGTTGCTACACTCTAATTGATGGCGAGCCACAAATCGAGAGGAGGCAAAAGAATGGGTTGCCATGGAATCAAAAAGAACATGAGCAGGGAAAGAGCAAACAAGGACGATGCCTAAGATAGAATCAAAAGACAAAAGAAAAAGAATGGTTGAACATGGATGAGGAAAACAATGCAGATAGATAAAATGGAATAAACAAATGCAAGAGGAATGAAAAGAAGCAAAAGAAGATAATAAAACAATAAAACAATAAAAAGCAAAATATACCTGCAACAACACCTTCAGCTGACTCCATATCTGCAGTCAGGTTAAAAGCCTGACCTCTCCTCAGAACAGCGGTCCTCTGACTGACAATCTGGTGCTGAGGAGGAAGCAGTGGCCTAACACAACCACGAGCTAGGGCAACCTGCTGAACGGGACCCCTGGCTGGAAAAGCCAATTGTTGCTGCGGCAGCGGACAATCCCGAACTGAATGATCAGCAGCGTCATACCTAAAGCACCAGTGGCTGGCGCGAAAATAGTTCTCGCACTCATGCCCAGACACCTGGTAGAAGTCGCAAAAACCACCCCTCGGGAAAACAGAAGAAGGGCACGGAGCTGCCCTGACAGGACAGGCGGGAACAGGCCTCCAAACAGGACCACCAGAAGGCCTAACAATAACAGAGGAGTGCGGAACGGTCCATTGAGAAAGAGCCAAACCACCACGAGCCTGCTCCTAAGCACGAGCTACCTCAAGAGCTTCTGGATAGGAGTGCAAGCGAAGGGAGACAAGATGCACCCTAATCTCATGCTCAAGCCCCAAAATGAATCTACGAGCCCTAACTTCTTCGCTTGCCTCAAGAAAGGCTGCGAAGCGACTGAGTCTAGTAAATTCGGCTGCATACTCATCCACAGACCTGGAGCCCTATTTCAAGAAAGTCTCATGTCACAACATTGCATGGACAATATGTAACAAAATTTCATTACTAAAAATAATGACCAACCTGTTTCAGGGCCAAGAACTGTTGCACCATCTCCACTCTAGTGCTGCTAGGAAAGAATTTCTCTAAGAAGTCCCTAATGAAAGTGGCCTAAGTGATTGGTCGTTCGAGCTTTTCGGACTCGGACCTCCACCAAATATGAGCCGAGTCCACCAGCTGGATGGCTACCACATCCACACGATCTGCATCTGCAACTCTAGCTGCCAAAAGCAGTTGTTCCGTCCGAATCAACCACTGTTCAGCCTACAAAGGCATCTCAGTGCCTAAAAACCTATCGAGATGCAGCCTCATGAAGTCCGTGACTGTAGCCAGACGGAGAGGAAGAGCTGCCTGCATAGGCACAGCTGGCGACGGAATCCGAGCGGCTTCCAAAGCAGCCATCACCAAATCACTGTGGTTCTGCTGCATATTGATCAAGCGCTCAAGCACAGTGGTGGCAGCCTCAATCCTAGGCTGATCATCCTGAGAACGAGAAGTAGAACCTCTGCAAGCCATAGTCTGCACAAAACCAAAAACAATTAGCATCCAAATCAAAGTTGATAATAATAATTCATTTATGCATGGATGGTTGGTGAAATGTTGAGCCGATCCCTGTTCGAGCCAAGATTGTCTAATATATTAGCCAACTAATACATTAGCCAAACCTGATGCTCTGATACCACTAAAAACCTTGTCACACCCCGCTTCCCAAAAGGAAATACGGAATACGGATACGTGACTAAGCCCAGCGAATGATTTTTATCATCCATAAGTTGTTCAGAATCATTACAACATCTCATAGAAATAATCAGAGTCGGAAGCAAGAGAATCAACCAAGTATGCATAATCAAATCAGATATACCAACATAAATTTACTTAAAACCAAAATATATTATAATCTCAAATAAATCAGATCTGAATAAGTCAATATCCTGGATCACATTGCCCAAATACAAAATAAATCCAAGTGTCAATATAATTGTTCAAATAAGCAACAGAAATAATAAATAAAACTCCAGCACTAATATCTCATATCACTAACTCCATCTGACAACCGGTCATCCTGATCTCCAATTAATAAATTGCAGAAAAAAGGAAAAGAGAAAAACAAACTCCCGTCAATGCAAGTTACGGGCCGCTTATAGTGCAGGTTAAAGTACATGGAATAAATAACAAATCTAAAATAACAACAGAACAAACATAGCATGGTATAGGCATATCAACAGAAATATAATATCTAACATGAATCAGGAAAACAAATCAGGTAGCACGGTATACTGACAGATAAAGATAACATGTGTCAAGTGTCAAGTGTCAGATGGTATGCAGACAGATATAGAGATGATAGTGTCAGATGATAGTCAGACAGATAACAGATAATCAGATAACAGATGTCAGATAACAGATACAGATAACAGATAACAGATGTCATGTTCTTATAGGTCTTGTGTGATTACTATCTAGGTAGCACTTTATGCGCCCCAAGTTTTTATCACATGGTTGCTACATTCAAACAGTTTCATTTAGATTTCGTAGTGGAGTCCATAGGGCAGTGTACTCAGGGATCAGACAGACAAATATCAGATACAGATCAGACAGACAGATAGAACCTATGGGTTCTCTTCTGTGTACACCTTCCTAGAGGGAAGTAATATAGTTAGGGTTTAGATAAACAGATTCATGTATCAATTAGTCATGAACACGTAACAGATAGGGAACACGGGCCCTCTTCTCAGTACACATTTCTATATTTTCAACTACTAGATCTTTCCCACAAAGCCCGGCTTGGTCATTTTATTATTATTATCAGACAGACATGTATGTACCGAAAATAGAGTAAAAACAACATGGTATAAACATGTGATAGGTTCAGGGTGATAGACAAACATGTAGAGATTAAAGATAACTCATAAAAGAATAGAACAACGAAAATTCTAATTCAGGACAGCAAGACAGTACTGCACTAAAACAAGGATTCCTGTTGCTACAAAAATGCAAATCTGGATCCATCAAAAAATATGGAAAATAGACTTCCGGCCGAATCCAACGAATATGTACAAGTCATATAGTATTTCACAAAAATAAGAGTCAAAACTGAATTGAAACCAGAAAACGTGTTCAGCCAGAAATCAGAGGATTGTATTCACAGTCAGGAAAACATCATGAAAACTCATTAATTAAATCCACGAAAAATCTGGGGTATTTTCCTATATGTTTAGTAACAGAAAATCAAGTTTCATAATTTTTCAACAAAAATTGAGTAGTCAAGTAAAATCAGAAAACATTAAGACACGACAGTTTTGTAAATCTGGAATCACAACCGCTGCAGTACTAAAACAGCAATATCTCACAAACCATCAGTCAAAATCCAAATCCGTCGAAAGGGTGATAAAATAGACATAGTATGCTAACTTTCATATTCAAAAATATTTTACAAACAGCAAGTATAATTAGGTCAAAAATCAGATTCTAAACTGAACAGTAGTAAAATTCTGTATGTAAAATCTTTATTTGCAAACACGAAAAGGTTTGTATAACTCCTCAAATAAATCCACCAAAATTCTGTGTAAACCTCAATCAAGTCTAGAAGTACTGAACAAAATTTCAGATGAAAAAATTAATTTTTTCCCCAAAATAAAAATATATTTCTCTTCAGAATTTATAGAAAACGCAGTCTGGAAATCTTTATACACCTCAGTAGTAAAATAGGCATAACTCACAACTCGTAATTATAAACTGAGATCCGTCAAAAGGGTTGGAAAATAGACAGAATTCTCTACAAATCATGTTCACAAAATATCTTCATATACTGACCTTAATAGGGGTTAAAATACTGCAATATCAGGGTAACAGAAATTTACAGATTTGTTCTTTATACACAAATCAACATAGATCATACGAAATTCATCCAAAACAACCCAAACATGAAATATTGTGTACTATATGTCCAACCAACATGGTATAGGGTATTTCGACAAGTATATCACGAATAACACATCAAGCACAGATATCTCAAAGTAGCATGAATATATATATCAAACGTGGACAACCCTAGGTTAATTCATGTCATGTATGTCGTAAGGCGACTATGGTCAAATAATCACAATAGAGACAATAGATAACAGAGAATTCGGACACAAATTGTCTCTACAAGCTAACTACACTACATGCAGTATTTAGTACTTGTATTCCACAAAGAAAAAAATACAAGTTACTTGCCTTAACCGACGACGAAAATGACGCCAAGCAAGAATAATGGGAATGGATTCCCAGGCAATGAATCCAACGAACGGTGAACCATGAACCACAACGAACACACGAACTCCAACAAACACACGAGCCAACGAGAACACACGCACCACACACCCCAGATCACACTCACTCGTGAGACCAAGAGAGAGCGAGTCGAGTGCACGAAGGGATGCATGCGCACCAATGAGACACGGAGAATTGCGGACAGGGCCTCAAGTCTCGGCCTGGTGGAGCTACGATGCTGAGGAGGGCATCGCGGCGGAAGGGGGAACCAGTGAGCACGGCAGATGGCACAGGAGGCGCGGTACGGGGCGACAGGGGCGGTCGACGGCAGGGAGGATGGGTTCTGAAGGTTAGGGTGAAAGACAGGGAGAGGAAAAAGGCTGGGGATGGCTTACACACAGGTTGAGGAGGAGGAGAGCGGGAGGCTAGGTTTTCATGGAAGGTGAAAGGTCGGGTATTAGGGTATATATATGAAGTTGGGGGTGAGTTAGGGTTTGGTCTTCTAGGGTGATGGCAGATAAGTGGTTTCGGGTTGGGGTAATATAGAACAGGTCTGCGGGGGGGGTGCTAACGGGTGTGAGAGTATGGCCGGTGGGTTCAATAGTTAATGGGTTTAGTATATAGCTAAATGGGTTTGGGTGTATTAATGGGAGTAATGGGTTTTGGGGTAATTCAGGTGGGATTAAAAACTGATGGTATATGGGTGTATAAATTGGGTTTATGGTAATGGGTAAGGTTTAGCTAATGAGATCTATTAAGTATAGAATAGGATTTAAATTGGGTTTAATGGATCCAAAAAGAAATAATAGCTATTGGACTTCAAAAATAAAAATCCAATAAAGAGATGGGACACAAAATGAATCAATTAAAATGCGACATGAATAAATAAAAACAATGGGGATCAAAACAAAAGCTCGATCAAGCAGATAGGGAAGAATAGCCAAATAATTGAATCAAAAGATCTAATAAAAGGATGACAAATCAAATAAATGAATATATCGAAAATAAAGATCCAATATACGATCCAAAAAGAGATACAAGGAAAGAAATACACCAAAGAGAAAAATACACTAAAAAATAAACAAAAAGAGAAAACAGGGGTTACAGATTCCTTTGAAATCTTTACTAGAACAAATACAATTCAAGCATGCATGGGTTCCTTTGAATCTTTACTAGAATGGCTACAACAACTCAAGCATGCTTGGGTTCCTTTGAAGTCTTTACTAGAACAACTACAACTCAAGCATGCTTGGGTTCCTTTGAAATCTTTACTAGAACGACTACAACTCAAGCATGCATGAGTTCCTTTGAAATCTTTACTAGAACAACTACAACTCAAGCATGCATGGGTTCCTTTGAATCTTTACTAGAATGACTACAACAACTCAAGCATGCATGAAAGTAAAACTTATAACAATTATCAAGGACTTTACCTACATATTACAAAGACTACTTTCTTAGCAATTACAAAGAATACTTCTTTCATGAATTACAAGTCTTACATATTACAAAAATCTAATTTTATTGAATCTACAAATCCTACATATTACAAAACCTACTTTGCTTAATCTACAAGTTTCTACATATAACAAGGTCCACTTTTTTTTTATGAACTAGGGTTAGTAAAGACTTGATCTTTAACATGGTAGGAAGCAACATACAACAAAAGAACTCATCTTTTATTAGCTTGTTGAGTTCTACAACCCCAAATTTGGTATGTAAGTATTCTCACTTCACTAATATTTGTATGCTCATAATTTTAGTCCAAGTTGTATAGTTTTGTGTTAACAAAAAGAACAACAATAATCATATCAAGCTAAAGATTCCATCTTTATGGATTTTTAGTCAGGTGTACCCTTCAAAACTTTTCATGTGATCATTTTTTATCCACACTACTCATATTCACATAACAATTAGTCCAAGTTTTTAGTTTAGCAAAAATAACCATAACAACAACAATAACCATAACAAGGTTTTAAAGACTCAACCTTTATATTTTTGTTCAAGTTCTCCCATCCTTCTTTTCATGTGATCACTTTGATCCATACAACCATTTATATGCTTAAGATTTAGTCCAAGTTGTTATAGAAGATACACATACAACATACAACAATAAAAAAGAGAACAAAAACAATATAAAATAAAAAGAAGAGAAACCCCCACCTTTTTGGTTTCTATGTAGGAAGAACTAGCCAAGATTCATTCTCCTTCCTCCTAGCTCCTACAGAAAAACCTACAAATGAAGAACTCTCTAGTTAGGGTTTCTTTCTCTCTTTCTTTTGCTCTCTATTTTTTCTTCTTCTAGCAAATGAGGCAAGGGGGGCGGTATTTATAGGAGGAATGAGAGGGTAAGGGTGCAAAATACACATAGGGTTTTTTTTCAAAAACCCCATTGGATCAAGGGGTGGCCGGCCAATTTGGATGAGGTGGAGGGTGAGGTGGAGGAGTGAGGTGGATGAGTGTTCTAGTAGAAATACACCTATTAAAACTCTTATGTATTTTCATTAATCCTAAACCCTAAGTTTAATCCTCCAAACAAATCCTAGCCATCCATTTTTGATTAATCATGACAAAATGAGATATTTTTGTCTAAAACACATACTACACAATTTGTACAAACATACGAAATCGATACAATATGCATACATATATATTAATATATATACCGATAATTTTTGTTTATTAAACTGCACTATCCGTATAAAAATAAATTAATTCCAAAAATATAATAAAAATAAATTTTATTATCGGCTGGGAAGATTCCAGTACCAAAACGATATACCGCATATTCATATGGACTGGTATACATACAGATGATAATTATTAATTAAACTAAGTAATATCTACCAAAAATGTTTCAATTCTGAAAAATAAAATAAAATAATAAAATAATAAAATAATATTATTAATAACTAATCGGGATATTACAATAGGTATGAACAACAATACTTTTAAAATTTTAATCTCATACTATTGCATGTGTTTTGCATCTAAAAAAATATAGTCAAAGAAGATAAAAATAACCAACTAATTAAATTAATAATTTAAAGTAATATCTTTTATTATAAGGGGTGTTACAGGAATACCTTTGACAGGGCCGCATTTTCTCACAAGGTCCTGAGCATCTTGGAGGAGGGTCGGCCAGTAGTACCCGTGATTGAGTATTTTCCTTACAAGTGTTTAGCTGCTCATTTTGCAGCTGCCGATTCCTTTGTGCGTCTCTTCTAAAGCGTATTTGGCCTCCTCAGGATTTAGGCAACGGTGATAAATTCTCCCGTCCACCTTGGTGTATGAGAGTTTGAAGAGTGTGTCATCGATGAGTATGAACCTCTCCGAACGGGCCCAAACCCTCCTGGCCTTGGATGGATTTGGGGGAGTTCACCCGCCCTTAGGAATTTCAAGGTTGGGTCCTTCCAAGTTGTCGCCCCCACGGGTGAGTCGATGCAGTTGACTTCGGGCGGTTCGGCAATTTCGAAGCTGGATTTTAGAAGAACCTCCACCAAGACAGTGTGATCTAATCCTTAAAAGGAGAAAGAAGATAATTTAGAGAGAACATCCGCCTGAGTATTCTGTTCCCAAGGGATCTGAGTCATTGTTGCTTCTAGAATATTCAAGAGAAGCAATCAAATGCGTGCCAGGTTTTGGATCATTTGAGCATCGTGAGCCTCGTACTCCCTAGATATCTGATTGATGACAAACTGGGAGTCTCTAAAAACCCTTACGTATTTGGCTCCTGCTTTACAGGCCAAGAGGAGTCATGCGATCATTACCTCGTATTCCGCCTTGTTGTTGGAGGCCAGAAATTTAAGGCGAAGAGAGTATTGGAGAACGTAGGCATTTGGGCCCCTATATGATTCTGGCCCCGCTCCTGCCTTCGCAGGACAACCCATCAACGTAGAGCTCCCACTCTAGCTCATCTTCTCGGACTTCGGATGTATCGGGAATGGTACACTCGATTATGAATTCAGCGAGTGCTTGACCCTTGATTGCAGTTTGGGGCTTATAGCAGATGTCGTGCTGATTTAACTCAATGTACCATTTAATCAAATAGCCTGATGCTTCGGGTTTATGGAGTAATTGCTTGAGAAATTGGTTCGTAAGGACTTGAATGGAGTGGACCTTGAAGTATGGGCGAAGCTTTCTCGCTGCCATCACAAGTGCATTGCTTCTTCTCTACTTTAGAGTACCTGAGTTCGGTGTTGCAGAGGACTTTGCTGACATAATAAATCGGTTTCTGCGACCTGGATTTCTCCCAAACAAAGACAGTGCTGAGCGCATGCTCGAAAGCAACTAGGTAGAGAGAGTACTTCACTTAGCTTGGGTTTGCTGAGGAGCAGGGGATTGGCCAAGTATGCCATGAACTAGTCGAAGGCTTGCTGTTGGAGCTCCCCCCACTCGAAGTTTTTAACTCCCCTAAGAACTTTGAAGAACAGCAGTGACTTCACTCCGGATTTGGA
The DNA here is from genome assembly GCA_017893485.1 of Hemerocallis citrina. NCBI lineage: Eukaryota > Viridiplantae > Streptophyta > Magnoliopsida > Asparagales > Asphodelaceae > Hemerocallis > Hemerocallis citrina. The sequence goes on from CM030358.1 coordinate 287,672,826, forward strand.
GAGAAAGCGGCCGATAGCTGCTAACCAACCTGTGTGGCGCTGTAATTCCTTGACATTTCTTGGAGGGGCCATGTCTAGTATGGCCTGGATTTTTTGGGGGTTAACTTCTATTCTCCGTTTGCTGACTATGAATCTGAGGAACTTCTCGGACATTACGTCGAAGGCGCATTTCAAAGGTTTTAGCTACATGTTGAAGGATCGAAGGACCCCAAACGATTCTTCAAGATCTTTCGCGTGATCTCGACCTTTGAGACTTTTGACAAGCATGTTGTCCATATACACCTCCATGTTCCGACCTATTTGATTTTGAAGACCCGATTTACAAATCTCTTGTAAGTCACTCCGGCGTTCTTCAGCCCGAAGGGCATGACGCGGCAGCAATATAGTCCTTGGTCGGTCACGAAAGCTGTCTTGGGAATGTCTGGAGGGTACATCCTGATTTGGTTGTAGCTCGAGAAAGCATCCATGAAACTGAGAAGCTCATGTCCGGACGTCGCATCAATGAGAGAATCAATGCTCAGGAGGGGGAAGTGATCCTTCGGGAAAGCCTTGTTAAGGTCTGTGAAGTCGATGCTTTCCCGTTGGGCTTCTTGACCATCATAACATTGGCCAGCCAATCAGGGTAGCTCACCTCTTGAATGAACATGGCGGAGAGGAGTTTATGTACTTCTTCCTTAACCGCCAGTTGTCGATTAGGGGCGAACTCACAACGCCTCTGTTGCACTGGTTTGGAGTCCGAATGGGCGCTCAGTTTTTGCATTATAAGATCCTCGAAGATCCCAGGCATATTCGAGGTTACCCAAGAGCATAAATCCCGACTTCAACGGACGCAGTCAATGATATCTCGCCTTAGGTCCTGAGGAAGGGATCGGTTCACTTGGAACCATTTGGATGGGGTCATCTTCAGAGAGGGGACCTCTTCTAATTCATCGACTGGCTCAGAGCTAATCGTACTCCTTTCAAAGGGGAGCTCGACTGCGTTGAGGAGCAGGACTGCCACCCCTATGGCGACCATGTAGCAGGTTCAGGCGGCCTCCTGGTTACCCCGGACAACTTTGCCCCCATGTCCGGTGGGAAACTTCAACTTCATGTGGTATGCTAAGGGTGCCGCTTAGAGGGATACGAGGTCGGGTCGCCGAGGATGGCATTGTAGGCGCCTTAAACATTTACCACCATGAAGTCCATGGCTTCGGTTCGGGAGACCAAAGTCTTCCTGGCAATAACGTCGATGGTCACGATTCCCTCTATCTGGACGGGGGCACCTGAGAACCCCAGGAATGTGTACCCTGTTGGTTTTAGCCTTTCCCTGGGGAGTTTTAGGGTTTTGAAGGCTACCAGAAACAAAACTTTACTGATCTCCTGTTGTCAACATGGATGCGGCGAAACTCATGATGGGCTAAACCGAGGCTGATGACGAGGGCATCGCAGTGCAGGAGTCGGACACCCTCGAGGTCTTTAATGGAGAACGACACCGATAGCACCCAACCCTTGGGGTGGTTGATGGTGGACTGTGTTGACTTCTCGAACAAAAGCTTTGTAGGAGGTGTTCGAGTCTCCTCTCATGGGTCCACCATGAATGCAGTGGAGAATAGCTAGTCTATCATCTCCCTCTAGCCCGTGACCCGTTCCCAGACGCTTGTCTGCCTTTCAAGGAGGGGAGGCTCGCCTACTATTATGAGTAAACTTAGTTAGGTAGCCTCTCTATATGAGTGCTTTAGTCTCCTCCATAAGAGCCTGACAGTTGTCGATCTTGTAGTTATAGTCTCGATGGAACCGACAGTAGAACTATTGGTCCCTCCTCCTGTTGTTGTTGTTGAAAGGGGGGGCACAGATGCTTGACTATCCATTTATCCTCAATCTCCACGAGGATGGCCGAAACACTCGCAGTGAATAGGGTGAACTGCTTGAACCGGGGGATTGATGGCGGACGTCTTTGGCCAGTGGGGTCCTTTTGCAATTTTTTCGAGGCCTCAGACTCATCCGCCTTCCTCTTTCCCTTCACCGAGGTCACCATCCAACCACTGGGATGCAGCGCCTCTTCGGCTCGGATGTATTTCTGACCCTATGGAGGTGGTCAGAAAAATTGAGGGGTGGTTTCTTAGTTGGGGGGCCTTTAGCTAGTCATGGCAGACATTGTGTCGGAATGCTGCTGTGGCGACTCCGGTGTCAAGGGAGATCGCCGGGGCTTCGGCAGTGAATCTTCGGACGAAGTCCCGGAGGGACTCCCTATCCTTTTGTTAAGATCCATAAGGGAAGTGCTCGTCTTCTCCGCCTTGCGGTTGGTCACGAAATGCGCAAGGAAATTCTGTTCGAGCTGATCGAAAGAGTAAATTGAACCGGGGGCGAGCTTCGAATACTATTCCCAGCTGGGCCACGTAGAGTGGCGGGGAACGCACGACATAACAGAGGATCTGAGGCGCTAAGAATCATCATGAGTGTTTTGAAACCCGCTATGTGATTAGCAGGATCTGTCTCTCCGTTGTATGTCTCGAACTTGGGAAGCTTGAAGTTTCTCAGAAGAGGGGCGTCGAGGATTCGGGCGGAGAAAGGAGATCGGGATGGTTGACAACCCCGACTGAATTTTCCCCCGTTCTCGTTTATCTGAGCAAGGCGGTCTTCCATCTCTTGAAGTCTTTTTCGGACATCGTCCTGCCAATTCCCGAGTCTAGTTAACTCGTGGGATTCTTCTCTCCCAGAAACCTCAATTTGTTCCTTGCTTGAAGATCGTTCATCCCAGGGCCCTTCCTCAGAGTACTTGTAGGCCTTCAGCCTGGAACTCTCGGAACTTGGCACGAATAACGTGAACTTCTTTTCCATGGCCGTCAGGGTATCGGCGATCCCTTGGAGAGTTGTTGCATCGTTGATCTCGACCTTGGGACCAATGAGCATTACTGTTCGGAGTTGGGTTCGACGGTCCAACTTCGCCTCTCGAATGAATGAGCTGGTTTTGAAGGTCGCCCTGGTTTGGCTGGTTGTTGATGACGTTCTGAAGGTCATCTACCGCAGGTTGCTCCCCATGGATTCTCGGCCCGCTGCGTCTGTGACCCTTGGGTATTCTCGGGGCTATGGATTGGTGGAGGAGGAGGGACCCTAGGCCCAGCGATAGTGGTCTTCTTAGCTTTAGGGGCCATGAGAGTAAATTGCTTCGGATTAGAACTCGAATCGAGAGTAGGATCGACTTGCGGTTTCCCACAAACGACGTCAATTGTTGTTGTTTTTTTCGGGTGTGGGAGCAACAGATAATGTGAGTTCTTGTATTTGAGGAATCGACAGTGATCATGTCCTTCATTCTAGATCCGAAGGGATGTTGAGTGGATTGGTTGGGAGGCATCTGACTTGCCGACCTGTAAAAAGAAGCTTGAAACACCGAAAGTATTCCCGGCAACAGACCCTCTGATACTTAAATCAGAAGACAGTAATTTAGTGGAAGGGATTCTGTAGCAAAAGGAGTACTTACCTTGTAACTATAAAGAAGATGATGTGTTTATAGGTCTAGGGAGGGGGGGGATCCGTTAAGGAGATCCCTGGGTGGTATTGAAATGCCCTAGATCTCGAATTTGGAATTGATCGGATCCTTGATTTTAGGAGTGCAGTTACGGCATAACCGATGGAGCGCCTGGCGCAAACGACAGGTGATTCATCCGGGTGCGCGAATGGGCCTGCGGAAGGCCCGTGGAGCTACCTGGCCTGGACCAGTAGAGAATTTGGTGTTAAGTCCAGTCTGTTGCTTTGCGATTCATGCTAGAATCGTTCGGCGGAGCTCAGCTACTATTTTTACCCATATCACTACCTATACCTCCAACTTAGAGTCATCTTCATGGTTAAGAAATTTTAGAGGACAACATGTTGTTTAGATAACTGTAGCTAATTAATTTTCTCAATTTTTGAGGAGAAATAACTG